>CM056955.1:29056555-29656555 GCA_029856935.1 Cyclocarya paliurus | reverse complement strand
TCCCAAAGTGAAGAGGAGGTAAGGAAAGTGCTTTGTAGTTGATTTTCCCTAGTTGGTCTATGCAGTTGAGATTGTGATGAAAACCATTACTCCTGTAATTTTTTCCTTAACCTTTTTCCTTCTTGATTTTGTTTGTGTTATATTCTGGTATTGAGTTTAAACTAAAAATTACTTGAATTTTTGGTTGCAGATTGTAGGATGGACGTCAAGTTCTTTTGATTTTTAACAAGTCGACTGAGCTCGATAGAATTGTTGGTGAGCCATTTGTTTCTGGGAGAGCTGACACTTGTTTATTTGGGTATTGAAGGTAACGAATGCATCTACAAGTGCAAATTCTTGTTTTTCATTTCAAGCGATGGTCAAAACATAGATAGATGTTTTGTCTCTTTGTTTAATTAATGGAACCCTGCTTCTTGCTCTTGTTTTATCTCTTTGACCCAAAACACTTGCATAATGTCATAATGTAAACAAGACCCATTGTGATTTTTAACTTTTCAATTGCCTGATGATCTTCATCTGGTAGATTTATGTTTAGGCAACCAATTATCTTGAAACCATACATGATCAAAAACCTCTGAGATAGTAAGTTAGCCCTGAACATAAATGCTCTTCAAGTTAAACATCCGATGGTGAGTTTTCCTATCCAATTGATAATGATTCATTTAATCACTCAACCAAGATTGGAGTACCATCGGGTTTGAGGGCTCTACTATACTCAATGTCTAACGTACAACCAGAATAAATGTCACTCATTTCACTAACTCATGGTAGAATGTGTCAACTACTTGTAACATACACTCACATAATGTCATAAACAAGACCCATTTAGATTTTAAACTTCCTTTCCCACCATATCTATTTTTTAGATGGACAAAAGTTGGATGAATGAACTCAATAGACTTTTATCGGTTGCCTACGCTGAAGGGGTTAAAAATTTCCTCAGACAAGCACGAAACCATGCAAGTGGAATGGATCGCATTCAGTGTCCATGCCTTAACAATCTGTGGCTGCCTATATTTGAGGTGGAAACCCATCTATTTACCAAAGGGATCAATCCAAATTACACCCAGTGGATATTTCATGAGGAGGAGGAGACAATATTGTACGTCAGTGATGATGATATTGGTGACGAGGTTATAGTAGAAGACGATTACATCGATGACATGCAGCATATGTTGGATGACATACGGGTAGGCACCTTTGTTGATGTGCCCCAAGACAATACTCCTACGCCAAACAGGCCACCAATACCTGAAGATTCACTAGCATAATCTTTTGACCAGCTACTGGAGGATGCCTGACGTCCTCTTTTTGTCGGGTGTACAAAATTTTCAAAGTTGTCATTCGTTGTCAAGTTGTTACACATCAAATCAATTGGTGGATGGTCAATTAAATCATTTGGCATGCTCCTTGATCTGTTGCGGTCTACCTTTCCTGATGCGCTCTTGCCACAATCATATAAGGAGTCAAGGTCTTTGTAGCGCGGTTTGGGTTTCAAGTACCACAAAATCCATGCATACCCCAACGACTGGATCTTATTCTGGAAGTAAAATGTTGCTCTTAATGAATGCCCTGTATGTATGGCTTTGAGGTGGATGCCAAATATACACTGGTCACGCGTGATACCTCAAAAAGTGTTGCGCCATTTTTCATTGAAATCGAGATTGCAGCGTCTCTTTATGTCTGCAAAGATAGCAAGTGGTATGAGATGGCATAAAAAGCAACGAGCGATAGAAGATACCAGTATGAGACATCTGGCCAACTCTGAGTGCTGGAAGAAATTTGATGAACATGATAGTTGGTTCGTTGCGGATCCTCGCAATGTTAGGCTCGATCTAGCAAGTGACGGCTGCACTCCCTTCAACAATTTGGCTAAACCTCATAGCATTTGGCCAGTGATCGCTGTCCCTTATAACTTGTCGCCGTGGTCAAGACCAATTCTTCATGACATCTCTGATTATTCCTGGTCCAAAGTCACTAGGGAATGGGATCGATGTTTACTTGAAATTATTGCTCAATGAACTGCTTGAATTTTGGGAACATGGAGTACCTACATATGATGCCTCAACTAAGTAGATGTTTATGTTGCATGCTGCCTTATTGTGGACAATCAATGACTTTCCTGCCTATGAGAATATCTCTGGTTGGTCAACAAAGGGAAAATTGGTTTGTCTGTCTTGTAATGCAGCATAGACTCCAATTGGTTGAAATATGGCCGAAAATATTGTTATATGGGACACCGATGTTTCTTACTGCCAGATCACATATGGAGAAGAAAGAAAGGGTTGTTCAACGATAGAAAAGATCATCGCATGCCAACAAGGGATATAGGAGGAGACGATATTTAAACTCAATTGCAGATGATCGAAAATGAGGGGTGCGGGTGGATGACCATATGATTAGTGTCAACATGAACAAGACTTGGTATAAGGATGAACCATTCGTGTTGGCGAGTCAGGTTGATCAATGTTTCTACATAAGAGATTTAAGGGCGAAAGGGAGTTCGAGTGTTGTGCAAACTATACAAACATGAATGTATACAACATTTCGTTAGTGCCTAGGGTTTTGGAAGATATTGATGGTGAATCAAGTACTAATGATGCCAATCAAGAAAATGAGTCATCATATTATTATGAACCAGTGCAATGTGATAATGCAGATCCAGTGTCAACTCCATTGAGTAGGGCAGATATACTACCTAGCCATATTGATGCACGAGAAGACATGGATCCAGATGGTCAATGAATATATTTAGCAGACTTTATTAATGATGATATGATGACTTCTAGTTCTCGAGATGCGTATGGTGAGGGGGAATATTTAGATGAGGAGGACTTATCAACAAAGGAAGAGTCTGTGTCAGATTTATAATTACAACCCAAAAACATTGTTATATTTAAGGTTAACATAGTAGATTACCTATTTGAAATTGGTATGTATACATAGACAGTTCAATATGAGATTGTATGAAATACCTATTTTGATTTATTTATTAAAACCATGAAGGATTTGCTTTCTCTTACCTCGAACTATTTATCATGAAAATAACAAACAAGTACAAAAGTAGTATTCAGCTTTACAACATTAATACCTGATTTAAACGAAGCCTAACATGTCATCGTTATGTGCTTCATGTGACTTTCAAACTGGGCCATAACATACTCGTAGGAGGTAAGCTGTGTGGGCATGTCAGGACAATCCCATCTTCAATCTGGAGGTATGAGGAGCACTATCAATTATCAAGGTATATAATTTTACAATTAATTTATTCCTCTGTCTATGTTATGCTCATAATGTAAGGGTTAGTCTACCCATAAGTGATTGAAAACGGTAGATAAATGATCTTTTTTACAAACCTGTTTGTGACTTTGTGATTATTATTTGCCTTATTCTGACATTTATCACAATGTTATTAACTCATACACATGCAAGTGACCGATCGGGACCCAGTTCTAGAGGTAGAGGGAGACTCCGAGGTATTCGTGCACGACGCCATGTACCATACTCAGGTCGCCACATCCGACCACGCGGAGCTAAAATCGCTTCATATCACAGCACTGAGGAGTGTAATCAATCCTCCTCGGATGACTCCACATAACCCCCAAGTCCCCCACCATGCGTCTACCCAATTCCCTCACCAGAACCCATTCGAGAACCCTCACCAGCATGGGAACAATCACCTACTAGAGAACATGCAAGATTGGAAGATCTCGGTATACCACAAATTGGTGCGTGTTTTTCCTCCACATTTTGAATGCGTTGACCTATTTATATGTGTTATTAAGTGTGAATATTCCACATTACACTTACAAATACTAATCTAGTGAACTTTGAAATATAGCTACGGACGCCCCCACAGAGGCCGTAGTAATGCAAGAACAGAGAAAATAAACTCGTGGGCCCGCTAAATGCACAGAGTTTGAGAAGCTGAGGAAGCACGACAAAGTGCATTTAAAGATAAATGATGGTGAGACTGCCCCATGCTATGAACATGCTTCTATGTTCGCGACATGAGTATCATGAATTGTTAAACAATACTATGACATGAGCTACAAGCAATGGTTTGATGTCCCACATGCCATGAAAGAGGAGCTCATTGACCGTGTTTAGGTAAGTCATTAGATTTTTAATTTTGATTGTTTGAAAGTGGTTTATGTAGTATAATCGTCGCACAAATAACGGGATGAAATATAATTGTAGTGTGACTTCGTGTTCGACTGGGAACACCAAAACCATCGATTGACGGTGACAAAGCAACTATGTAAGCGTTTCAACTCCTTCCATCATGACTTGCACAAGATTTATCAATCATATGGAAGACACGGAGAAGCGTTAGCTAATGGGACTAACTTGGTGGACCCCCTTGAATGGGTCAAGTTGTGTGGCAGGTGGGGCAACGATGCCTTTAAGGTATATATGCTCTTTCTCAAAGTAAACCATATACCTACCCATTTAATATGTTTAAATACTATTGTGGAAAATCCGTGTTAGTTTATCATAGCTAACATTGGGTGATGGCAGAAAATTTTAGCTCAAAATTAGGAGAACCGAAAAAAGCAGGTGATTAATTACACATAAGGACGTAAATAATTCGTCTGATTACTTGAGCAAAAGGTATCTTGGCAAATAATTTCTTTTCATTTCAGTAGACTTGTCCAAATTTTGATCTCATATCCCACAATATAATATTATCCTCTACATGTGAAATGAATTTCTGTTGTTTTTGTAATAGCATTACATTACTATTGGGTAATGGTTACTCATAGCTTTTGGGCATAAAATGCACATGTCCACTACAATAAAGTTTTATGATATGAAAATATATTCTTATACTCATTGCTCACACATGTAGCACGTTGAGAATGAAAATTTGGTTGACTTCTACAAGGAGATGCACTGGTCGAAGAAGAAGAATAAATTTGTGACAGATGCTACAAAAGATACTTACGTGAGTAGTACGCTTACAGTCCCTTAGACCTATGTTTCTTTCTGAATGTGATAAATGCATACATAGCACACTAATAGCATTGTTAATAATCGATGTTTTGTCAATGTGTAGAAGGAGATGCAAGGTAGGATGGATGGCCTAGAACCAGAGCAACGTAGTGATGAGGAAGCAGTGACTGTCTTTAGGGAGGTCCTTGGCCATCGACTTGGATATGCATGAGGACTCGGAGAGATGGTCATCCCCAAGTCAAGTAGGCAACGTGACCAAATTAAAATGCAACATTGCCTGTCTGAGATTGAAAGACACAAGAAAGATGTTGAACAATATAAGATAAATGCTAAAGAGTACAAGAGTCAGATGGATGAAATGAGGATAGAGATTCGGGCTCTTAGGGAGCATCAAATGCAGATTGACAGAATGCTTCAGTCTTTCTTTAGGGATCATTTGTCATTCATTGAGTCATATCGACAGACTCAGTGTAATGATTCCCTCGACCCATAAGGGGGTCCTATGTTTTGAATATTTTGGGTGGTTTTTTGTTAGTCAATATGACAATTGGGCAATATATTGTTATATTTATAAAGGGATCTATGTCTACACCAGGGAGATAACAAGTTTGGGAGTCTTCTTTTTGAGAAGCTTTTGAGCATATCTTCAGACTCCATACTTGAACCATTCCAGTATTCACGTTTTATGGCTATCTAGTCTCCATGTCCCTTTTATTCACAAGTCTATGCAATTATGGTTGTCGCGAAAGTAATTAGGAGTACAATTAAATCTCAGTGTAAGTTCCTTATTTCAAAAATAAAATTTTCTCATCCAATGGTACAAATACTTGTTGACTCTTTATTCCTATTTTTCTGATTTGGTTTGATTTGCTCTACAGTGCTGTGATGCGTGATGAGACGTGGCTTGCAACATAGTGCAGGATGAAGATGCACTCATTTAGATTTGCTATTTGTACTTGATATGAGTATTTGCACGAGGTTTGATGTCAAGACAGCGGGAACTTTTCCTATTTTCTTGTTTGTTGCTTTCTAGTTATAAATAATTAGTTGCAGGTGAACGATATTTTCTAATTAGTTGAATCCCTCGTAATGTGCCTTTTGTTTTTGTAACACCCCGCTCCCCAATAAAGATATTTTAGAATTTTCGGGAAGCCAGTGTGCTACTACTAAACTTGAACTTTAAAAACTTTTCTTTCTAACAACGCACTAGATGCAAAAGATTTCATATATAAAAAAAAATTTAATAAATACTTAAAATCCAACATAGAGTCTACAGAAGCACTAATTTAAAAAAATACGGAAGTCTTATGTGCTTATCAAAATAATTTATTTAAATCTTAAACCATACAACTAAGCATAGCAAAATCTGTCTAGGCCTCTGCCTCGCCTCCCGGGGTCAAGTCCTGTCCTACAGTCTCACCCTCATGAATGTCATCACCAGGGGTGGTTTAAAAACATGAAAACAAACTAAAATGAGTCGAATACTCAATAAGCACATATCATACAGTAAACATAATAAACATAAGGTTTCTTGAAAAACATGCATACTCACAAATACATATGTAAATAACATGAACATGAACATGAACTTATCTTTCACTTGTCATAGGTCGTTACCCACTGTTGACCCCCGTGAGTTAGGGTTAGCAAATCTAAGTAGATTTCGATTCTGCCCATGGCCATGGGTTGTGGAATTCATACATAAGGAAGACATACTGGGTGCACTACCAGCATGTACGACCTGGCAATGCAATATGCCCATAACATAGGTACCGTCTTCATATCATAACATAGGCCGTTACGTATCTTATCATTTATATTTCATCATAATCATACTTGCATACTTGTCATATCATAAATTTCAAAAGAAATTGCATACATGCTTGTCATATCATAGATTTCAAATGAAATCGCACTCTTTCATAACATGTCATGATACATGACTCCTCACATAAAATCATGATTTTTCATAAATACTTTAATGCATAAATATTCACATAAAATCATGCATGGCTTTTCATAAATTATTTTAATGCATAACTCTCACATAAAATCATAACTTTTCATAAATCTTTTGATGCATAACTCCTTTAATAAAATCATGAATTTTCATAAATAACTTGATGCATAATTATTTACATAAAATCATGGATTTTCATATTTTTATCATGTATTGGGTACGTAAAAAGGGGCTTTTAATGGAGGGCATACATGCATAATATTTTTATAAAAGACATGCTGTTTACCGTACATACGTGTAAGGGTATGATCATGTTACTTACCTTGCAGCGCTAATCCACTATTTTCCGCACGTAAATTGGTCGCCTATAAAAATAAATACGTAATTTGCATAAATTTCTAATTAAACAATGTGATTTTATTTTAAAACCTAAACTACTAAAATATCCTCTATTTTCTAAATCTAACATCTCCCAAACACTAAATTATTTCTCAAACTGTAAATCTTAAAGAGCAGGGGCATTATTGTAATTTAACTATCCAACCTAAAACTTATTCTATGGGTTGCATGCATGCGGGATAGGACTTACGTGAGAGACAAAGGGCAGGGGCATTTTGGGAAAGTTAAAGATAAAGCAAATAAAAGAAGAAAAGCCTAGCTTATGGGAGAAGAGGATCGTGCGATGCTTACCGAGAGAAGGATTCGGCTGCAACGAAGGGTCATGGTGGCTGGCTGAGGTTCATGGTGGCTATGAGTGGCCGGCGTCGTGCTGGGTTTCTCTGGGCAGTGGTGCGGCACAAGAGCGAGAATGAGTTTAGAGAGAGAGAGAGACAAACTGTCAAACATGAGGAGAGGAGGATGATTTCGGCGTGGGCTTACTGGAAGAAAGGTGCGACGAACCAGCGAAAATGGTGGTGTTGGGGTAGCACGACTGAGCTATGGCTGTGACGTGTGGTCGTTTCTGGCGAGAAGCGGTGGCTGATGAGGTGACGTGGCTTAACAGGGGACTCCAAAGTGCTCTGTTTTTTGGAATTAAAACAGAGGTGCTGTGCGTGGCTTGTGCAGTGGCTAACTCACGGGTTTCACGTCTTATAGGTGGTTATGCTGATTGCCCTAAGCTGAGACCGAGGGGAAAGGTGTACGTGGGCTGTTGGGTTTCGACGATGGCTTCACGGCTAACTAGGTGGTGAGGTGTGGGTGTTTGTCTGGAGTTACGGTGTGGAGAAGTTTGACGTTGGGCGGCTTGTGGGTCTTATTTTCGTGGTGTTGCTTGGGCTGGGAAGGAGGCATGGAGGAGTTTTAGGTGGTTGCCGTGTGGGTGGTCTGCTGGATGGCTGAGGGAAGAGACGTGAGCTAGGGGTGTTGCTGTGAAGATGGGTTTCTTTCTCTGCGGAATTTCTATGTTGTGTTTATTGCTGGAGGGGCTCGAGGTAGTTTTTATAGGCAGGGGAAGGGAGGTATCGTGGATGATAGAGTTTGGAGTTGGGAGTTTGTTTCCAATTGAGAAACTAACACTAGGAAACTAAATGGATGACGATAAGAGAACGTAGACAGAGAGGATTGAAGCGTGAATGGTGATAGGATCCGATCAGATGAGATTACTAATACTGAACGGGATAGTCATTTTATCCAAGAATCTTATTCAAACTGGAAGTCTAACAATATAGGACTACTACATGCACGCATGGACTTGGGAAAGAAATTCAAAAATATAAACACTATCTAGAACCTATCTTAAAATATATCTCACATTAAAAAATTTAATCCTACTTCCTCCATAAAAAATATTAAGCGAAAAATAATTTAATTATTGAACCCAATAAAATATCCGTAATTATTCCTAATAATATAGGATCGGGTCGTTACAGTTTTCTTCCCTCTTAGTGCTATCTTTAACTTGAAAAGAAAAAGGGGAAAAGGAAAAGGATAGACCTGGTCATTTTTTGTGATAATGACTTTACAGTGAGTATTTCACATTATTGCATCATGTGGATTTACTACTTGATGGCTGATCTTATTGACGGTAGGGATAGAGACTCTTCCAAGCACAACATCATCTGGAGTTCCTGCTGCATATAGCAACTTATCAAATCCAGTTGCTGCAATAGTGGGTGGTGGGATGGCCAATGCATTTGATGAAATACTGAAACCAGCACGACTTGCATTGGTAGCATTTCTAGAAAGCTTGCCTGTTGTTGAGGGTATCTTCCAAACTTTGATTCCTGTTTTATGTAATTATTATCAATGCCAAGATGATAATTCATATATTTTCTTACTGTTATAACTTTGAACTCTCTGTGAGAACACCCAATTTGATTGCTCAAACCAGAGTGAAACGTGTCGTCCTGCCTGTCGGTATGATGGAGCAGTTTCCTTTGTTGCTTGTCTGCTTTGTCTATGGGCTATCTCTGTTGAGATATAGGGAAAGGTCCAATAATTTTGTTGAAAATACATTTTTTTTTCTTGTTGGAAGAGCAGTATTTGAATTGCACAACACAACACTTTTGATGCCTCATTCAATGTGCTATGCTATGCAAATATTCAGCATCAATTCTCTTGACATGGTTATTTATTGGAAAAGTCTACTCGCCCGCTCTGATATCCCGTTGCATTATCCTGCTTGACGTGGAAATGATTTTATTCATTTTAAACACACAAAGCTCAACGATGTCAGTATTCTCCAGCGCTCTGCGTGTTTTCTCTCTACTTGCTTGAGCCCATTGCCCATCGACCCCATGAGCCCCAAGTTCATCTTCGAGGGAATCTTCGGACCATAACTCTATCTCCCACCTCATCTCCGTCCTCATCTCTCCGACGTTTTTTTTTTCCTCCTAGACCCACCAACTATCCCAGAAATAATCAACGGAAGAAAACAAATGCGAGAACCTTCCAGTTATCCCAGAAATGAGTCTTATATATCAGCTCGGTCTACTCTTCGCATTTGCTTGTGCTCTGCTCTGTTATCAACATTTCAGTCCTTTATCGTGATCAAAGGTCTGTATGTGTTTGATTCTGTTAGGCAATCTTTTTCAGTGCAATTTGTACTTTGATTGTACGTTACTTTTTCGATTTCCTTACTATCTCGTTTCATGTTGCAGTTGTTTGCCATTTTGATTATGCATTTTTTGGGGTATTTGATCTTTTGCTTTTGCATTTTAGGCTTTGTGTTTTGGCATGGTATCAAGAGTCGGTTGCTAAGGTTCTTCTCTTGCTTGAGTTTTTTTTTTTTACTCTTGGTTTTGTGTTTTGGCGTGCTTTGTGCTGTTCTCGGTGAACCCAACATGAAAGCTTCCTTGTTTTTGGTCTTCTCTTTCTGGGTTGGTGTTGTCAGCACCTCATATTTCTGGTTTGAGTAG
The DNA here is from genome assembly GCA_029856935.1 of Cyclocarya paliurus. Lineage (NCBI taxonomy): Eukaryota > Viridiplantae > Streptophyta > Magnoliopsida > Fagales > Juglandaceae > Cyclocarya > Cyclocarya paliurus. Next base: position 29,646,283 of record CM056955.1, on the reverse strand, counting down.
TTTCGGCACCCTCTGTCTCTGGCTTTAGCAGTTTCGACACCTTCTGTCTTAGAGAAGTAGTTGCGGTGCTATCTGAGTTATTCATTCATTTCATTTAATTAAAACACGAAACAACGAGGAAGTAATGAATTCAAAATTTTGGGAAATGCCTTTGCACGTTCTCTTCGCCCAACGCCCATCGACACCGTGAGCCGACCTCACATTTAGAACTCTTAAAATAAAACGCACGTTAAAATAAATTGAACTCTCAATTAAAATGAACACTCAAACTGAAATTGAATTCTAAATAAAATAAACACTCAAAGAAATTATTCACTAGAGGAACTCAAAGAAATTGAGATTAAACCGAAAGCACCTAAACGGTAACACTTTTTCTCCTTTTTTCGTTTGCATTTTGCCCAATTTTTAGCATGAGTTGCTTCGCGTTGTTCTCTGTTTCTCTTTCTCTTTTTTTTTTTTTTTTCGTTTGCCTTCTGTTTCTTTTGTTTCAGAGAAAGACCATCTGCTTGCTGTGTAATGGGAGTGAGATAGAGAGAGCGAACCGAAAGGTAGGGATGGAGAGGAAAGGTTTAAGCATCATGTGGCGTGTATGGGAGCTTCGGATGGTGGCGCTGGACGTCATCTCCGGAGTGGCTGGTAGCTTCCGTCGTTGGTAGTAGAGGTGCAGTGCTGGTTCAGATGCTCTGTTTTGAGTGTAGAAAACAGGGGACAACGTGCTAAGTTTGTGAAGAGGGTGGTGGCGGTTTCTTCCTGACCGTGGCTATGGAGGAGATGCCACGGTTGCACCTCGTCATGATTTGTTGTAGCTTGCATGGTTTATGAACGATGATGATGGCGAGGAACACTCTGCGGGCGAAAGTTCTGTTGTGAGTAGAGGTGAATGACTTCAGGTGGGGCTGGCGATGCGAGTAGAGCTTTCCACGTCAAGCGGGACAAACGAACGGGACGTTAGAGGGGTGGGGCTCGAACTGGTGGGGCTGGGGGCGGTGAATGGAGGGTCTGGGGGGCTGAAATGGTGGGTGGGTTTGGGTGGGCTGACCCTTGGGTCTGGTAGGGGGAAAAAAAAAAGAAAAAAAAAAGAAAAAAGAAAAAACCTTACCATCTGAGATGAGTTGGAAAGGTCGGAGATATTCCGTCGATGGGGATGAAGCTGGGCCTTCATGGGGTCGGAGATGAGTTGTGACCTTCACGGGTTCACGGGATAGAGAACGTGCAGAGGACTTTGAGAAGTAGAAAAGGGATTACCATTGGAGAAATAGAGCTGGGACTAATGGTTTCGTGTGTTTTATGTTTTAAAATAAATAAAATGCTTTCCACATCAAGCGGGACAAACGAACAGGACATTAGAGCGGGCTGAGTAGCAACGTCCTTATTTATTATTTTTCTTGTAAAATGTGGTAAAAGTGTCATGTGTCTACGATGGCTTTGACAGACTTATAATTGGTCCAAAAACTCCTACATTACACCACTTGATTAATTAAAACTGTGGAATTCCAAATGGCCGCATTGCACATTCAGCTGGTTAATGTAGTATAAAACGCTTCTTTGGGAATAACTCAAGGTCTATGTAGTTTAAAATCACGCTTCCATTTTTTATATTTTATATTTTTTTTGTTGACTTTAAGCTGCACCTTCAATAACCTTACCCATTTCACGGGTGTTGGGCAACTGAGTTTGGCCAACTGAGTTTCATTGTTCAATTTGGAGTGACCAGTACATCTTTTGAAGTGGGATGACAGGATTTATATGTAGTTTTGATAAAAAAATATTGACGTCATTCTTATATATATAAAAGAAAGATTGACGTCATAGAAAAATATAGGGTAAATCAAATGTAATATTTTCATGTTTTGCAATTGTTGTATTATTGAAGCATATTATGTGATCAAAACTTTTGAAATGCAATGTAGGTAAAAGTAGGTAAATAAATAAATGAATAAAAGAATTCATATATTTTCTTATTACCATGTGTACTTGGGCTATTAATTGGTTTAATAAAATCTCATTTTACTTATAAAAAAATTTGCTTATTACCATATATACGCGCACTGAAATATTATATTCAATATTAATGTGATGCCATATTGTTTCTTTCATAAACAAGATGAACCACTACTAATCTATTTGATTAATGGGTAGAAAAGTACTCTTGGGTTTATGGTTGTAAGTTGTAACGTTATCATTAGGGCTGTTCATGAGGATGTTCCAAACTTTGTTATAAACTTCTAATGCAGGAGACACCACAATAGCGCCCCCCCCCCCCCCCCCCCCCCCGCCTCCTCTTTTGCATTGAAACTTGAATTGTTCTTGTTCAATGTCCATTTTCTCCTTTGTCTTTTGTAAAGAAATAAAAAATGAACAAATATGTCTTTGTAATGTAACTCACCTGCTTTAGTAATGGTTAGACATTTCACTCTTACATCAGGCATCAGACAACACAGAAAGATTTGACCTCATGCAAAAGATAAGAGTTTTTGATCAGTGGGGTGATATGGCCATTGAAACTTGGGCTGAGCTGCAGCAACATGAGACATATATACGTGTTTGCCACCTTTCTCGATCAAAGGTGATATGTAGAATTGTGGGTGCTAAGGCCGATGAAAAGTTCATCAACTTAAATAGAGTTGTGGAACTTGGTAGAACTTATTTTAGTGATAGTAGAGTTCTCAAATCTGTTATAACAGTGATGTTTATCTATTATTTAATTAGTAGCTAAGTTTGTACTTGATATATATAATGCACCACCCTAGTGTAATTAATACATATGAGTTTGGATGAATTGATGCTTGAAGAAAGTATTGAATTGACTTTAATGGTCTTAGCTATATATTATTTGTTGATGGATTAGTTGAACTTGTGTTCAAATTGAATGAACGAAGGATAAGTTGTTAATATGTTGACTTTAGGTACAACAAAAAATGAGGCCCAGTAAGAACACTGGGTCAACAATATTGGTTAATACTATCTTTTCCAGGCGATTTTAATTCAATACCGGTGAAAAATAAGTGACGGGAAAGCAATCTAAAAACCAGAATTAGTAATTGCAGCAATTTTATAATCGCTGTGTTTAGTTTTTTCGGCAATTTTAATTCAATACCGGCGAAAAATGAGCGACGGGACAGCACTTTCAAAACTTGAAATTAGGAACACTAGGGCAAATCATTATTTTAACTTTTATAATTTTTAGTCACATATATTTCCTGTATATATATTTAAATAATTTTATAATGGTTGTGATCATTTAAAATTTATCATATTAACAAGTGTGATTAAAATTGAAAAACCAATGTAAAATAAAGAATAATATTTCTCAAAAAATTATAATGTTTGACGGAGAAAGAAGGTGGAGAAAACGGATTAATATTTGGCGGCGAACAAAAACAGGAATCAGTGTATGATATAAATGGTAAACAAATAGAAACTTAAAAATAGCAAGAAATCCCAAGGTGAGGCCGTTTTCCCAAAGGAGTTTACAGTTGGAATATGGTATATAATTAACTTCAAACCTCCAAATATAGGTATAAGTTAATTTTGATGGATCCACAAACAAGCAATGGAGCCTTCACAGCCTATATATGACTTTCCTATATGTAGGCCATGGATTCCGCTTTAATTCATTGTATTGTCCGAGAAAACCATCACCCATATATATAAGTAAAACCTCCTCCATTCACTTCATCTCACAAAACATTAGGTTTGTCTTGTCCTTTTCAGTACATTCCATCGTTAAAAGACTCCACATTTCCCTTTGGAACCAGGGCACGTACCTACAGAAACCATCACGCATTAATCCAGCCATGGCTTTCTTATCCAAGTTGCCCTTGGTTCTTTTCCTCTCTTCTCTCTTCCTCCATGCTGCAATAGGTATGATCATTTCACACTCTTTGTCATGGTACACTGAGTGATTTATTTCATGTTAAGGATCTGTTGGTGGAATCTCCCCACATATTGTTGACATGACAGAATCTAAAACCAACTTTTTTGTACAAATCAAATCATACCATGTCATGTCAATAGTGTGGAAGTTGCGTCCTCCATACTCGAAAATGTAGTTTTTCTTTTTTAAATTGTGCGTTTGATGTATGTTCATTTGTGTGTAGCTGAGCTTGTTTGCGAGAATTTGCCAAACAATGTTTGCGCATTTTCAATATCATCGTCGGGCAAAAGGTGTTTGCTGGAGACATCCGTGGCTGGTGACCATGGAAAGGTGGAGTACCAATGCAAGACATCAGAAGTGTTGGTTAACGGCATCATTGAATACATTGAGTCCGATAAATGTGTTGAAGCGTGTGGGGTTGATAGGAACACTGTTGGAATCTCATCGGATGCCCTTCTTGATCCAAAGGCCACTGCCAAGCTTTGCTCTCCTGATTGTCACCAAATGTGCCCCAACATTGTCGATCTTTACTTCAATTTGGCTGCCGGGGAGGGTAAGATTAATATTTCCAAACTCACTTTTAAAAAAAAAAAAAAAATGCAAATATACAATTGATGTGGAAGTTTGTTAGATCAGTTGGCATAAGAAACATATAATAATTTGTATTTGTTTTTAAATAACTATGTTGGTTTTGATCATGGTAATTTACTGTGTTTACAAACCAACTTGTAACTCAGTAATACTAGATACAGTTTTAAACTATGCAAGACACTATTTTTTTTAAAGAAAAAAGTGGGATCCACTATTAAAAAAAAGATTTTTTTTGTGTGAGATTTATCCAATTTTTTCCAAGAAAATGAACGAGATTTACATATCCTAAAACTACAAATATAATTTCACATAAATTAAACATATTAGTGTAGATTATGCAAGTGCAAGTGCTAGTTGATTATTTGATTCTCGTAACAGGATCAACACTCATATTGATTTTTCCTTTAATTATAATTGCTGCATCATGTATTTCGTAAAAATGATATGATTTTCTAATATGAAATTAATATATATATATATATATATATATATATATATATATATATATATATATATGCACTATATATGCAGGAGGATATTTGCCGGACCTATGTGAGAAACAACGTGCCAATCCTCACCGTTCCATGGGCGAGCTTTTGGGTTCTGGTGCCCCTGGCCCTATTTCCGGCTCTCCATCTCGAAAATTATACGAGACTGTTCCCTTTTACGTTTCTGGAGCTGCAGCTCCCCAGTAATCATGTGACCATCTGCATGCATGGTTTTTGGAGTACTCCGTATTTTACAAATTAGCTTAATGGAATTAATATTAGTAAAGTTGAGAGAGAATTTGTGTCAGATCAGTGAGGGATTGAAATTTGAGGGTCAATCCTTCTCGTATTTGTGTGGAGTAATACTATTATAAGGTCTCTATATCACATACTATTTACGTGATATAATTTGATTTAGAAGATAAATTTTAAAATTTAAATCTTACAAATTAATTCCAGTTCGAGAGTTGAATAACTTAATGGAGTGTACTGTTAAGAACTATTGTATGCTATTTTATTCAAGAGCATATATATGCTCCTTTTAATGCTATAAGTTGAGATTAATGAATATGAATGTTGCGGCCTATATTAATTATATGAGAAACGCTGCAAGACGGTCGGGCTATTAAAGGCAGAAGAGCAGCCCTCCATTGAGACGGTGACACGGAGGAAAAAATATAATAGATTAATTAGACCTCACCACACAGAACATCCTCCTCATTTCGTCTCCCCCTCTCCAGGGATCGCACGACCCACTCTCCAGGAATCGCCTTAGCACTCCGTCACTCTGTCTATCTCTCCTTCATCTCCAGTGACCCACTCCGTCTAATGCCCCTTCATATCTTCCGCTTTCCGCGTCTTCATCTTCTTACTCTGCTTTCCGCTTGAACCAAATCAGTTGAAGATTTATCGCGACAGTCTCCACCTAAAAGGCATCACTGCAGCTGTAAGAGAATTGCAGCCTCTTCACTGCAACTATACATGCATGTGTGAGAGTGATTCTATTTTCTTTCACCTTTATTTACATTAAATGCTCCAGTAGATGTATAAATTCACTCTTTCTTTACTTTCTTCCTTCGTTGTTGCCTTTAATCTTTTCCTTTTCATTTTGCCTTTTTGGTCGTTCATTTGCATCACAACAATTCTGGGTGGAGGATCTTAATGGAGGAGAAATGGGTCTTGAGCCATGGAGTATATAAAGGAGAATTAAGAGAGGATTATTTGTGAGAGAGGGGCACGCAGGAGGCATTCGGGAGGGGGGAGAAGAAGATGAGAGAGAGAGAGGACATATCCAGATGGAAGAGAGAGATGGATTTCGTTTGGAGTGAGGGAGGTGGGCTATATGGGTCAATAATCAGGTGTGTGCAAGTGTAAACTAAATAATATAAAATGCTTGCGTGGTCGAAAATCATTGAATGGCTGCTTAACGTGGGGGAGCAGCGGGACTGCTCCCTAGCTTTTCTCTAATTATATTCTATATTCTTTTGAATAAACTCTCGCGGCCTAGATTTACAAAACTCTACAGGTATATGGTTATTCCTTCACACACACACACACACATATAAATATACTATCGGTGGTTTAACGTGTAAAGTAGGTTTGCCACATTTGCCTTGTTGGAAGAAAAAAAAAAAAATTTCTTAAAATAATGTGTCCAAACAGCAAATAAAGTGTGACTCTTTACATGCAACAAAAAATCTTGAGTAATTGAGTTCGTTGTTAGTTCACTATCAATAAGATTGAAAGAGCATAAGATTGATTAGTAAATAACCTAATGCATAGCAGCATAAAACCTAATATAAGCAAGCATATACGGATTTCCATTTTTCTTTACTTTAACAAGAAGAGTTTGTTCCAACTGCAGTATCTCTAAACATTTCCTTTAGGTTGATCATCTGTACGGGAAAGATCAATCATGATCACGTGTTAAAGCTTTGCATGGAAGTTTCAACTCAACAAATTAACCATATTTGATGGTAGAGATCAATGCATGCGTATCATGTTACATCCAACCATACAGAAGATGTAGTGAGCTAGTATGAAGCGAATCCACTCTCTTGGCCTATTTTTGCATTTTCAAGAATAAGAAAATATACTCAAATTAATTAAATTCTTTAATATTTTAGATTAAAATAAACAATAGATTTTGAAGTACTATATCAGTTGGCATGCTTGAAAACAAGAGTGTTGCCTACAAATTAATGATTTTTAATGTCTCATGATTAGGGGTGAACAAAAAACCCGCAGACCCCAACCGACCCGTTTTCCGAACTAACCCGACCCGAAAATCCGACCCGTTTACGGTTAAAATCGGAAACGGGTATTACCCGATTTTAAATTCCTTCGTTTCGTTCATTTGAAACATTTCACCGAATCTCTCTCTCTCTCTCTCTCTCTCTCTCTTTCTCTCACAGTCGAAAACCCCCATTTTCGTCTTCATTGTCTGCAAACCATGCCATCAGATGATTCAGATCCGTAAAGGTGCGCGCACAAATCAATTTGTTTGACGTTAATGGCTCTCTCACAGTCGAAAACCCATCCCATTTTCTTCTTCGTCATCTGCAGACCACGGTATCAAATATATTTGTTGGAGCTAAGCAACATCGGACTCAGAGATTTGAAAGGTATTTTGAGAGATTCATGTGAACTATTTTCTATGGAGAATCGAAGCGTTTTTTTTTCTGTGTTTTTCTATTTTCAATTTTTTTTTCTTCTGGGTTTTTTTCTGTGTTTTTTTTTCTGGATTTTTCATCCGATTTTTTCTTCTGGATTTTTCTGTTGTCTGTGTTTTTCTTCTGGGTTCTTCTTCTAAGTTTTTCCATCCTGATTTTTTCTTCTGGTTCCATCCGATATTTTCTTTTAGGTTGTTCCGTTAGATTTCGATTTTAAGATGATTTTCGCGTGGGTTTATTCGTGATTTGGAACATGTTTTGTGATTTGGAACTGGGTTATTGGAAGAAATCTCCCTGGAAACAAAACAATAATTCGGGTAATCGGTTAACGATCAATGGTTAACGGGTGATCGGTTAACGGGTAATCGGCATGAGAAATGATTCGGGTCGGGTCGGAATTTGTGTTTCTCGGTTCGGGTCGGGTCGATGAACAGCCCTACTCATGATAACTGTAGTACTTATATTTACAGTGACGTACTGAATCATATCATTTAGACAATTAATAAGGATATATTTGAACTTTTACTGCTGAGTTATAATTTTTAAGCTAATGTTATTTTTGTTTGAGGAGTGTTTGTTCTAAGGTAATTACCTACCTTCTCATGTACAATCTTATACAATCCAGCCATTGTCTGGAGTTGAGAAAGGCCGTCCACCCTTTGAAATGTGGCAATGCCAAAGTAATTAAGATCTCTGAAACTGCCAAAGTAATTAAGATCTTTGAAACTGCCTATCTTAACCTTCATATATATATGAGAACCCAGATGAAGTTTGAAATTAATTAACCTTCATATATATCCATCCTTTCGCAACATCATTGTCAAAAAGATGGCAAGAGAAGATACTTTCCAAAATTTGATTGCATGCACAAAAAAATTCTCACTATTAATAAAAATTCAACCATACTACTTGGTGATCTAGGGAGCACTGAAAAAATACAGAGTCTTTTATTCTTATGTTGCTCTCACGTTCTTAATCTAGCACATACTACAAATCAAGTTTGTCACCAAAAATAAACCATCAACATCTTTTTTTAGTTGCTGTAATGAAGACTTCGAAGGTATTGGGGATTTTAGATGACCACAAAAAGGAAGCCACCCTTGAATTAATGAGCCTTTAGAAAAATTCATTTGTAGATCAGTAACTTGTCTCCTTTTATCTCTTTTTTCCCATTTTCAGTCATAAATTGTATATCAATTGATCCAAAAGCAAAGTAAGAATTTAGCAACGACAACCTCCAAAATAGAAATATTTATTTATTTAAAATTTGAGGCCATTTCATCAAAGGTAGAGGAATCAAAATGAGAAACTCCCTTGCAGAAAAAGAAAGTCCATTCCTTCTTAAAATCTTGATTCTCACTTCTTAAGTTCTATGAAGAAACTATAAGTCAAACAATCTTGAAATATATATTTTACTAGTTCGTGAAAGTTGGATCACAGTCAAAACAAGAACTCAATTGTATCGCTGTTTTGAGCCTCGCCCTTCTCCCTCGAGTGAAACCCTCGCCCTTCTTCCTAAAACTTCCGAAAATCCAGATCTAACGTGAGGGGGAGGGAGCTTCGGTTCCTCCCCCCTCTCCTGTGTCTAGTTTATTTTCGAGTTGGTTTTTGTTGTTTGGTTTTTGTTTTTGTCAAGCCAAATAAGGGAGGATCGCCGCTCGAGTCGTTCTGGCCGTCGACCTTCTACACGCGCCTCACCGGCATGACACGTAGTAGCCGATCTTCAAGTCTACCAAATCCGGCATCCATCGGAGTGGCCCATAGCCCGCACGCACGGGACGAAGCTCCGGATCGAGTTGGCGCGTGGCCATCACGCACCACTTAGGAGGCCTTTGCCGACGTCACGCTTGGCTTCGGTGGAACCTCTGACTCCGGGACTTCAAAGTTTGATTGACGGTTTTCCTCCCAGTGAGAACAGTATCCGCACGCATCATTGCCGACTCTAGTGCACTGTTCATCCATTTTTTTTTTACTTTGGCTTGTCCGTTTCAGTGTTTTTTCTTTCCAGCATTTGGTTTTGCTTAGTTTCTTTGGTTTTCTATTGTATTGTTGATCCGAGTGAGGTGCAGAGCTTTTGGATTGGACGTAATCCGGGGTAAGAGCTGTTCGAGAGTGGTGAGCGATGTTATGACTGGTCATCGCACGGCCGGGCTGTTATGGTCCGTGCTTTAGCTGGGTACTCGCTTAGTCTGGGCTCGAGATACTTGCGGTAGGCGTGTCATTCGGAGTCTCACTAGTGCTTGTGGTCTTTTTGTTGTGATTGTGTTTAGTTGTAATTTTTTTCAGTTTAATTTAGTTTTTAATGTAGTAGGAATAGGCTATTGGATTTAATATCCATAGCTATGTCCCTAGAGGACTTGCAAGTTCTGGTTTACAGAACGCTTTCTCTGTTTTGAGAATTTTAGAAGTTAAGACAATGTTCGTTACAAAGCAATTTGTGTGTGGGGAAGCCCCAGAGTTGTTGCGTTAGATTGGCTTAAGGTGTTTGGAATTTCCATGTACTGATCAGCCAACATTTGTAACTTTGGATCATTAATGAAATGTGACTATTTCCATAAAAAAAAAAAAAAAGAACTCAATTGTATCAGCTAGTGTCATTTTTACAGCCTTTTCTACTATGTCCGACCTTTCTTCAATACCCCTTCATGAATTCCTTGATGGGCTTTGTACAATTTATAACACTTTTTTATATATAAGGCTTGTCCTTAACATATGAACCATACACTTTTACCTATATAAAAAATAAATATATGAACCATACACTAAAACCAGTAGTTTTGGGACCTTTTAATAAGAGAAGTATATTAGAGACAAAATATATTGATCTCCCCTACCCCTCCAATAGACTATATTTCTAGTCTTACCAAAAGAGAATTATCTTTCTTCCAAGGTGCTTATTAAACCATTCTAACAAAACTCAAGCACAAGATTTAAACTAAATTTGCCTTTCAGAATTGTTTGGCCAACAATCAACTATTCAGGGTATTCGCTTAAGTAACAAGGCATTGCATTGTGATTAAGAGACTTGAGCAGTTCTAATTGGTAAAAAATTCTACAAGAATGTCAAGCTAAGGAAGAAAAAAATAGAAATAGTTGCATTGTAGCAGGCTTTCAGCACTTCTCTATCCTACAATTCATGACAATCAAGGATGCTATGAATGATGCTTGCCACCCAGTAGTTGACTGGAGTTGCATAAAACTTAAATAGCATCATTAACACCACAATAAATACTACCACCACACTCAAAAAACGCATAATCAAGATTTTAACAGCTAAGCATTGCACAATATACAACTACCATTATTGGTGGTGTGGGCAGTGGCAGAGCTGGACTTGATACTGGTGGCATGGGCAGTAGCCGAGAGATTGGAGAAACAGAGAAACAGATAAGGGAGAGAGAAGGGTGTTGGGGGCTAGATTTGATGGTGGAGCTCGCTCGATGGGTGATGTCAGCATTATATATGGTGGTTCAAAGTGGAATTGGAGTTTGGATTTGCCTTAGACGGTGGTGGGCAAATGGGCCTTCCTTATTATGACTCCACGGTGGCTGTGAGAGGGAAACAGAGGAGAGATTGAGATTGAGCTGCTGCTACTTGAAGTATGGTTGTTGTCCAGCCTACTCCGTGACTGCTGACAATGGCCACCAATGCAAGGTGGAGAGAGAGAAAAGACAGAAGGTCTTAGTCGAGAGAGAGAACTCGAGAGGGAGAGAGTCAACAATGAGAGAGATAGGATTTATGTGTGGTCTAAAATTCTTCAAAACCAAAGGGACAAAAACGTAATAAGACCAAGCAAGACAGGGGCAAAAGTGAAAAAAATGGGAAAAAAAGTGTCAAACACGAATTACTATGGATTCCTAATCATCTCATATAGCCACTTTTAAGATATAAGGGATATATATATAAATATATATATATATATATATATATTATTTATGTTATTCTTAAGCATGCATGCATGCAAATTATAAATAAGATAAATGCTATAGATATAAAAAGATCTCACAAAAGTAAATTTATAAATTGATATGAGTACTTCTATGATACATTAGATTTATTTTACAATAAAATAAGCTTTATTTACAATATAATGTACTACATCAAACTACGTGAATTTGTAAATTTACTTTTATGTGATTTTTGTTGTTGTTAAAGCATTTTTCTATAAATAATTATCATATAAGAGGTAATTAAGATCGTCGGTATTGCCATTTTGATAATAATACGTCGGTATTGCTTTTCTTAATTACTAGGCTAGGATATTAAATAAATGAACGTAATTAATCAATCTGCTTTAATCTATATATTAACAATCCTAAAACTTAGACGTCGATTTGCAACGTCCAACGTTCTTCACCTCAATATTCACTCATGAGTGTGAGTATCTTGTAGTCTATAAATGTATAAGCCGCTGTTACCTTTTCGTTCCTGAAAAATCCTATATATTATGATCAAATTGGTGTGTAGAACATATTTAATAAAATATTTACACATTATAATTTGACTTGAAAGATAAATTTTAAAATTTGAATTTTACAAATTAATTAATCTTACAATTTAAGTTATGTGGATGATGCGCTCAACAGACCGACTTGAAAATAGAGTAACTCTTAGTTCCTACCTGAAAATTAAGCTCATGTCCTAAATCTTTGTAAATCCTGGCTCGAGTTTTTAATTCTTTCTTGTTTTGACGGTGAATGTAGTATACAACTATACATCACAAACATATATACACATATAGTACAATATTAATGTGGGCAGCCACTGCAGGCGTGGGGGTCCCTTCCCTCCGGTACCCCGAGCCACGGAGCCAAGGAAGAGGCCCCTCCCTCATATTGTTTTCATCATTGTTTCAAAACTTCTCAAGGTTAGATCGCTGCCAAAAGGGTGCACCCTGAAACTTAAAAGTATTAATTATAGGGTTGCACATTTCAATTTTTCGATCGTACATAGTTAAGGATGCACATTGCACAAGGCAAAGTTATGGAGAAAATATACGTATAATTGTACATGAAATCAACCGGAATGAGCTGCCATGGCCATGAAAATTAGACGTTTGCATTAACAAACGTTCGCCATGACGCTTCCATATAGCGTCATGGTTTGGTTTGTAATCGTTACAAATTTTGCATCATTATAAATTTGAAAAATTATATTTTGTAAATCGAACAGTTTGAAAGACACATGATCTAATTCCGTACCATTAACATAGCGTAATCTGCTTTGTATATATATATAAGAAAATATTTTCTAAATCACATCTTATCATATCGCAAATGCCAAATTTACACCAATCAATATTGTATACTTAACACATGATCAGTATCCTATTCTTTTTCACGGTAGACTATAAGAAGCATGCATGGGATGTTTGCTCATTAATACTCACTCAAACGCTGCACACTCTTGGCATTTCTTTTTAATTTCATTTTTTGATAATGGATCACATTGAGTCATTGGAGATCCCCAGAGAAGGAAAAGTTAAAGCATTGTCCCAAAAGCTTCTTTGGATATCTGAGATCTGAGATTAAATATCCTGCATGCCAGTCAATTTTTCCTTCACAACTTTTGGAGAATTCAAAAGTCTTCATCTGGGAATCTCTTCATTTGTTTTTAATTAGTTTATTCCATTTTTTTTTAGTTGGGGCTCTAATGATATTTAGATGCCGAGGTGATCATTGTTCTTGCAGGAGGCACTGTTGACTACAAATTGTTTATATGTGCAAAATATACAATGAAGTTCAAGATTAGGTGAAATGGAAGAGATCTAGATGACATTTTCAAAAGAAAAATTCTCTTCATCACCCTTTTCGTTATAATCTTCTCAACATTTCTTAATGTGTTATGCATTAAATAATTGGTCCACAAATAGAATATAGCAAATAGTCTCAAGTAATATTTTATTACCACATCATAAAATGATGAGATGATAATGATAAATGGAAGAGAATTGCTACGTCCAATTATGAGGATTCACACCCCTCACCGATTCACCGAACATGAAAATTTTTTTTAAACATATTTTTAAACCTCTTAAACATTTAAAAAAAAAATCAGAAAGTCATTAAAAAATATTTCCTTAATTAATAAGTAAAAAAAAAAAAAAATACAATCAGTACCCACTCTCGGTGGGTATTCTTGGCAGGACTAGGCTTTTCCTAAAAGAAATGGTGAGTATTATTACTATGAAAAATTATATTATTGTGTATAGTACACTAGATAAAGTTCTTACATGATATAATTTGATTTTGAAGATAAATTTTAAAATTTGAATTTTACAAATCAAATCTTATCATTTAAGTGATGTAGATGGTGTGGTCTACATACTGGTCTACAAATCAAATTTTACAACTCTAGTACTATTTTTGAAATTGGTGATAATATCATGCTTCTAGTAATTCACTAAAAGTTGGGTGAGGTGTCAACCCCTATTTATAAGGGTTTGTTTGGAATGAGAGAGTTTCTCAACTCATCTCAGATAATCATTACAATTTTATCAAATTCTCACACAAAATATAATAGACAATTCAACTTTTTTAAATCTTAAAACAAAAATAATATTCTAATAATACTTTATTTAACTTTCAACTTTCATCTCAATTTATCTTATTTCATTTCACTATCCAAATTAAATGATGTCCAAACTTAAAGGTTTTCTCTTGTGGAATTGCCTCGCAACTAGGATGTACTTGTCAAGATTTGCATGAACCACATTGTTGAAGCCTAAAAAATTGCACAATAGGCTGAAAGGAGAGAAATAGTCATTCTCAGCCCACTATGGAGATTCAGGCCTTTATTGGTGTGGTTTGGAGCCCTCGGCAATGGTCCGGTGTGGCTATACAGTGTTGGTGCTTACATCCATGGCGGTGAATGAAAAATAAGTACAAAGAAAATAAAGAGAGAGACACATGAATTCACGTGGTTAGGCATATTGCCTACATCCATGGAGTCTTTGGGGAGGAAAAATTCACTATAATATGCTTGTTGTACAGTCTCTCCTTGCCTCTTATTTCTTACTGTACAATGGAGATTTTGAATATATTTGCTGAAGATGTTCTAGCTGGAGATCCCCTTTGAGAGGTTGAAGAAGCTACTGAAGAAGATGTCCCGGTAGTCATCTGACTGTCCCCTTTTATATGATCCCTCTTTCTGCGTGCCTATCTGTAGTGATGAGGCATGGTCACCTTTTTCTTTGCGTGTTTGACCATCTCTCTCTTTCCCACTTTCTCCTGGCACTGTCTACCTTAATTTACCTCTTGATACACTCATTTCCCTTGTCTCCCCTCCTTGTTTACCCTTCACCTCTCTTTCTTTGTCTTCTAGTGATGACCATTCGGTGGGCTGGGCTTGGATTGTCTGGGTTTTCGATATTTTGTCCCTTACACATGCTGAAAGTAACAATGGAGTTAATCACAATGCTAAGATATCCAATTTAATACTTGTTGTCAATCAATGTGTTTGAATAAATTGGGTCAAAATGACGGTAAGGCACACGAAACACTTTGCCGAAGCTTCATGGTATAGTATAGTCATAGAAATACTATACTATATTTGTCTTCACACTAGTTGTGAAAATGAACTCACTGATCTAAACATATCTCATATATATGCCTAGATTGGAACAATGAATTCGTCTTCATTAAATTCTCAAGGAAACTTCATATGTACATAGAAAGAAAAAACAACATGATTTTAAGGATATATATATATATTTAAGTACTGAGGTGATTATAGATAATCTGTAAATAATAGTAAAAAAGTAATGATAAAATATTAAATAATAATGAAGTGAGATCACTTCACTATCCAAACGTAGCCTTAAAGTTAAACTACAACAATTTCTCAGAAGTAACAAAGAAATAAAAAGTACTACAACATATGCAATTGACTTTTGAGGCTACACATGCAAGTTAATATGATGAGCTATGTGTGTGTGTCTATAAAATGAGTTCCATAACTAAGAAGGATTAAGAGATCAATTAGGAAATCCCAAAAATGGTGAGAGTTTTTGTTTCTGAATTAGCCGGCCATGCAAATGATAGATCAGGTCTTGCGTTCGTGATCAGCTCGGGGGGACTAGTTTTGGTGGGCATGATCATCATGTCTCTTAATTATATCAATGGTGACGCTCGGACAGAATAATTATTATTCTGCAGGTTAGTTTCAACAGATGATTCACATGAAAGAAAAATAGAGATTCGCCCAAAAACACCGAGAAATGTCTCTCATGTCAATTCAAAATATCAGTATTCAAGAATAATCAAAATAAACCCACAAGTCGCGCTGTAATAGCTGAAAATCGATTGTATTGGAATTTTACCAAAAATAACAAAATTCCAATATTCATGCCAAAATTAAATACATAATAAAAGAAGTAATCCACCAGAAATCTGGCCCAAATTGAGTTCATAATCACTTCCAAAACAGTAAATGAAATATTACCATAAAAGGTAAAAAATAACTAAAAATAAGAAATTGAAGGGGAAAACAGTGGAATTTGGCCTTGAAAAAGATGCACACCGAGCATAGCTAGGTGCCTATGATGTGCACACCGAAAAGAGTTTTCTGAATTGGGGTCATATGCGCGATTCTGATACCCGTAGCCAAAGTTATGGCTAAAATACCGAAACTTGCTCAAAACTGACCCAACCAAGGAAAGATAACGATTTCTTGCCTTCTTTGCGCTGATCTACCATCTCAAGGTATTTCAGTGCAGTCAACGTGCAGTCTAACAACTCAGCATCATCTGACTCAGATCCCCCTGCATCAAATGGTCATCTTTGCTTGTGGTGATGATGATGGCACACCTAGCAATAGAAATGGAGGCCATAGAATCATAGATCTAGATTAAGTATTGGTGATTTTATAGGTAATGGAGCTATAGGATTAGGTGGTGCTTGTGGAGGTGGTGGTGGCGGTGGCGCTGGGGGTGCACTCAATTAAGAAAGATGAGAGAATTCAATATCCAATCTCTTCTACTGCACGCATGCATACTTATCTATATGTCAATGATGTTAATTTGCATGTGTATGTACGACGATGTTTAATAATGTACTCTTTCACAAATATTCCAGCTAAGCCTTCATTGATTTTATGCCAACAACTAATAAAAAATGCATTTTATAACTTTTTTTTTTTTTTCGTTCACGCAATATTGCATACTGGATATAATATGTCAGTATATAATATTTCAGCGTGAGTCACAGCAGTACTATTCCTCTCATAAGAAAGTTTCATCCAAAAGCGATCTCCACTCTTCATTTCTCTCCTCATACTCTTTCTTTTCACTCCTGTTTGCCCAATCTCATAGGGTTTTCATGTCCTAATTGTAGGTTTTGTTCCTACAAGCTCATGTTCTGAACCTCCATATATACGATGTGATATCAGCTGTCTCTTGGAAGATTTTCTGGTGAAGAAAGGCCACACAATAGCAGCCAAAAAATTATCTTATATATGATCCACATACTCTGAAAAATCCAAAACTCATCAGCAGACTAATAAATACATCAATAGTTTTCGATCCAATTCAGTGTTGGAAGTTTAAACAAATCCAACTTATGAAGACTTTCGTGCATTCTAGGAAGAAGACTTTTTTATTTTTTAAGAGTCTTTTCATTTTCAAAGTTGTCTTTCATTCTCTAATAATGTGTTCTTTTATTTTTTTAAGAAAATAAGAAAAGTCTATATAAATTTCTCCCTATATTTAGATCCTTATAAAACTCAGACTCGTAGTTTCTATAAATTATGGTCCACATGATCTCTCTTATTTGGTTAAGAGTTCAATAATTAATTAAGTGGGATTACATAGACATGATCCAAACCCTGCAAAACCGACAAAAGTTCCAATTCTACAAACCAATCCAACCTGAATAACCAAAATACCATAACCCTTCGACTCAATTAAACTAAATATAATAATATTTTTCAACGCAACGTCCCAGAGTAAATGAATATAATGAAAGCAACGAAAAAATGACTCATGATATCTTCCCTACAAGTTTCGATTCCTTCAGCGCAAATGCACAACAAATTAGAAAAACAAAAATGGAGTTGGCAGTGAGTTATTTGGCTGAGTGCGAGAGAAAGGTTGAACCTAGGACGGGGGGAGGCTTGGACATGCTGGCAACGACTGGACTGCTGCTAAAACTTATGCTGCATAGAAACCTTTTGCATTGATTATTGCCGCCGTAAAAGGTTATTACTACAAGAATGATTATTACATTTTGTCTAAAAAAATGATCACTGAGGTACTAAATTTGTTCAAACGGATAATATCCCTTCGAACAAGATATTTTGTGATGAATAAAATCGTCTCAAAAAAGCAAAACCATTCGAACGGAAAAAAATACATTCGAATAGGGAATTAATGTAAGTTCAAACAGTATATATTCTATTCAAATAATAATCTTTGTGGGAAATTAATTTATTTTTGCTAGAGAAAGTTCATAACCGTTTGAACTAAAATTTCTTTGTTCAAACGGACAAGATTTGGTGGGAAAAAGTGGTGGCAAGTTTGTTTTACTGTTCGAACACAACAAATATCATTTGAACCAGTTCGACACTATATTTATTCATTTGAACGACTAATTTAGTTGAAAATTATATAAAAACTATTTATCATCATTAATTTGTTATCAACTTCAAAATATAAAAAATGTCTATATCTTATATATTATGATTTGCGGTGAGTTAAAATATTTATAAATTAGTTTTATGTAATTAACTTCAAAACTTTATAGTGATTTCTTTTATGTTAAATTTATATAAATATAACTTTAAAGATAGTGTCATAGTAAATAAAATGAAAAAAATTAAACAAGGTAGCAAATACGAAAAATAAGAACAATACATTAATTACATCCCAAATATATAATGTTCAATACAACATAAAGAAGACAAATTATAACTAAAATGATGTATTTGCTAAGTAGATCAATATCCTTTTGTAACATTTTAATGCGTCCATCGAGATCCCTAAGCTTCTCTATGATGGGCTTAACGAACTCCACAAACAGAGCTCGTACCTGATCCAAAGTAGCCCGAGGAGCCTATCTCTAAATAGCGGCAGTACTACTTGAAGTTGGATCGGTCAGCGTGCCACTAGGTTGTTTTGGTGTAGTCTTTCGCAAGTTCCCCTTACTCTTGCTGAATGTGATCTTGTTAAAGGGCCTCATTTGTGGTGACCTCTGCTCAGTCGTAGACACTGTAACCCTCGATCGGATTAGGAGTTTAGATATAAGTAGTGCAAATGGTAGACTACCTCCATTGGAATAGAGTGACTCTGATCGAATGCGGAGGAAGAAATACAATACAAGATCAATGGGGTCCCCTCATGCTATCCGCAACAAAAATCTGGCTCGATCGATCCCGAAATCAGTCTTATATTTTTTTCGGATCAATGTTATAGCCAACAATTAAATTAAGCATTCTGAAAAATGCTATACAATCGGCCTATCGAATCACCTTGCTCCCATCATATTGAGGAGCTGAACGGTCTCACACTAACTAACGGATAGGGTCGTTTGTGAGACCATCATCAGGTAGATCCTCATCCTCACTGGCATCTGGCTCTACATTCGCTGCTAGCATTGAGGATGCGTCCAGTGTGTTGGAATCAGATGGTACAGCCGCTGGTCTCGGTGTAGCCGCCGTAGTCGCTGTAGGATTTGCGCCAGCCATGCGCAGAATATCAAGGAACTCAGCAATAATGCTCAGACAGAAAGTAAAACTCACGCCTCGGACCGCTAAGGTGTAGAAGTAAAACTCACCTACCATCTCTGGATATGTAGTCCCCCGCTGCTAACAGATCGATGTCCATTCCTGCTCGGTGATGATGGACTGTATGCTTCGTACCTCCCATGAAAAATCGTAGAAATCATCAAAAATGATCTCTCGCTCGACAAGTATAGGCTTCGTCTCCTGAGCATGAGTTGCTCCACTACTTTGGCCGGTCTGATCTCTCGCACGTTTTCTTCGGCTGGATGCCATTAGTATACTGTTTAACCACAAGGAAAGTAAGAATATAATTAAAATATTTTAATTATATTATTGAAGAATTATATTATATTGAATTGATTGAAATAATTAGTTCGAATGCAACATATTTTGTTCGAACTAACCATTGTAACGTAACTTCATAGTTCGAACTAGGAAAATCTTTATTCGAATGGAATGTTTTGTTCATTCGAAAAAGAAATTTGTGTTCATTTGAACTAATTTATTTTGTTCGAATAGAAAAATATATGTTTGGAAAATAAGTGTTCGAACGGATTAGAGTCTATTTGAACAGGAACACGCCAAACAGCCATGGCTGAGTCGACTCAGCCCCGAACGAAAAAACCCAATCTAGATGTTATCTTTTGTTTTAATCGGTAGAAATGATTAAGGAGTGATGCCCAATCATTTCTACAGATTATTTTGGTGTTAGTTCTACGGAAAACACCAAAATAGGGGATTTCGGATTCGAAATCCATACCCCCCAAATACAACCCATTTGAACATAAAACGAAACAATAGATGTGGAGACTTGACCCATACCTCGTAGAAGTTCAAATGTAGGCTTGCTACGGCGGATTTCGTGGCAAATTTCATGGCGGAGATAAGGGGGGATATGGTTGCTCTCGATGGCTACTAGTTTGAACTGGGAGCGTAAATGACAATCTATTCGAACTGGGTATAAAATGTCCGTGATATAATGTTCGAACAGTAAAAATATCTGTTCGAACAATTATTATACTAATAAATGTTGTTCAAACAATCAGGAATTGGTTAGAACGGTTATTATACTAATATATTTCTAATTATATTTCTAATACTAATATATAATAATACTAATATTACAAAGTAGAAAAGTAAAAATATAATACTAATAATAGTATTTTAATACTTTTATTTAATATACTTAGTATATTATTTGTAATCTACTTATTCTATTTCCTATAACATACTTATAAGTACTTAGTATATATGATAAACACTTAATTATATAGCTACTATATATAAGTTATGATAACTATACTTTTTAAAAAAAAAAAAAAAAAGAGCAGGTAGTCTCATATTAGTGGCCCTGTCTCAAGTTTATTAGAGACCCTCACTTGTGGTGGAGGAATACCATGATAACAACAAAAACTCAAGACAATGACCAACTCAAACCAATGAAACCAAACCATGGAAAACAAACCATAACACCAACTTGGGCTAACTTAAAACCCACCCACTAAGTCCCAACACACTAACGACGCAGAGCAGGAAGCCCCAACCAACGAAACATGTTTTCCTCTTTTATACTTGGCTTTAAAGAAATTGGCCCATAAGGAAGATTGAGTCAACAACTTCCAAGCATATTTCATAAACAATGAGGACTGGACTTCCTCCAGATTCTGTATACCCATTCCTCCCTCCTGAGTCAGCTTGCAGAGTTTTTCCCATGCCACCCATTTCCGTTTTAGTTTCCCATCCAGTGACCCCTAAAGAAAACCGCTCATGAGACGATTTAAAGCACCAAAGATAGCCTTCGGCACTTGCATCACAGAATGTAAGTGGATAGGCATGCTAGCCACCACATGTCGCACCAAAATCAAATGAGCACCAGTTGACAATAACTTAGTTTGCCACCCCCCAGCCTTCCTAGAATGTGACTCAACCAGTCATCAAATTCCAGCACCTTTAATCTACTTGTGGAAAGCGGAACCCCCAAGTACTTCACCGGGAACATCCCTTTCGTGAAGGACGTCAATCGTAAGGAATTACGCCTCGTAGCAACAGAGGAAATATTTGGAGAAAAAAATAGCTGATTTCTCCTTACCATCTGACCAGACCAATCCTCATATTGTGAAAAAATATCTCTGATTGCTCTAAGCGAGGACTGACCACCATTAGCAAAAATTATCACATCATCAACATACAACAAATGTGATATGAGAGGGGTACCACGCGGATGAGTAAAAGGGGCAACTTTGCCAGTAGCAAAAGTTTGTTTCAACAATTTAGACAACATTTCTTCTACCAAGATAAATAAATGTGGGGATAGTGGATCCCCTTGGCGTAACCCACGACCACTTGGAAAGAAACCCTTCACTGTCCCATTCATAACTACGGAGAATCACAGAGTCAAGGTACATTGTTTAATTATTGCACAGACCCTCTGGGAGAAACCAAAAGAAGCCATCATGTGCAATAGAAAATCCCAATCCAAGCTGTCATAAGCCTTGGCCATATCCACTTTAATAAAGACATTACCACCTCGAGCCTTCCTATTAATCATATGGATCATTTCTTGGGCCAAAGCAATATTATCATAAATGCTTCTACCAGGTAAAAAAGCCCCCTGCTTTGGCGAGACAATTCTACTCAAAATAGGCGACAACATGCAAACTAGAATTTTAGAGAAAACCTTATATATTACCAAACATAAGCATATTGGGCGAAATTTATCAAAACCTATTGGTTGTTGCACTTTTGGAATTAGAGCAATATATGAAGCCGAATAAAATCGTGGAAAAGGGACCCCATGGAAAAAATCTCTAACCGCCTCCACCACATTCGATTCCACAATATCCCAACACGATCTATAAAACTTAGATCCGAAGCCATCTGGACTCAGACTACTATCAATCGGAATAGAAAACATGGCATCCTTTACCTCTTGGATTGAAGGGAGCTGTAGGAGCGAACAATTATCCTCCTCCACAACAATATTGTCCACATACAAAGACAAGTCAGGGAGATCTCTATGTGGTCTTGCACAAAGAAAATTACTGAAGTAATCCAAGGCTCCCAAATGGATGGCTTCCGGCGTAACCAAATGAGTCCCATCCCTCAACCTCATCTCCTGCACAAAAGGCTTAGACAAAGAAGTGAATGATTTAAAGAATTGTGCCGACACCTCCCCCTTTTCCATCCAACAAAGCTTTGCCTGTTGAGATAATCTAGTTTCTTCTCGTTGTAACCAAACAGCTAGCTCCTCCTTGGCTAGTAATAAAGCCACCTTAACCTCCTCAGAGAACATGGCTTGTAGCTGGCATTCCAGGCAATCAATTTGCCTCTCCAAGGATAGAGTTTTTTCCTCTGTACGCCCAAAAACCTGGATGTTCTACACTTTGAGTACAATTTTTAATTTTTTCAACTTGCTTGCTAAATCGAACAACCCTATAGTCCCCATTTGCGCCTACCATACCTCTTTTATGACCTCCATAAAGCCTTCATGTGAAACCCACATCTGTTGAAATTTGACTGAAGATGGGCTATAAAGAGAGCCTGAATTCGACAACACAAAAGACATTGGAGCATGGTCCGAAGTGAAGCGAGATAAGAAAGACACAACCACATCTGGCAATAAAGAAACAACCACTGTATTTAACAAACAACGATCCAACTTTGACCAAACTCGCACCAACCCCAGCTGGCCATTGCACCACGTAAATTTACTCCCAACCGACTTCATCTCAGACAACCCACACCAATCAATAAAAGCATTGAACTCATCCATAGCCACTCTTAGCCAAGGGTGACCCCCACATCGCTCCGCGTTCGCCTGAATAATATTGAAATCACCAAGACATAGCCATGGCCCATCTTGCGACATATCCTGTTGCAGCAACCTCCACAACTCCCAGTAGTCCATATGGTTGCATTTCGCATAAACCACAAAGACAAAAAAGCAATCTAGAATCATGCACAATAGAAACCGTGATGTGTTGATCACTTTCATTCATGACCGACACCTTCAATCCTTCCCCCCATAGCAACCACAATTTTCCTCCACTACGTTGATTAGAAAAATAGTTATCAAACTTCAAAGAGTTTGTCAAAGCTTCAAGCCTCACCTCACTAGCAAACGGCTCTGCCAACATGACAAAATTGAATTGTAACTTCTTCACTAATTTACATAACCTCCTCCGTGACGATCGCATCCCACGAACATTCCAAAAAACAGGTTGGCATGTCATAGATTTAAGCGAGAGGGTCTGCTAGGAACCCGAGTAGAGCTTTTAAGGAGTCTTCCACCCTGCCACATTCATTTTTCCTAACAATTCCCCCTCTAAAGTATAGTACTTTGGCCTGCTCAAATGCCCTAGTTCATCACCTTTAGGGTCAGACGCTGTGAAGCCCGTCCTTGTGGTGAGACTTTTTACAAAATAATTTTATAAAGGACGATGGGAATTACCGTTCGATTTAAAACTTTTTACTTCCAAACCCAAAGTGCAAGACTCTACGTTATAAAATAAAATGTGTTTTCAGAATAAAAGAGGTTTACAGTGGAGAACCTTGATCTTAAAATAAAAAGGCCTCTCGTATGGTTAAAACTCTTGTGCCTAGACTTCCGCGCTTTTCCCCTTTGGGCTGTGTCCATCCTGAGTGTACTTCTCATTCAATTCCTGTGGGGGGAGGGGCACACATAAAAACTAAAATTTGTCGAATACTCAGTAAGCATTACTTCATACAGTTAAAATATAACAACATAGGTTTTTAGTCATGCATTTATCACTCCATACATACTAAATGTACATGCATACATGCGTTCCTTTGGAAATATCACTAGACAGGATTTTTTCTTCTTAAAGAAAATAGTTTTCTTTTCATAAAACATTTCTCTTGTCAGTGCCTTCATTTATTGAAGAGTGCGATGCATTCATACATTATTTTCTTATCACTTTCATAGGTCTTTTAGACCTAGATTCACCTGTGGCCACAGGTTGGAATCCCATTCCTTCAGGGTGCAGCACTGGGTGCACTATCAGATACTACTTACCCGGCATTGCAATCTGCCCATTCATTCATGTGGGTACCTCTTTTATTCATATGGCTGTTACGTATCTTCATACATTCGTGCTTTCAGTCCTTTCTTTCCTTTCATTACCCTTTCAGGCCTTTCATTCATTTAAGGGCATGAGCCCAAACATCATCTTTCATTTCAACACTATAAAGAGCTGGAGCATGAGCATTGTCTTTTCTTTTCTTTTCATTTAACAGTCCGTTCATGAGAAAAACAACTTTTGGGGGCGTGAGCCATAAAAATCATCTTTCATGACATGTCTTTTCGTGGAAAATACATACAATAGATACTGCATATAGTCATCCATTCACATGGGTGCAATTAATACCTTGGTTATGTGAAAAAGGGGCTGCCAAGAAAGGCCATACATACTTATACTTTAAAACATTATGCTTAGCATGCTTTTTCGTAAAACATCTTTTGTGTTGTTTTGTAAAGCATCGTAAGGGAAAAAGCATTTCCTTTTCTTTTTGATATCTTTTGGAAAACTCTAGAAGAGTATGAACATAATACTTACCTGGACTCCATGCTATTTTCATATCATGCAGTCCATTCATGCGTGTGTCAGATGGCAACCTACATGCATACACATAACCTTAGCGTTATTCTCTATCTAGTACATAGGCAACTGAACTAGAAATAAAATTACACTTCACTTGGAATACTCTCATTCTATCCCGTGCTTTTATGTGTCCCTTACTATGATAAAACATTCGGGGACCCATTTATGGTCACTACCTCTTTCAATCTCAATGTTCTACTTTGAGTGCTTACTCACTAGGGTGAACCCATGATTCACCTTAGGATTAAGACACTAAGACCTCTGTCTTATTCTTCTTGTCAATCACAGTCCGACATATGACTCACACAGACCAAGTCACTCATTCCAATCCTAGATAGTACACTCGTCATTACCTTCATGTATCTTAGCTCATCCTAATCCTCATGACCATCCATACACGCCACACGGCTCTAAGACAACTCTGAGGCTTAAGCACCATGTAACCATGCTTAGGACAAATTACCCATTACATACGGTAAATCCTCCGGCACATGTGTTTAACCAGATTACAAAATTGACATATAATACATTGATCACAGGCTTGCATGGACAAGCGCCATTCTCCGATACCAACCTTCTCTTACCCGGCTAGCATGACTCTTCAAGCCCGAGACTATTCCCAAGTTACACCATGACCTTGTCACATCCTCTAACATTTCGTTATGTCACCTATACGCCAACTCCTAACTCATCACAGCACGACTTCTTGATTGACCATGTCATTTCATGACGTTGCCTAGTCATGCTTCTGCTGCACTACTTTGATACTTTCTAGCCACTTCGCACATACTCCCAGCCATAAGCCGACTACACAGCGACACTCGTCACCTTAGACTACAGGCCACATCTTAGCTACTTCGGAACACTATTCCACAACACTACACAACACACTTCTCAACTACGTCCAACACTTCATGTCACAGCACATCACACTACACAGTGAACTCCATAATACTAGCAGCACAGTCCACAATGAGGGATAGAGAGTTATACCATCAATGGGATAACCCGTGCGTTGTCCGCTAACCGTCACAGTCGATAACGTCGGAAGGGTCGTATGGGGCCGCTAAACCGCGTACGGTGGCTGTTTGGGCATTTCGATAGCTAGATGTGGTCTTGGAAGGGCTCATAATGGCCTTATGGTGGTTGCAAGGGGCGTAACACGGCGAATCTAGCCGTGTACAGTGGCAGTCAGCCACGTGCAGTGGCCGTCCATCATGTATTGTGGCACCCTCGACCCCCACGTGTTATTTTAATGGAGTTCGTGACATCGGGATGTTGACCACACGGATCATGCACCCCAACGACAAGTAATCATAATGTGTACAATATGCAATATGTGTACAAATATAACTTTTCGCAGCAGAATAAAAAGGTCATTCTTTATTAGTACCAGTAAGATAAAAGATCCTTTACAAATATATACAGTCATCCGACAGGTAATTTAGAGAAAACAATTAACATAAGGGGAAACAAATCCATAACGCCGAACAACATAAAGATAAATCATGCCTCCGGCGGAGCCGGTCCTTCAGGCTCATACCTGGTCTCTGCATCAAAAATCTACCGCACCATAAGACGGAACCGTAGGGTAAAACACCACATCAGATAATGACATCTCAGCAAGTATTTAACCAAAATAAATCCAAGAGATTTAAAATGCATTAATGTTACCAATACAACCACGTACAGTCAAAGATCAATTTCCCAAAAATGCACATTTTAACCACTCATGCCAAAATCCCATTTTGGCCCATATATATATATTCATTAATTAAAATGCATGCACTACAGTCTCCTCTATGGACCATATGCATATCCTGACTCTTATTGTCACATCACGTGTAACGTCCATGCATGAGACTTCGTAACAAGCAATGCCCAGTTCTGCGCTCAGTGTACATTGCCAAGCATCCTCTAACCCCGCCAGCAAAAGGCCATGGAATCGGTATGAGAGCGTTACCGTTTTGTTCATTCCCATCGTCACCCTGTGACGACTCAGAGGACGTCACGTCAGTCTGTTACACTCCCGAGTGACCAGAGGAGCTTCACCGAGATAATACCCCATCTCGGCTTGGGGTCGTGATACACACGCACCCACGCAATTAATACCATAAAATCTAAATTTTACAAACAGACTACATGACTTCATAACACAATTAAATTTAAGACAATAAATATGTATGATTACAATTATTGGATGACATAGCAATTTACTCATTTATTAAATAACACAAAATTTATAATTTTACAGTTTCATAATTTTACAAACACTACAAGTGTGATCCCATCCTCCAATCCGATCCAAAGCTCAGATTCAACATCCATAATTTTAAAACCCAATATTTCAGCCAATACAATTAAATTCCAAATATAATACAATTAAAATCTCCAACAAATTACAATTTAATTCCCAATAAAAATACAATTTTAATTCCTAATAAAAACACAATTTAATTACCAACAAATAATACAATTAATTTAATGCGATTTAAATCAAATAAATTAAACTTTGGAAATTTACTTACAATCGAAGACGGGAAAAAATTTCTGGAAGATCGCAAGGGAGAAGATACACTCTCAGCAAACACAACAAATTTCTCAAAAAACTCAAATGAAGCTCACGGCTTCAATGTACAAAAACACTCACAGAAACTCAATCCTCCATCTCTCGGATTTCAACACAAATTCACAAAATGAAAACTAAAATCCTAAATTTTGAGATGATTTCAGTAATCCCATCCCCTAAAATTGAATTAATCCGGTCCTATTTATTGATTTAGTGAGGCGGTTTGGATCTTGCAGATGATTATTGGCATGCAGTGAAGGAGGTGGCTATGAAGTGCAGTGGCTTGACACGATAGTAAGTAAATTACTCCTCCGGTCGACACGAGGAAGAAGAAGAAAATGGTGGCACCGAGAGGCACAACCGATTGCCAACGCGAATTCGAACTCCATTGCCGAACGACATGGAGGATAAAGGAGTAGGAGGAGGTGGAAGCTGGAAAGGAGATGATAGCTTGATGATGATTCAAGCATAACCATGCGGTTATGGCCGATTGGTGGAGAACTCGGCGTCTGAAGCAGCTGCTGGAAGAAATGATTTGCAGAAGAAGAAAAGTGAAGAAGAACTAAGAAGAAGGAGAAGAAGCTGCACGGCGCTGGGGATAAAACGATGAAACCCTAATCTCCTAACCGAACGCATCGTTTCACTTAGGAGTAGCTGTTGCTGCATTTCGAGCGGGCCAGGTCAACATGTGGGCTGATACTGCAGGCCATTTCATTTGGGCCCAGTTTCACTCAAGACACACACACACACACTCACACACGAGTTGGGCATCCCCCCCTTCGGCCCACCAGGAATCACACACACTCAACCCAAATAGAACACTATAATTAAAAGCCCAACCCGAAATTTTACTAAAATAAAAAAAAAAAATACAATACACCACTTAAAATAAATTCACAACTAATGATAAATAAAATAAATTGAATTACTTAGCCAATAATAACAATTAAAATAATTACAAATTTTAGGGATCTCACATGTATGGTGGTTGTCCACAACGTGAAGTGGTGGTTTGGGCTTAGGGCTAGGCTAAGGGAGGTCAAGGGAGGCTGAGGGTGGCCTCGTGGCGACTGGGGTGGTGGAACACGGTGGAACTGTGGGTTTCCAAGGGAAACCCGTGTGTCTCAAGGCATAGAAATGGAGGGGGAGGGCGTGGTTGTTCATGGCTGGCCATGGAGGGGCTCAAGAGGCTACTGGTGGAGCCGTGGTGGCTCAGTGGAGGAGGCACGGCGGTCCATGGAGGTGGATCTAAGGCATGGGTGAGTGAGAGTCCGTGAGAGAGTTAGAGAGAGTGGGCATGCATGGGGGATGGATTGGAGCTAGGGGTGGCCGGGATAGGTCAGTGGTGGCCGGAGGAGGCTGGAGATGGTTGTTAAACATTGTGGGTGGCGGCGTACGATGGTGGAGAGGAGAGGAACCCGTGTGTGTGAGAGAGAGAGTTCATGCATGGAGGAGGGGCTACTAGCCTCGGGTCCAAGGGAGGAGGAAGGAAGGAAGCCAGTGGTGCTCGTGGTGGTGGCCTTGGTTGACGGTGGCGGCGATAGGAGGAGATAAATGGGTGAAACCCATTTTGGCTTGGGCTACCGTAGGAGAGGAGAGAGGGCTGCGTGGGGTTCACGGGTGGTGGGAAGGTGTTCGCGGGCATGAGGGGAGGCTGTTGGTGGCAGCGCCGAGCTGGGCTGTGAAGCAGATCGGGTAGGAGGGAGAGAGGTGTGTGGCGTAAGCTGAGGGAGAGGGAGGAGAGAGAGAGGGAAGGGAAAAGTGAGGGAGAAAGAGAGAGGGCTGGGGTTTTAATCCAAAACCGTTTGTCTTGGGATCTACAAAGCAATCTAATGATTGGCTTTAAATACTGATGTGAAAATGCGTCAACATTAACTTAATTAAAAGCACTGAGAGGAATTAAGATAGAATATTATTTAAACTAAACTTTAATTTATAAAATAATATTCCTTCATCATTAATAAAATGATGAAGTCTTCTTTAATATATTTAAGAGAATAAAACCATTAAATTAATTAAAGTTTTCAACATAATTTAAATCTCATAATATTTTAAATAACTAAAATCATTTAATAAAATAATTTTCCACAATTATAATATTTTTGGAGTTCTTCAAAAATATTATATTTGTCTTATTTAAAATCAAGCTTAGTCAAATAACACTGGGAATATCCCATTTAAAATACTTGTGACTTTAAAACATTGAGCTAGCTTTAGAAATTACATAATATCTTTAAAAACACGCCATCAAGGTTTGACACGCGTAACGAAGCTCACAGTCACTAGAGAGAAGGAGCTGATTGTTACATCGTCTCCTCCTCTTAATAAGTTACATCCTCGGAATTTGCTTACGTCAGAAGGAAGGAAGGAGCAGGGTGTAACAAATGCACACTCTTCATGAAAGACCATCGCACAGGACTCTGACAATTCCATACCATCACTTTGAGGCACTTGCACCTGCCCTGACATACCCCACTCAACATCACCAGCCAATGCCGCATTGGCCAAAACCTCCTAGTTAGAATAACGGAAATACACCTCATATGCTACCCGACAAACCTCCTCCGTCTCAACATGTAACACTTGTGCTGGACCAACCAACACGCCCTCAATACCATCTCCCGACAAAGGGCCGTCTGGCGCCAATGCTGCTTCATCCCGTAACACAAACACAGGTTCCACCATATCCACTATCTCAACCTCCACAATGTCCACATTCTTAACCATAGGCCCAGACTCCAACCCAACCTTTGGCACATCCCCATCTACCTCCTCCACCACAAACACTTGCCCAGCCATATCCACAGGTTCAATCACGTGTACGGGCTCAACCACTATTCCCATCTCCTCCTTGAACACCTCTCCCTTCTCGCCTTCATCAACTATTTGTTCCACCACCGTAACATTGCTAGGGCCCCCAAGTTCAAACATCCATTACCCTGATCAGGTGCACCTTGAAATGCCCCATCCGACTCATTTGCAACCTGTTCCTGAATCTTTGGCATCCAACCTTTCGGCTATTCCTCCCCCTCCTTCTGTTTTCGAATCACCACCTTCCCATCGCCCTCCTTTGAACGACAGGTCTTCAAGTTATGTCCCTGTATATTACAACGAGGGCAGAAAGTAATGGTTGATACAAGCTTGATACTTGGTAAGGGATGCCAATCCAGACTCCATGTAATGGTTTTTTTGCCGCATCCATCTCTACACACACCCTAGCGCCATCATTTCTTGTAGCACATCTAGTGGCGTTATCTTGGCGTAGAAACCTTCCAATCGGCGCGGTTATATTTTCCAAAAACGACTCATGATAAAAGTTCGAAGGTAGCCCCAGTAGAACCACCCACACAGGAACCATCGATGGTTCTTTTACCTTATCAAACCTTGGAGACCAGTGAAACCCTCTTTAGGGTACCCTCGCAATTTCTATGGCCTCCCTTGATAGTGCCTTCAGGAAATCCTGTTCATCAGATAGATGAACGAAAACATTATATGGTCTACACATGGCAGACACCATAGGTTGCATCTCTAGCCCCCAACTACTCTGAATGAAAGACCGAATAGCATCTAAGGATGGGCGCTACGTTAAGAATTTTAGGACAATAGAATACCTGAAGGGCTCTGTAGATCAATCAACCTCCTCCTTGCAGAAGATCACACAGT
Organism: Cyclocarya paliurus; assembly: GCA_029856935.1. NCBI lineage: Eukaryota > Viridiplantae > Streptophyta > Magnoliopsida > Fagales > Juglandaceae > Cyclocarya > Cyclocarya paliurus. Next base: position 29,615,087 of record CM056955.1, on the reverse strand, counting down.
ATTCTCCATCAATAACCTTCATAGGATGAAAAGGAACTTCAACCACCGGAAGTGGTTGTGGGGACAGAGCCACCATATCAGCAAAAGACTGTGTCCGCCCAACCGCTAAGCTAGCAGGGCCCTCGACGGCAGCCATAGCAGTTGTAAAAACCAAACTAGAAACCCTAGCAGAGCCAAAGAAAATACCACCCCAAAAGACTGTTACTAAAAAAATAATAATAATAAATAAAAAAAAGTTATGATAACTATACTCATATACGTTATATAATATTATAACACTGACTATAGTTTTTCTTTTTTAATTAAATAGTCAAAGCCACATGTCCAAGAGTGGCCTATTCCTAAAATTTATTAAAATCCCTCACTTAAAGCGGAGGAATACCTTGAAAACAACCAAACAAACCAAAAACTCATACTAAGGGAGTTACAAATAAATCAATAAATCAATAAATCCATCCCCTATACAAAAAAACCAGTAGCGACAACAAACTAAAATACTCAAAAAACCTATTTCACGTAAACAAACTCTAAGCCAAGGTAAATGCAAAACAGTAAAAAAACTCCCCAGTTATTCTCTAATGCCTGGCAGCCCCAAATAATCCATTCTCATCAATCCCCAAGTTGGACGAGGCACGTTATTTGAGTTCTTGTATGTACAATTAATTCCTCCCTCCCCTAATCTTGCCAAAAAGCTATCACTTTATTTCCTTCACGAAACTGATGGGTCACCTTCTATTCAAAACTTTGTATAACCTCCATAAGGTTCTCCCAATAATCCCATAAATACCACACTGTACAATAACATTTTTCCAACCATTGCACTACTAACAGAGAGTCACATTCTATATGCACCTTTCTTAAACCAAGCTCCCTACAAATCTTCAAACCATGAATTAAAGCACGAAGCTCCACTTCATTTTTAGTACCATAGGAAAATTTTACTGCAAAAGTGGCAATTAATTTCCCTTCCTCATTTTGAACAACACCACCTCCTCCACAATTCCCCGGATTACCCCTACAAGCACCATCTACATTCAATTTAACCCATCCAGCTCTAGGTTTACTCCAGGAAATTAATTTTGGATGCCGCCAACTGCCATGAATTACCGGAATGCCAAGTTCCTTTAGAATCTCCCCATCTAGTCTTGAAACCGAGCCAACCTTACGCATTTTCCCAGAAATTAAACTCAGCCACTTCTTGATAGATATCCACACACTCTCAAGTGATTCCTTTTTCCCTTCCATCTTAGCCAAACATATCCATCTCCAGAGTTTCCATGAAATCAAACTAGGCAACAAACCTATTATGACCCCCTTTTGGCTAGTCTTCCATGCACATCTAAACCAAAAATCACCCGCTGCCACCAATTTAATGATGCTAAATAATTTAACCCCAACTCAATGGATGCCTTCTTCCATAAAATATTAGCCATATCACCAGTATTCAACACATGTTCCCTATCTTCAATTGCACCCATCAGAGAGCAACTACATCTTGATGCTAAAGGAACACCAACTTCTTGAATCCGTCCATCTACAGGCAAGCAATTGAACTTTGCTTTCCACATGAAAGCTGAAGCTTTTTTCGGGAGAAGAGTATGCCAAACCTAGTCCATTCCTCCCAGTTTTGGCCCTTCCAATCTAACCAATTCCCATGCTGAAGCCGTAGAGAAATGTCCATCGATAGATGGCTTCAAAATCCGAATGTCTCCACCTTAATGGCCACAAGGGACAGTGGCTCTTATAACATTAGCCATGGCATCTCCTGCTAAACTTTCCAGCAGCTGCACATCCCAGGAATTAGCCACCCAAACCTCTTTTATCAATAATTTAGGATTTAGCACAGCATCCAAAGAAGCAGCCAAAGGTCCACTCAAAAACCATTTGCCAAACCAAAGGAAATATTTCCTTCTCTAACCTTAATAATCAAATTATCCAATACTTCCAGCAATACTTTGGACATTGACCTCCACGGTCTGGAATCCGAACTCTTGCTAGCAACTCCAATAAACTGTCTATAAATTATCTATAGACAAAATTCTCCAAGCTAATTTCATGTGCAATGATTTCTGAACATCTTCAAAACTTCTACCACCGATTCCTCCCTCCACTGTAGGCCTACACATTGATGCCCACGAGCACCATCTTCTCTTAGAATCCCCCCAAAAGAAGCTCGATAAGACAGAATCAGCTTTCCCAACATAATCTTTGGTACATCCAAAACAGCTAACAAGTGAGTCAGCATACTACACAAAACATGTTTTAAAAGGACAGTTTACCTCCTTGAGAAAGAAGATGCTCTTTCCATCCTGCCACTTTGTTTTTCACCTTCTCCACCAACGGGTTTAACATACGCGAAGTGACTCTTCCATTAGTTACCGGCGCCCCTAAATACCATGTGGGTAGACTGCCTTCCACAAAACCCATCATATTCAAGAGAGCTGAACACCGAGATGCACTTATTTTTTTCGAGAAAACCATAGAAGACTTGTCTCTGTTTATCAATTGCCCAGACCAAGTAGAATAAGTCTCAAGAATTTTTGAAATACCTCTTAAATACTTCTTTTCCCCATTAGAAAAAATTAGTAAGTCATCTACATATAGCAAATGCAAAATTAGAGGAGCACCATGGGGATGAACCTAACTCCCTATCCCATTTTCAGCAAAGCCTTTATGCAACAAACGAGATAATATCTCTTCCATTAAAATGAACAAATAGGGCGACAACGGGTCCCCTTGAAGTAGACCTCTCGAAGGCTGAAAAAATCTTTTATAGGTCCCATTCATCATTATGGAGAACCAAGACGACTTAATACACAGCCCCACCAGATTCCAAAATTTATTAGCAAACCCGAAAGCCTTAAGAACATGGATTAAAAAATCCCAATCGACTTGGTCATAGGCTTTGGCCATATCTATTTTCATCATGACATTTCCTCCACAATGCTTCTTATTGATCGACTGAATCATTTCCTGAGCCAAAGTAATATTTTCAAAAATGCTACAACTTGGGATAAAAGCACCCTATTTTGGAGAAATTATTTTGGAAACGAACGGCGTCAAACACGCCACCAAGATTTTAGAAAAAATCTTGTAAGCCACAAAACACAAACTAATTAGCCAGAATTTGTCAAAACTCTTTAGATTCTGCACTTTTGGAATCAAAACTATGAATGAGGAAGAGAAAATCTCAGCAAAGAAACTCCCAAGAAAAAATCTTCCGTTGCCTCCACCAAATCATCCTTTATAATATCCCAGCAATGCATAAAGAATGTTGACCCAAATCCATCAGGCCCAAGACTACTGTTCTTTAGGATAGACCATAGTGCCTCCCTCACTTCCCTTTTTGATGATGGTCCACAAAGTCCCTCATTTTCCTGGACCAAAGTAACTGGCCTCACCAACAAAGATAAATTAGCCTGTTGACGAGCCCCCGCCCCACACAGAACATTTTTAAAGTGATTAACAACCCAACTGTGTACATCCTCTGGCGAGCTAAGAACAACCCCATCCGCGAGAGTCATAGAAGCTATCATCAACTTTCTTCTTCTCATATTGGCCACTGCATGAAAAAAAACTTGGAATTCTGATCCCCATCCTCTAGCCATTTTTTCTTAGCAATTTGGGGCAAAACGGATCTCCTCATTTCACTCCCAATAATTAAGCTCAGCCTTCAAAACTAGCAATTCTATCTCTAACTCTTCCTGGAAACCCGCTGTAATTGAAAATCAACTTGCTCAGTCCTCTCCTCAAGCTCCTTAATGGAATAAGAAACATGCCCAAAAACCCTCTTATTCCAATTCTTCAAAATGTTTTTTAACTTCTTCAACTTGGCCGCAAGTTTCAAAAGGCCCTTCTCCCTTAGAGGGTCTTTCCATATTAGCTCCACTTCCTTTAAGAAAGAAGAATGTTGCAACCACATGTTCTAGAATCAAAAAGGCATAGGTCCATATCTATCAACACCACTCGACCCTTTAATAAGTAAAGTTACATGATCCGACAACTTCTTGGGTAAGCACTCCAAAACTGTTGACGAAAAAGTTTCCAGGAAAACCAAATTCATTACCACTCTATCTAATCGAGGCCAGCTATGAGCACATCCCTGTTGCCCATTACACCAAGTCATCAATCTGCCCTTAACAAGCAAATCCATTAAGCCACAAGAATCAAGACACTCGTTAAACTCATTCACCATAATGGCTAGTCTAGGCATCCCCCTTATCCTTTCTCCGTCATTACAAATAATGTTAAACTCACCAGCCACCAGCCACCAACCATGGAATGCTAACATTAGCCGTGCTCTTCAAAGAGTTCCATAGCTCACGCCTTTCCACATGCCTACATTTGGCATAAACCAAAGACAACAACATTCTCTTACTCCCCTCTATGAGTAAAACTGTAATTAATTGATTAGTCATATCCACCATATCCGGCATTAATTCCTCTTGCCAAAGCAACCACAATTTTCCATCCATTGATGCATTAGAACAGAAATTTTTAAAGCCCAAAAACACTACCAAATTAGCCAATTTATCTTCCCATGCAAACGGTTCCACAATTGCAATAATAGAACACTTATATTTAGAAACCAAGCTCTTTAACCGACACTTAGATGTGCCAATTCCGCGCACATTCCATATCATCAAATTATCAATCATAAATTCATTTTAGCAGGGCAGGATAAACCCCACTGAGAATGACGAAGTACCTGATCACTGTTGTTTAGTCTAGAAGCCGAAGCCTTTTTATCACTTTCCGAAGCATAACCCTTCTCTCGCACAACCTGATTTAAAGAATGTTCCACTTTCTGGTCTTAGTGATGCTCATTTTCCATGATATACTCCATCCACACTCCTTCTGAGGCCAAAACCTCATCAATTGCCTTAGTTGATCCACCATCCTCCCAAGCCAATCTGTTCTCATCATCTTTGATAAAAAAATCCACAATGGGAGAATGCGTTAGCACAAGAGGTGGACTATTTTTCTACAATGGGTCCCTGCTCAACCATCCCATTTTGACCATCTGCAGCATCCCAACCAACAACACCAACATTCTGACTCCCCTGATTCTCCCCCACCTTTGGCAATGGTTCTTCCTTCTCAATACAGACTATACCCTTCTACACATATATTCTCCTCCACTCGAACAATTTCTTTGCCCTTCTCAGTTTGACATAGTAAACTAGGCTGTTCTTCCTGTAACTCCTCTACCACCATTGGCTTCGATAGATGCACCATAGGTTCTTTCTGCCTCTAACGCCACATTTCCTTCTTGCTATCATTTCTATCTGATTACTCGTTCCTGTCCCACCCTACAAACCACCTATGTATGCCCCTGCCTCTTACATTTCTCACAATAAAAAGCCAATTTCTCATACTTCACTGGTTGCCAGCTTCTTATTAGCCGCAACAATCGAAAAACCTTGAACTAACTCAGCCAACAAGTTGATTTCGACACAAATACGTGCACCGATTGCAAGAGAATGAGCCAATGTTGTGTGATCTATTCCCAAATACCTTCCAAATCGACTAGCCAAAATCTGAAGACAATCCTTCCGATACAATTGCATTGGCAATCCTGGAAGAAAGACCCATTGTGCGGCTGAAGTCGGTTCCACCTTTAAATCAAACTCTCTGGCCCAATGGAGAATTCAAAAACTGCAACCATCAATTGTTCGACCTTCCCTTGCCCAGCCATGGACGAAATCTCTCTCACTACCCATCTATACTAACACATGATAATTTTCCATAAAACTCACCGTCGGGACCTCCAGCAAGCCCCAAGTTTTCACAATGGCCAGCCTTACTCTGTCAATCGATGGTATTTGTCTAAGAAATTTCAGAACCAAAGCAAATTGGAGATCCTTTGCAGCCTTACTCATCTCTACCTCTAAGAAAATAAAACCAATTTCTCCATCCACCTCCACCGACAACCGAATCAGTATCTTGCATCCCTAAGCGAAATTCATTCGTGCTAACGCCTACGCATAGGACTTCGGAGGAAGCCCTCCATCCATCTCTCCTCTACCACCTGTAGCACCACCATCTGAACCAGTGGGCACTGGATTGCCAAAGGACGCCACCATGAAGGTGTACCCTAGGCAAAAAGCAAATCACGAAAAAAAAACCAAACCTTCTGAAATACTTAGACCAAAAAACCCTTGTTATTAATCGGCCCATGTTATAACACTAACTATAGTTACTAGTTACTATTATATGTTATGATAACTATACAACTTAATATAATTAATATATATTAAGTACTATATATATATATTATATATAGTGTATATATATATTATATATTATATAATATTAAAAATTATTAAAATTATAAGAAATAACTTTTTTTTTAATAGAGTTGGGGCCACATGTCCAAGAGTGACTCTTTCCCAGATTTATTAAGAAAAAACCCTTACTTACAGTAGAGGAATACCTTAGTTACATAACAAGCATAAAAAGATTAAACAACACGCAACATGCCAAAAAAGAACATCCTCACCAAAACAAATCCAAAAATTGGAAACCAAAAGAAAAACAACAACTCAATGACTTCTCGGATAAGGCAAGGACAATTTATCCATGCGAATCAATCCTTTAAGGAGTTTTGGAACATGCAAAAGAGATCTCCAAACATAGGTCAAACCTTGAGCTCCCATTTTAGCTAAATAATTAGCCAGCGCATTTCCTTCTTGATAAATATAATTATTTACAAAATCCCCACCTTTGAACAATCTCATAGCCTCCTCCCATAAATCGTCTAAATACCACACTCCACAATGCTTCTTTTGAACCCAAGATACACAAACCAAGGAATCGGACTCAATGTCCACTTGATGAAGACCCATAGCACGACAATATTTCAATCCTATTAACAAGGTCTTCATTTCAGCAAGATTATTAGAACCCACCCCAAGATAGCAAGCAAAAGAAAGCACCATATCAACCCTGCCGACTCCTCTTGTGGTTCACCCGCTATGAATACTGGCCCAACATCACCAGACCCAGAACAAGGTATTTTATCAAATTAAATACCTCATTTTATGCATAATTTAAATATTATATATCTATAAAATAAAATAATTTAATTAAAATATATGCTTTAATCACTGTATATATAGCTGTTGTAAAGTAGCGTCGAGGTAGAGGCATTACGAGGGGTGTTTGCATAGAGGAAATAAGGAAAGTGGGTTAAATTAAAGTTGATATTCCTGATGATCACACCAGTGGCTTCGGAGATTCGGTAGCATGGCTTGCTTCTTATGTTGGTGCTTACTTGCTTGTATGGACCGATTGTTACATTCTCCTGGTCTAAAGTTTTCCAAGATGTGAAAGATCACATAAAAAATCATTACTTGGTAATAAGCTACATCTCAAGCAACTAAGTATATAACATGTTAAAGTTACTTTGTATTTATACTAATTGTTTATAATTTTTGAAAGGATGAGTTTGAACTTAATTTTGGCCGACGAGAGGATCGATTAACGGTTGAGGAACTGATGTCGAATGCATTTCGGAGGTACAAACGTCGATGCCATGCACAATACTATAAGAAGTTTAGTACTACAACAATGCCACCATACAAATGTGAGAAGGTTTATGATATGTTTGAAGATCCTGCTTATCTGGTAATTTCACTACTATCTTTTTTAATAGTATATGATAGATGTATTAAACATATAGACATAATATTGTTTTTAGCAACAAAGTACTGTGAACAAAGCAAATAGATCAAATTTAACGATACACCATCATGAAGGTTCTCGATCTTTTCATCGTTTGTCTAACAAAATAGTAAGCTATTCTAGTCCCCGTTAAATATTAATATATACACTTTCTGATTTAAGTTCTAATATAATTTTTTTTTTTTTATAAAAAGAAGAAAGTTCAGCTGACTATGATCTGGCCCAATGGTATGCTAAAGCACATAAAAATTGTGATGGTGTTTGGACCAATCTCGTAGCACAGGCAAATTATGTAAGTTTAAATTTCTTTGATTCCATTGTTTCTTATACTAACTTAATATTTTTGTTTTTGTAGGACAAGATGATATCTCTTAAGGAAACTGTTGTATATCCATCTGATGAATCATCTGTCAATGATGCTCAGATCTTTTTTCAAGTTCTTGGATCATGTTCTGGATATTTGAGGGGCTTAGGACATTGCATGAAACCATCATCAACATTATTATCCTCTTCTCGAGTTAGATCGAATGATGACAAGACTAAGGCATTGGAAGAAGCAACACTTGAGATAGAATGATTGAAGTCCAAGGAAAAAGAGTTGCTGACCATATTAGATCAAGCAACACATCTTGAGGCGAGATTAGAAGAGAGGCTGCAATTGAATAACCAACAAATGTTTGAACAGTTTCAATCAATCGTGATGTTCCAAAACTCTATGCCACCACCACAATCTTAAATTTTATTTTTCTTTAATTGTCTTTCTATTATGATGTTTCAAATTTTTTTAACAATTGTGATGTTTGAATTACAATTTTTATAATATTAGTATTTTGTTTTTAATTAAATTTTGTATTGTATGATTAATACCGTTCAAATGATAAATAACATATTCGAACGGTCAATTACCTTTATAAATCCATTTGAACAAAAATAGACCAATTCGAACACAAAATAATGTGTTCGAACGACTACCGTGAATTACAATCTGTACGTTTGTTCGAAAATTATAACATTTCTTTGTACAAAAATAATATGCAAAACCCTGTTCAAACAGACAGAGTTTCCCAAAATAAAATGTTTGTTTGAACATACATAATTTATGTTTGAACAAAAGTCATTTGAAAAATGTATTGTTTAAAATGCATAAAATCGGTTCAAACACTCCGTTCGTTCGAACATGAACAAATATGGTTATTAGTTTGAATCAAAATTTCATATTGTTCGAATGGATGGGTTGATTCGAACTAAGACATATTGCATTCGAAAAATTTGTTGAGATGAAATTGGTTCATCTAAAAAAAAAAGTCTAGTTCGAATAGTTTCGATTGGTTCCACCAAATTTCGTTCCTAAAAATAATTTTTTGACGCAAAAATTGAATTTCATCTCCAAGATTCTTTAGAGGCGATCTTTTACAGACAAAATAGAGATGGAAAATTTTCATCTCCAAAACTAATTTGGGACAAAATTTGGGTTTTTTTAGACAAAAAATTTGTCTAAAAAAACCCAAACTCTTGTAGTGTATGATTTCAAAACTTGCCCTTTTATTTCTTCTTCCCCATCTCGGTACTTTGTGTTTTGTCTCCGTGTATTCATATCTCTCTCTCTCTCTCTCTCTCCTCCTTACATTGTGCACTGCCGCCCCTTGCCATGTTGTGCCTCTATTGCATTGTCACCGTCTCGCCTAGCAGGTGAGTCGTCTCTCTCTCTCTCTCTCTCTCTCTCTGTTGTTTGTCTCTCTCTAGTACTTATCCTTTTAAGTTTGTTTTTCGTGAATTCCTATATTTATCAGTCTGATTTATACAATCAAATGCTTAGACAATGACTATATCGGTTTTAACATGTTTGGGTGATTTTTTCTGTAATGGTTTCTTGAAAACATAGGATTAGGATTTTGTTTTGTAGCAAAGTTTTGTGATTCTCATGATTTGCACCTATACATGTGTGTAGCGTGTAGGAACAGTAATGGACGTGGCCTTGAAAGATACCAAGCTTAGCCATAGCATAAGTTAAGTGGGTAAGTTGGCCATTTCTGCGCACTCGACACATAGAGAGAGAGAGAGAGAGATTGAAGAGAGAGATGGCCAAGTGAAGAGGAGCCTTTATTTATTATAGAGAATGCAAATGTCGTCTTATTTTATTTATTCATAGGGGTTGAAGACAGGGGTTTGCATAGTTGTATAATGTTTTTCAGCTTTCATGATTCCTCTAACTTAGAATTGTGATAATAAGTGTCTTGCCAGGAATATAACATAAATTACTAATTTGTTGGTTCTGTGAAATTCACAGTCATATAAATAACTTTTTGTCTTGGTGTGTTTGTGCCTATTAGTAAGCATGCATGTGTGCATAACAGAGATGATCAGGTAGTAAAGTGTGCATTAGGCTTATCTTCTTTCTAATGCACCAACTGGCATTTATTTTTTACTTGCATTTAAAATAAACCAACTGCATTTCCTCCCCCAATAAATTAAGGATAAAGAGTGAAGTGAGGATTATAACTAGTCATAAACTTGAACGAGGTATCTGAATTTATTATAATTATGTAATTTATTTATATACATTCTATTTAACTATTGTTTTTTTTAATAATTTAATTCTAGATACTTGAAGCTTGAATAAAGGGGAGATCCCATCAACAGGCTCTCTGGTGGAGGTTTTCAATATAGGTATTCTTTAAATTATACAATAAAAAATGATTGTATATACGGGAGGATAGGATCATACTTGCACCATGCAAATCATGGAAATAAATGGGCATGAGCAATCGCGAAGCTTTTACTTGAAAGAACTGATAAATGCTATTAAGAATCACTGGAATTCTACGACCCTAAAGTCGTCGAAGAAGCATGGAGTTTGACAAGGTTAAATTAGAATATGCAGGAAGTATGCATAGCTGAAGATGCAATTATAGAAAAAACCAAGTAATCATGTAAAGAAATCCTGTCATGTGGCCATGTCAACTGTCAAATTCATTCAATTCGTCCCTCTATTGGTACTTTCACAGAGCCTCCATCCTTCCCAAAATTTTGAATTGCCTGCATTAATAGCCACATATATATATATAATTAGTAACCCTTTTTTTTTAATAAATACGGACTACATTCCATTCATTAAAGAGGACATACAAAGTTGACATAAAAAAGTCAATTACAAACGTTAATAGCTTTCCAGCACACTTCGGTGACTGACATGATTTAGTCCAGACTGCTGATCTCCAAATACTTAAGTCTAAGAGATAGCACAACTCTGTGCATGACAGAGTTAACAAAAGCACCAAGCCCACCAAAAGGATGGAGCTAAGCGGGCCGGGGGGGGGGGGGGGGCGGGGGGACCACTCCATTCGAACTAGGTATGAAGGCACTATATTTTTAGATTTTTATTTTCCTAGAAATTAAAGACAGGACATAAATAAACTACATTGTGAAAACACTGTAGACATGGAAAAACAGTGCACAAAAATGCTGCTAGGAGGAAAACCAACGTTCGAACTTGGGGGATCTGGAGTCGTTGGTTCAGGAACAATCGCGCGTTGCAGCGGCAGAGGGCTCATTGGTGGCGCGTGAGGAACATGGGTTGATGCGCTCCAAATTTTACGACCCGCGCATGTGAGCTACGCTCCACTCCGATTGGGGCCGCATTTGATGGTCGTGAAGATTGACGGTTGGGCAACCTCTCGGTGGGGCTCGTGTTGGCTATAGGGTGTTAGAAAGTCTCGATCGGCGGTTCCCCATTTATTTGGCCTGAAAAAATAAAAAAAAAAAACCAAAAAATCTACAAGAAGAAACAGACGGGTAAAGTAGAAGAGAGGGGGAGGGAAGGAGTGAGAGGAGAAGCAGCCGAAGCTCCCATCCCCTCAAGCCGATTCTGAAGTTTGGGGGAGTTTAGAGAGAAGGGAGAGAGTTTTGGGTCATATAATTAGTAACCTTGGTTGGCTTAAGAGTGGGTTAGAAAATAGTATAAGTCTCCATGAGATGTTATACTGCCTATTGCATCTCCTACAAGTCTCCATGAGATGTTATACTGCCTACTTCATCTCCTACTGCTCTGATCAAGCGAATTATTAAAAGGAAATATATTGTGCTCATGCACCCTTTCACGTACTTTTCAGGTATTCTAGCTAATATATTTTCATATAAATATTTTTTTAAATATAACTTAAATACAAAACACTTTTTAATATCAGATTTTTAACCTTTTCATCTAATTGTTACCTAATCATTATCTAAATACAAAATCTATTACAATTTTTCTAAACTTTCAACCAAAAACAATAAAAAAATATAATTTCTTCAAATCTCAAAAGAAAATAAAAATAAAAATTATATTTAAAAGATTTTTAAAGTTTATAATATTTTTATTCAATTTTTTCTCTCTTATTTTTTAAAATTCAATAAAATATCTTAACTGAAATTACTATTTCATTTCTTCTTTTTTTTTTTTGATAAACAAAACATTCATTCAATCATAAATCCGCATACATATTGTTTTGATCAATCCAGAGGGATTGGTCAATAAAGGTAGGAACATGCTCCCACCACATAAAAATATTATCAACATTCTAAGCATAATGAGCTAATTTATGAGCTACCTGATTCCCCATGCGATGTACTTGTTGGATTTCAAACTCTTGAAAAAGATGTAGCAAGCTCTTTGCTTCTTGAATAAGGTTACCATCTGTTGAGAAAGAAGCTTGTTCATTTTTTAACTCTTGAACCAGTAGCATACAATAACTTTCAACAATTAAATTTTCAAATCCCAGATGGACACTCAACTGTAAGCCGCGTAATAAAGCCAATAGTTCAATGGTGGTTGGGTTCTCAACCTCATGTTCAATCTTGCTTACAGCCATTACTAGTTTACCTTTGTCGGCACGAAGTACCATACCCACCCCAGCCTTTTTCAGCTCTGAAAACACAGCTCCATCTAAATTCAACTTTAGAACACCTCTTGGTGGAGGGTGCCAACAACATATTCTTTTAGCTATTTAGTTTGAAGAGGTTCTTAGATCAGAAAGGTTTGAAATAGAGACAGAGTGGTTTATAACTGTAACGACCTGATCCAATAATTCTATAATTTTTATTGGGCCTAAATTATTTTTTTTAATGGGCCAAAAATCCCAAACTGTGAGATCTTGTATCAGACTCCACGTTCTACACAATTTATGTCCATTGTTTTTCACTGCGAGCATGGCTACATCGCATCTGCTTCCTCCGCATGCATTTCTGGCCTTCTTACTTGATACACGTCTCTTTCCCTAGGGTTTATTTTTATGGCGTTCTCTATCACCTATATATATATATGTATATATGGTTAGATCTCCTACATGAAGAAAACCTCACGCCACAGACCTTCCCCATGCACGTCTCAGCCCCTGCTTTGCAACAAACCATCTCCTACATCGTGCCTTCAACCTCGTCAAGCCACAACCCAGCCACCACAGAAGACGTCGGAACACTATCTCGGCTGCCTAGAAATTTTCGCTATTGCAACTTGACATTTGGACCAAGAGAAAGCAGCTGCCCAACTATGCGAAACCGTATAACCACCACGACAACCTCCTTGCCCAGATCACGCCAACACCACTTCAAGGGACGTCGGAGTACCACCAATAGCACCAGAAACCACCGGCCAATTATACCCCGTCGAGCCCACTTCTTTCTGATAAGCTCACTGCCGTCCACCAACCTCCTCTCTCTCTGTTGTTTCATCGTAACGGAGCTCCCTCTCTCCTTATCTCAGCATCGTACCACCACTGCCTAGAGAACCCAGTCGCGTCGCTTGTCTTTCCCCAGCCACCCAGAGCCACTGTCGTCTCACATAGCTCAACCATGTACTCCTCCTCCACTTAGTGAGTCCCTTGCCTCGCATGCCTCTCCCGTTGCCCTCTGTTTCTCTACAGAATATGTTTGTTGCTTTTGGATTTTAATTTACTAAGTGCAGGTGTTAAATGAGATTACTTTTATGCCCTTTCTAATCTAGTATTATCTTAAAGGATTGTTTTTAGTATAATTATATTTATAATCTTACGTTTAAGTATATGTTAATTATAGATATTATTACGTCATTTTATTTGAAGTTGAGTTGGGCTTAATATTTTAAAGGTGAGTTTTTACTTAAATAAATATATTAGTCGAATGCTCATTTTTATAAGAAAGTGTTGAAAGAATTTGAAATATATTTTAAAGTATATTATTGAGCCTAATATTTTGTTAATATTCCTTTGCCTATTTAGTAGAATTTTAATAAAATTATTATGTTAAGAATATTTAAACAATATTAATATTTATTAGATTTCGTATAAGATTGAATAATTACATTAAGAAATGAAACCTATTTTAAGAATTGAAGTTTTATGACTTATTTAAAATATCCCAAGTATTCTACTAAGTTATAATATGTTGTTAGTATTTAAGTAATTTAAAATATCAGGATTTATCGATTATGGTGTTAAACAAAGATTTATTTGTCTATCTTCTAGATTATGAATTTAATTAAGTAAAATATTAGTACATGTTGTGCCTAGACAGATTTAGTGATATTTGATACTGTATATAGGTGACGAGCTATGAAGTGAGATTCAAGAAGAAACACATCAAGGTAAGTAATTTGATCACAAATTAGGATCATCACAGTTCAGGTTATATATATTATTATTAGCTCCAATTCTTTGACAACCATTTTTATGTACCACTCATGTCATATGCAAATATGTCATCCAACATAGCACAAGATCATGCCATTCGGAATCACGTTCAGATTCAGAAATTATAATTATTTATGTATTATGTCATGCTTCTCATGTGCATAAGACATGTAAGCTATCTTATATTCAAGCATAAGATAAGATTAGGTCACTTAATCAAATGGTTATTCAGATGCATGGTACCAATGCAGTTCAGATCAGGGTGGATGTGCAAACCACAGACTCAAGCGTGGTCCATCATAGTATGCGAAAATACTATCAGTGGCTCCCCTTGCTACAGCGGGACGTGAGACCGGTGTACAACCTCGCACACAGGGTTAAGTGTGTTGGCCAGTCAGATCAGTCAGTTAATTCAGATAAATCAGTCATGCATAGCATAAACATTAGTATGAACAATCACGAATTTTTTAAGCTCTCAGCATGAAAACTTATATGAAAACCTTATGTTTATTATGTTAACATTGTGATGGATCTCTTGCTGAGTTTTCGACTCATTTTTGTTTATTTTCATATTTTTAACCACCCAGATGAAGATAATGAATTCGAGCAAGCAGACCAGGATTAGAAGGGGTAGTTGATTTGGTTTCAGACCTTCTAGAATAAAATTGATTTTATGACATAAATTTATTAAGTTTATTCTTTTAAGTTTTTGAAAACATTTTATTAGACAAATCTTTTTATGAAATAAATGCTAATTGCATGTTATTAAATATGATATCTCTTGTCAGTTTGATTTTAAGAAATACATGTACACTCCTAGTCTATGGGAAGGGGGTGTTACAATAACCTGTTTTGGCTGAAACAATATCTGTTCGATTTGCATTTTATTACGCCTAAACCACAAACCCCAAGTGATGAGAAAAAACATAGTAAAATCTGACTTTGTGCCTCTTTCAAGAATAAATTTACTCACATGCAAAAAATTTGTGGCTGGGGGCAGCTGCTGCATAACAGGTACACATTCTTCCATAAGCCACTAAAAGACGGACAAGAAACTAGTGCATGATGAATATCTTCTGGGGTTGTCTTGCAAAAATAGCATCTATCTTCTACCTCTATTTTCTTCTTTTTCAGATTTGTAAGAGTTGGCAATATATCTCTACAGGGTGTCCATGCACAGTTTTGAATTTTCTTAAGGACCTGCATCTTCCACAGTGTAAAGAAAGTAAAGAAGAGCTTTTGTTGAATTGTGTAATTCTCATTGAAATATTTGCAGTGTACAGGATATGTATATATAACATAATTAACAACAGATTTCCTAACTTTATGCAACATTCTAATTTGAGTTTGACAGCTATTTAATTTAAATTCAAATCCGCAGGATCACAGCTCCTCATCCCTTATTTGTAGCACTGATTTCGGCAAGTGATGATTGTAGGTTTGGCTCTTCCTGATTTTCAGTGATATCAACTTGATCTTCTACATGCCCCCTCAATCTGAAGGGGAGATCATGAACATTCAGATTAAATTGGATAGTCTTGAACTTGCTTGGTGGCAACGGTTTTGTCAAGGCATCGGCTAGTTGATCACGACTTGAGATAAATTGCACAGGTAATTGTTTGCGAGATACTTAATCCTTGACAAAGTGGAAATCAATTTTGATGTGTTTTGTTTGAGCATGAAACACTGGGTTTGACGGGAGATAAGTTGCGCCAATATTATCACACCAAAGCACAGGTGGGTGATGGACAGAAATTCCAAGTTCAGATAAAACTGACTTGATCCATATGATTTTGGCTACAGTGTTTGCAAGTGACTTGTATTCAGCCTCGGTGCTGCTTCGGGCAATTGTTTGTTGTTGTTTGCAGCTCCATGAAATTAGATTAGTCCCTTGAAAAATGAAATAGGCACCAACAGATCTTCTATGATCTCTATCAGTTGCTCAGTCCGAGTCTGAATATGCTTGTAATCGTAAGTCTGTTGCTTTGGTGATGAAGAGGCCTGTTGAAACCGTATGTTTGAGTTATCTAAGTATTCGTTTAACAGCTTGCCAGTGTGATTCCAGAGGCTTATGCATAAACTTGCTAACTTTGTGAACTGCAAATGCCAAATCAGGCCTCGTAAAAGCCAAGTATTGCATGCTGCCAACTATACTTCGATATAGACCCACATCAGTACATGGACTACCATCGGTTGCAGTAAGATGACATGTAAAAGCCATTGGAGTGGTACACGGTTTAGCTTTATCCATGTGCTCCTTTTTAGTAAATCCACTACATACTTTCGTTGAGTGAGATAAAGCCCTCTGAGCTTCTAATAGCTTCAACCCCGAGTAAGAAGTGGAGATCTCCCAGCTCTTTGACAGCAAAGTTAGCTTTTAGACTTTGTATTATTTCGGTGATGACAGTAGTGCTTGAACCTGTAATTAATATATCATCAACATATATCAAGATGTAAATAGCCTCTATTTTTGTCTTTAGAATAAAAAGAGGGTGGTCTACTTGACTTTCTTTGAAATTCAAAGCCTTGAGTTTGTCTGAGAGCTTTGAAAACCAAGCTCTTGGAGCTTGGCGTAGACCATATAGTGACTTATGTAGCTTACACACATGACTCGGGTACTGTGGGTGAATGTAGCCTTGAGGTTGAGTCATGAACACTTTTTCGTGTAAATCACCATGCAAAAAGGCATTTTGCACGTCAAGTTGGAGTATAGGCCAGCTGTAAGAGATAGCACCAACCGAATTGTTGCATGTTTTACAACAGGGCTAAAAGTTTCTGAAAAATCAACTCCTTCTTGTTGATGGAAGCCTTTGGCAATCAATCGAGCCTTATAACGCTCTATGGTTCCATCATCTTTCTTTTTAATCTGATATACCCAGCGATAGTCGACGATGTTAGCATGTGGTGAAGGGGCAACAAGGGAGCAGGTTCCATTTTGTAGCAAGGCATCAAATTCTTTGTTCATGGCCTCACACCAATGGAAGATGTTTAGCAGCTTACGTAAATGAAGTTGGTTCTATAGCTGGAGTGGTTGTTTCAGTGATCAAGACTTTCGGAAGAGGGTATCAAATATAGCAATCTGATTGTTTTTGTGGCTGATGAATGTTGTTCTTTGACTGTGTAATCATAGGGTGGTTGTTTGCAGCATGCTGTGTAGGAGTACTGCACTGAGTAGAGGTCGAGTCCAAGGTTGGAACTGCTATGTGTGGGTGTTGACCAGGTATAGCAGACTCGTTCTGAGGTGAGTGCTCTTCCTCTGTTCCTACAATAGAAGGTAAACAAGGTGTAGGTTGTGTTCTTGTGGGAGAGAAGTAAGGTTGCAAATTCGTAGTGCTGGTGGGCATAGAGACATGTATATTGGAGGGAAGGGACACAGTTTGAAGAGTAGGGGGCTCGAGACTAGAGGGATTGACAGGGAGAAAAACTGTTTCATCAAATATAACATGTCTCGAAATATAAGTTTTTCTCGTGGATGGATCCAAACATTTATAACCTTGATGACAGAGGCTATAGCCAAGAAAGATATGCGTATTCGACCGAAAATTGAGTTTATTTTTATTGTATGATCACATGTTTGGCCAACATGCACAGCCAAAGACTCGCATGAACGAGTAATTGGGTAGATGATGATACAATAGTTCAAAGGGGGATTTGTTTTTCAGGATAGATGTTGGGAGTCGATTAATGATATATGTGGCTGTTTGGAAGGCATCTTCCTAGTAGGCTAGCGGAAGATTAGAATGAGCCAAACAAACTTAATCCAATTTCGACAATATGTCGATGTTTTCGTTCAATGGATCCGTTTTGTTGTTGAGTATACGGACATGCAAGCCGATGATTAATCCCATTATTTTTGAAATATGTATTTAAGCGTCGGAATTCACCACCCCAATCAGATTGGATGGCTTTAATTTTCCTTTTAAAATATTTCTCAACATATGCTTGGAACTGTAGGAAAATTGTTTCAACATCGGATTTGAACTTTATTGGAAATAACCAAACAAGTTTGGAATAGTCATCAAGAAAACTAACATAATATTTAGCTCCTGTGGTAGAGACAATAGATGCAGGTCCCCACACATCACTAAATATTAAATCTAATGGATGACTAGACACATGTGTAGAATATTGAAAGGGTAAATTATGGCTTTTAGCCTTTTGACACTCAGCACAAACAGAAGGCATTTTATTATTGCTAGCCAAAAGATTGCTGTTGGAGAGAACTTTGTTGATGATAGGTTGTGATGCATGTCCAAGACGACGATGCCATTCACGAGAGGAGACTCGGATAGTAGATAGAGCATGTGGGTTGTGAGGAGTAGAGCTGAATTGATAGAGGTCGTTACTGAGTTGGCCGCGATGATGGACCTTCCTCGAGTAATCCTTCACCAAAAAGAATTTATCATGAAATTCAAAATAGACATGGTTGTCAACACAGAATTGCTAAACAGATAATAAATTCTTTTGAATTTCAGGAACAAGAAGAACATTATGAAGAATAAAAGAAGAGGTAGGAGTGGAGAGTTTAGTAGAACCAGTTTTTGTGATTTGCAAACCTTGACCATTTCCCACTTGAACACTATCTGAACCATTGTAGTCTTCATGTTTGAGATTTAGATTATTGATGTCGTGTGTGACATGGTGAGTAGCTCCTGAGTGTGCGTGCCAATCGGTGTCCCAGTTCCCACCATTGGAAGCTATCATGGCTTGTTTGTTTTCAGTTTTGAGTGAATTCTGATAAGAGACATCAAAGCGATGGTAACATTTTCTAGTTGAGTGGCCTGGTTTATTACAAACCTGACAGATCAGAGAAGGCTGATCATTGTTACGGGTGCTATTGTGATAGCTACCACGTTGTGCACGTCCTTTGCCATGATATCCACCGCGTCCTCAATTTGTGAATGACTGAAATTGCTTTTGAGCAACATTAAGAGATGCTTGTTGAATAGGCGAAGCAAGTTGATGCCGAGAGATTCGTGCTTCTGTCGTGAGCAGCAAGGCATATATTTCTTCAAGAGAAATCATGTCTGTTCGAGCGGAGATGGAGGCCACAAAACTGTCATACTCATGGCCTAACCCGGCGAGGACATATGTTATCACGTCTTCACAGGTCATAGGTTGACCTGCATTGGCTAATTCATCAGTTAGTCTCTTGATGAAGAGAAAATATTCGGTTGTAGATTTATTGCCTTTGGTGGTAGTAGCCAGTTGACTTGCGTATTTGCACTATTTTTGTGAGAGATCTTGAAGTGAAATTCTCGTTGAGGGCATGCCAGACAACATGTGAAGTGGTATAGTTAACCACCTGAGCAAGGACATCTTCAGAGAGTGAGGACATTAAGGTGCTAAGAATGATGTTATCCTAGCATACCTAGTGGGAGTAAGCAAGATTTGGTATTTCAGAGATGATGCCACTATCGGGATGTGAGATAGAAATAGTTTGTGGTGGAAGAGATGTGGTACCATCGAGATAGCCAAACAGATCTTGGCCACAAAAATAAGGCACAAGTTGTGCCTTCCAAAGGAGATAATTTTTGGAATTGAGCTTAACAGTGACAACATTGGTCATGGGAATGATAGATGAAAAGGTTGTTTGTTGAGGAGGGATGCTGGTTGAAGAGGAAGGAGATGAGGAAGACATTTGGTAGACGTTGGTCTTTGGATGGTCAGTCTGATACCATGTAAAGAAAGTAAAGAAGAGCTTTTGTTGAATTGTGTAATTCTCATTGAAATATTTGCAGTTTACAGGATATGTATATATAACATAATTAACAACAGATTTCCTAACTTTATGCAACATTCTAATTTGAGTTTGACAGCTATTTAATTTAAATTCAAATCCGCAGGATCATAGCTCTTCATCCCTTTTTTGTAGCACTGATTTTGGCAAGTGATGATTGCAGGTTTGGCTCTTCCTGATTTTCAGTGATATCAACTTGATCTTCTACACACAGCATTTTCCATAGTTTCTTTTGATCTGAAACACTTGAACTCTCCCCATGATTGTTGTTACTTAAGTCTTGGATTAAACGGTAGGCACTTTTAACACTAAAATTCCCTTTCTTTTCTTGTGTCCATATGCATTTATCCACATATTGGTTTGAAGAGAGTCTTATTCTCAGAATGTCAGCAACGACCAAAGGATTAAAAAGAGCTCTAACATGATCTTTCTTCCATCCTCTTGTTTCAGAGTCTACGAGAAGTATCTACTGTCTCTTCCATGTGATTATGATCCAGCAGTTCATGCTCCAAAGTCTTATGGCCAGGAATCCATGCATCCGTCCAAATATAAATGTTCTCTCCTGTTCCTACTCTCCATCTACAGCCCTGCATCAACCATTTTCTGGCTTCCCATATCCCTCTCCATGCACAAGAAGGATTTGATCCAAGCTTAGAATAAAAAAAAATCCCTTTTGGAAAGTATCTAGCTTTAAAAATTCTGTGTAAAAGGGAATCCTCTGTTTGTAGAATCAAATTACTATTTCATTTCTATTTACAAACTAAATGAAACAGAATAGTTGTTTTACAGTCCACACAGTTACATGGCATCATTTTCAATTGCCTACCAAAGTCAGATGATTAAATTCTGGTGAGAAATACATACATCCTACAGCTATTAATAAAGACCCACATGAGCATTTAATGCAGTGTATACATTTCTCCATGGTGAGTCAGCCCCACGTTGCTAGGGAGATAAGTTCTAACTGGATGCAATTATTTGGAAAATCTTGAAACCATGAAAATGAGTCTATAATTAATGCATTTGGCAGCATAAAGAATCCTTAGACCAAGAACAATTCTGACCTTATCCATGTTGACTGTCGTTTTCTAGAACTCCCTTATCCACGAAATTTCACCTTTTATTTATTTATTTTATTTTCGGGGTGATCTACTCCTGCATTCAGTTGCAAAAACTGGTTTGCTTTCAGGCAAAATTTCCAATTTTAGCAGGCTTTGCTGTCAAGGCAGCAATCGATTCAAGGCTTGGTACAGTTGTATTCAAAGTTCTCTCTCTCTCTTCTTGTAAAACCAAACAAATGACTTTGTTAATTGAGGATCAAGTAACAAATGCCGGGGTTTTCAATAAGGGTTTCATGGATCGTCGAGTGCGATTTGGGGGATAGATGGGATAGAAGAAATTGCAGTGGAATCCAAAATTCTGGAACAATTACAATGCTCTGTTACCATGAAAAAAAAAAAGAAATATGCCAGTGTACTTTAGAGAGTGAGACACAGAAGGATGAAAGGGTTTTGAGGATATAGAGAGAACATAGAGAATTGGGATGTAAATATCTTGATCTGTATATTTTCTTCTTGCAACTGAAATCTACACGTGCAGTACTGTATTTATATGTACATCTGAAAATAGTAAAGTTGAACTAAGCTAAACTAATAGGTACATCACATTATAAGGGTACAAATGTAAATATATACAAGAAACACAAGTACTAGAAAACAAATTATCGCTACATCAATTCCCCTATTAATTCTCTGTGCTCAACTACAACAAAATTAGTAGAAGATGCAGCTAGCTTTCTTAATTAACACCCGCCACCACCACCACCACCACCACCACCATCTCCACTTCCACCTCCACCTCCACAACGTCCTCCTCCATAACCAGCAAATCCTGATCTTTTTCTTTGGCTGCGAGGGTTATCATCGCCACAAGCGAAGATGACAATTGATATAATTGAGAGAGACATGATGATCATACCCACGACAAGAAGTCCACTCGAGCTCTTCAATGCAACACCCAATTCATCATGTGCATGGGCACCAACGTCTAGAGAAACAAAATCTCTAACCATTTTTTATGATCAGAGATTTCCTAATTGATCTCTTGATCTAGCTTATTACATATGGATTTAGTATATAGAAGTGATCTTGGGCACCATTTTATAGACTTGTTTAGGCCAACAGGCCAACTTGCGTGTGCCTCGAAAGTCAATTTCTTTGTAGTTTAAGTTTCAAGCCACGCTTTTATTCTTTGAAATATTCTAATTTGTCATACTCAGAAAATCTGAAATTTCCTTGAAATTTAGTACTAAAAACAAATTTGCCCACTCATATATTTGATATTGGTGGTTTGAATTCAGAAATGAGTTGAGATGATTTATGAATAGTAGAATAAAATATTGTTAGAATATTATTTTTTAATATTATTATTATTTTAGAATTTGAAAAAGTTGAATTGTTTATTATATTTTGTATGAGAATTTAAAAAAGTTGTAACGATGAG
The DNA here is from genome assembly GCA_029856935.1 of Cyclocarya paliurus. Lineage (NCBI taxonomy): Eukaryota > Viridiplantae > Streptophyta > Magnoliopsida > Fagales > Juglandaceae > Cyclocarya > Cyclocarya paliurus. Next base: position 29,592,515 of record CM056955.1, on the reverse strand, counting down.
ATGAGATGAGTTGAAATATGTTTTGAATAAACCACCCAGCTTGTTCTAATAATCAAAGCATATGATATATTAATTTAAGATCTTCACGAAACTAATTCTGAGAAATAGCAATAGCTAGAAATACCGCCGTGAAGCTTTCAAAGTCATACAATGGTTTCGTGTATCATGCATCTTGCCATTTGTTATTCTTCTTTGACCTAAAATTAAAAAGTAGTTTCATATATACGGGAGGATAGGATCATACTTGCACCATGCAAATCATGGAAATAAATGGGCATGAGCAATCGCGAAGCTTTTACTTGAAAGAACTGATAAATGCTATTAAGAATCACTGGAATTCTACGACCCTAAAGTCGTCGACGAAGCATGGAGTTTGACAAGATTAAATTAGAATATGCAGGAAGTATGCATGGCTGAAGATGCAATTATAGAAAAAACCAAGTAATCATGTGAAGAAATCCTGTCATGTGGCCATGTAAATGTCAAATTCATTCAATTCGTCCCTCTATTGGTGCTTTCACTGAGCCTCCATCCTTCCCAAGTTTTGAATTGCCTGCATTAATAGCCACATATATATACAAGTAACCTTGATTGGCTTAAGAGTGGGTTAGAAAATAGTGTAAGTCTCAGAGCAAGCAGTATAACATCTCATGGAGCTCATGTGCAAATGGGGCATTTTAAATTTTATAATATTTTTATTTAATTTTTTTTTTAAAATTCAATAAAATATTTTAATTCAAATTATTTCATTTCTATTCACAAACTAAATAAAATAATTGTTTTACAGTCCACACAGTTACATGGCATCATTTTCAATTGCCTACCAAAGTCAGATGGTAAATTCTGGTGAGAAATACATACATTATGTAGGCCCTACAGCTATTAATTAAGATTTTTGGACTGTACATAAAGACCCAAATGAGCATATTTAATGCAGTATATATATTTCTCCAAGTTGAACTGTCCATTTGATCAAACAGTACTTGGAGATGATATCTACTTTTCAAGTCTTCCAGAGTCAGCCCCACGTTGCTAGGGAGATAAGTTCTAACTGGATGCAATTATTTGGCTGCATAAAGAATCTTTAGACCAAGAACAATTCTGATTTGAACTTGTTGATTGTCGTTTTTCTCGAACTCCCTTATCCAGGAAATTTCATCCTTTTTTATTTATTTTATTTTCTGGGTCATCTACTCCTGCATTCAATTTCTCAAAATGTTTGGTGAACAAACACAACCAGACCCCTGATGAGTTTAATAGCTGTGCCTCGTGTGCTTCCCTTGAGGATTATGAACCGAACCAATATAACATCTGATCCTAGTCTTCTTACAGAATGCAATGTGACAAAACAAAATGCAATCTAGTTCTGCATAAGGAAAGCAGCCAAAGCATACCTGAAATACACTGCAGTACTTAAGAGATGAATAAAGCTGATAAAATATGCTGCAGTACATGAAAAGAAAAAGATAGCAGCAGCAGCAAAAAGAAGAAAAGAAATTGCACAAAAAAGAGGAACCTCAGCTAAGGAAATACATGGCTGCACACAAAGAAGCATGAGGGACATGATGCATAAAACTGGCTCGACCATACTGCCCATAAAAGTTTTGAATTGATTGTGTAGATAATCAGAAGCTAACTTTACAGTAGTTCTTTACTTTTCTGCTTTTCCTGAGATGTATATATATATGACCTTTGTATAATCGAAAGTTCAATCAATGAGAATCAGTTTTCTTCTCATCTTCATTTGCTGTTCTCAACAGTTTTTAACAAGTCTTGTTTTCTTTAGTTGTCGACAAACTGCTAGCTCCTTGATCAAAGGAAAACTTAAAAAGAAAAGGGAGGAAATTAATGCTGGAAAGAACAAAGAAAACCCAGATGCAAGATTCAACTGTTTATTATCTGCCACATAAAACCAGCCCCACTAGCTATTTATGTCTACAGAAGACTACAGAAGATCACTAACTTACTCCTCTTTCAATTCCTGATGATAAGAAAGCTAGCCCATCGGTTCCTTTCCACATTTGACGTGTTAAAAGAGATTTGAAACAGTTTCCTATATTTTTATTCGATATTGTTGCTTCGTTTCATATTATACTATGATGTCGATAGAGATTAGATCATGCCAAAAAGGTTTGGAATGGAATTCATCATGAGATGGACAAACAAGTGGGGGAGAAAAACAAGAAAAAGTGGAATTTAGATATGGATCGCGGATCCCGTGAAGTAGCTAAGTAAAATTTTACTTAATTTGGCCTCTTTCTATTATTTTTTTGGAATTTTAGAAGTTATTGATACAAATTTTCTTCAAATTTTGGGGTAAAGAGTGTATTCATCAGTCAATACTAAGTGGGTAAGAAATATTAAACGTCTGGTTTAGATAGAGAGATGCTTCTATCTCCTTCCATCTCATCTCATCTTATATCAATATTTAAACGCCACAAACAAACACTTTCAATTTCAAATCTTTAATTTTTGTATCTAATCATTACCTAATTATTACAATTTTACCAAACTTTCAAACAAAACACAAAAAATAATTCAATTTTTTCAAATCCCAAATCATAATATTAAAAAATTATATTCTAACAGTATTTTAATTTTATAATATTTTTATTCAACTTTTTCTCTCTCATTTCTCAAAATTCCATAGAATAATGCTACTTGTCCCAGAAAATGAGTCCAGAAGAATTTATTTATTTATTTTTACTTAGAGATTAAGGAAGTGTTTTTAAATGATGGTGTATTTTTTTTTTTAAAAAAATGTAAGGATATAAAAAAATAAAATAAAAAATGCCAAATGGCGTTATAAGGACCCATCCTAGAGCTACACCCTCAGCGGGTGTAGCACTTCTAAACCCCATAATACATTCTAACTCAAACCTTTTCTAACTTATTTCATTTGAACTCAAATATCTCATTGTTATTCACAAAACCATCTCAATTCATCTCATTTCAACTCACTATCCAAACCAGGCCTTAAGTTTAGTTTGCATATAAATATATATATATATATATATATATATATATATATATATTTCTATATGTCTCATTTTAAATCTTAAAATTTTAATTACAAATTTGAAATTTGAAATTCTTTTGTGAAATAAAATCGGTAGAAAAAGAAGACTAAAAATGGTAGTAATGCTCATCTCCTGTGAAGATACTAGATAATAAGAAATACTTTAACCACAAAAGGATTATATACAAATAATCCTGCAAATTAATGTAGCTTAAAATGGTTCTTTAGATTGTAAAGTTACTTTTATTATAAATCAAATCTAACGGATCACATAAAAGTATATAAAAATAATCCTGCAAACTAATGTAGCTTAAATCTCCTTTTGTCTGTAGTACTTCTCCTTAAGCTTTACTATAGAATGGGTAATCAAACATGCGAAGGCCTTAAACCCAAAAAGGAAAATGAAAATAAACATGTCTAATTTAGTTTTTTGGATAAGTTAGCTGTGTAATTTTAAGAATTGTGATCGCCAAACGATGTACCCCTTGGAATGACACCATCTCCATGGTAATGATTCCCATGGGAGGTGATGGTTGAGGAAGTGCCAAGAGACACAACCCTTTGATTTAGTCAAAAGGTTGTTTCACTTACCAATGATTATGCCCCTTGCCATTTAGTACCTCATAATTTATAAATAGGGACCATTTGTGCACAATGAACACACTTGATTCCCATTTGTCCATTACCAACTTGTGAGACAAATACCCTCACAGGAGTATCACCATATTATCGAAACTCTATCTAATTTTCGTTTATATTTGTTCTATAATAGTCTACAGTGGTATCAAAGCCTGGTAATGACAGTGAGGTTTATTTCACGCATTGAGAAGATCATTAATAGACAAGTGCTTGGTTTGACAACCACACTTGCATATTACAATCATTTGAGGAGGCTATTAGATCCAAGGCAAAAGCTTTTTCAAATTACGATTGGGGGCCTTGAATATACTAGTAATTTTCAAATTTTGGTTACTAGTTATTACTTTAAAGAAAATTATTGGCATATTTTTACTCAAAGAGAAAAGAAAAATCTGTGCAAACTTGAGAAAAACTGTAAAAAATTGACCAAAAAATGTTTCCAGCTGATTGCCTGAGTTGCTCACTACAGCCAAGGTTTGAGAGTGTCGAGGACACATTGGATATTGGGTTGCTGTCATACAGTACGTGGGAGAAAGGCACCACTTGGCATTTTCTAGAAATAGGAAGTATGGAAGAAGACAACTTTTGGTCGAAATGGTACTGTTTTGACCAATGGCAACAAGGATTCAAGTAATAATGTACTAAACGACAATTTCGTTCACCGAGTAGGAAGGAGATCGACCAAAACGTAATTGGTTGTGCCTGGGGAACCAAACGGTGCATCACAAGCAAAGGCCCAAACAACGCTGTTTTGAGATCGTTAGAAGCCACATGTAAGAAACAACACGACATTGTTTCAGCCAAACCGAGTGACAACGTTTCATTTGGAACAAGTTTCCACCAAACGGCATGCATACGGGCCTTATCGCCAACCCACTTCTCTCAGGCCCATGGGCTTATAAAGAATTGGACTCAAGCCCAAGCCTAAGTCACCAACTCACAAGTTGACCCACGAGACAAAGCTGCGTCCCTAATCGATGAACAAGCTAAAGACAGAGGCTGCACACCGTGCCATTGACCATCGATTTTCTTCTCTTGGACTCGGTTTGAACCGGCTGACTCAGTTTTCTAAATAGGTTTGGATGAGTTTTGGTATTTTGGGTCATTCTGAGTCATTACAAGTCCGATTTGGTCTGTTCAAAAGCCGTTGTGCTCCAAATTTCATGTCAAATCATAATAGGGTACCTGTTGGTCAAATTTTGTACCAAAAGTTCCTGAAAGGGAGAGAAATCCCTTGATCGGGTTGTCACTTCCATTATTCTCCTTATTTAAAATATAATAAGAGAATTTCTAGGGTGCCACCTTGGATTAAATCCAAGGATTATTATTATTATTGTTATTATTAAGTTTCTAATAATTTTATCTTCTCACAGTTTGAACTATTGTATTTAATTTATTTACATTTTTATTGTTAATTTTTAAGGTTTATTATTTATGGCACCAAAGAAAAGTATTGATCCATCGGGGATAGAAAAATTGAATGGAAGAAATTTTCAAGCTTAAAAAATGCACAAATAACTTTTCTTCTAACTCATGAAAAGACCTTATACACATTGACAACACCAAATCCATTAAAAAGTGTAAAAAGTGGGTCGAATGGAAGTGGAAACAATGTATGAACCAGATATAAGTGGGAAGAACACAATGCATGTGCAAAAACTTTAATTTTGCATTGTATGAATGATCACGTCTTTCCTCTCTTTGAAGACTATGAAACTGCCAACGAGGTTATAGATGCAGTTGAGGCAAAGTTTGGTTTAAGGTTGGATACTTATATATAGTTATTGTTAGATAAGTATAACCGGATTTGCATGAAAGAAAATGATGACATAATCGATCATGTGCTCGAAATGGAATTGATTGCAAAAAAATTATACGATGTTGATCATCCTCTCATTGATAAAATACAAGTTATAACTATACTGAATAGTCGTTCTTCATCTTGGGATCATATTGTTACTTCTTCAACACATAGTGAAAATGAAATAAGAATGACATTGCTTTCAATACTTTTAGTACTTGAAAGAGAAATGATGAAGAGGAGGAATAGAGATAGTGAATCATCTAATTTATTGATGGCTCAGGACAAACGTTCTACACAAAACAAAATGAAGCCAAAACAATTTAAGAAAAAGAAATGGTTGAAAAAGAGGCAAACTAAACCATTTACTGGAAACTGTTTCAAATGTGGTAAGAATGGACATTACAAATCAAAATGTTCTTTTGTAATCAATATAGTTTTTGTATATGGTTTTCTTATGCCAAAAGCGAGGGTTATAAATAAATCAACAACTATCCTTTAAAAAAAATGTTGTTAAACCATGAGATTTTCAAAAGCTTAAAGCTAAGAAAATTTAATTATCTAATTTATATTTTAACAGTTTTTTCATGTGTAAATTAGGCTTTCTTAAAAAATAATTCAACACATAAAATATATAATTAAATAGAAAGTGAAGCATAGAATCTTGGTTTTATCTTTTATTTACAGATGAGTGAAAATGCATTGTAAATTGGCAGTTGTTTAGCTCCGCGTGGGTATATAAGTTCGCAAATTAAAGTTGGAGCGAGGTAAACGTATTAGATTTTGTTTGATGCAATTTTTGGCCTTTAAGTATGGTCAAATGATCTTCTCCTCTCACATGAATGTTCTTGGCAGTACTGTGCTTGAAGTGTTCCCTCATGGCTTGCTTAAGAATAAATTTCAAGAAATATAGAAGACTTATCTTTATGTGATTTGGCACTAAGACTGTAATACCCGCATCCTACTACGTAGGTCCTTACGTCATTTCATTAATTCTTTAAGTTAAATATTTTGAGATAAAGATTATTTTTATTACTACTTTCAAGTATTTCATTTTAAGGAGAGTGTATGTCTTATTTTTTTAAACCAAGATGAGTATGCTTTATTTTTATTTGTTAAAAGTATGATTTATTAAAATGAGTCAAGAATATTATTTTCAAGACTTTGAAATATTTTCCTTAAGCCCTTTAATTTTATTTATTTATGAAATAGCCCAATTGATCTCATCCCTTGGATTGGTAGGTGAAAAAGCATTTTTAGATGGATAGATCCCCACCATCCATTTCTTATCTTGCAAAAGAAGCCTTGACTAAGACCAATTGACCCATTCCTTCTTCCATCCGTAGGCTCCCAAGGGAAGAAATTAATTATTTCCCTCCCTTGCTTCCATCAGCTAAGACCATAAAAAGAGAGAAAAGAAAGACTAAGGCTATGTTTGGATAGCGAGAAGTGTTGAGAAGATAATGATAAAATATTTTTATATTTTATTTTATCTTTTTATTTTCTTTACTTCTCTCTCTCTCTCTCCTCTGCCCGATTCGAAATGACGGCCGAAATAGTTTCAGCCCAGCCCAGCGCCGCCATGCGCCGCTCGGCCTCACCGCCACCACCGACAGCTCCCCCTCACGCCGGCGACTCCCTCAGCCACTCTCTCTCTCCCCCACGCGCGGCTCAGCATTATCCCCTACAATACCTAATCGAAATGGGCGTGGCCCGATTCTCTCCACTACGCCGCCGTACGTGACCGCCCGACCTCACCACCACCACGGACAGCTACCCCTCACGCCGGCGACTCCCCCAGCCACCACCGATCTCCTCCACGCGCAGCGTTCTCTCTCCCCTGCGGTAACCCAACCGAAATGGGTTTCGGTGGTTCTTATCCACTCGGGCCGCCGTACGTGGCCATCTAGGCGACCGCACCTCCACCACCTCACACCGGCAACCACCTCTCGTAGACCCAGCCACCACGAACCTCCCCCTCCCTCTCCCTCTCTGTCGCACAGCAAGTGATGTGGACTGAAATGGGTGAAACACTGTTGAGAGTGCAAACAGTGTCTTTGTTGTGTAGAAAGAGGAATGCTGAGATATGTTTGAAAATACAAAAATGTTGTTTGGCATGTGAAGTATTCTCCTCCGTACGAAAAGTGTTGAGAAGTGTTGAGCAACTTTCGTTACCCAAACACAGCCTAAACCTATGTGTTGACTCCTTTCCACTCTTCCATTGGTCAATACCCCAAGGAAGGGACAAAATCCCATCTTCTTTATAAGATAAGCCATTTGACTTATTAATTCACCCTTTCACCCATTGAAACAATCGGCTTCCTCAAGAAGCCATTAGACTTTTCCTCTCTTCTTCATCTTACACGCCAACTTCAAGCTTCCAAGACAAGCCAAACCATTTCTTGTTCCCTCCAAGCACATATTGGTCAAGAAGACTTCCAAGAGCTTCCAAGAGAAGCTTTTATTTCTTTTCCTCCAAAGCCATCCATCGTCCAAGCCACTCCAAGCTTCCAAAGGAAGCCTTGACTTCACTTCCACCCACCCAATCGTCCAAAGCAAGCCAACCAAAAGGGGAGAAAATAAAATAAAATCTCTCCTAAGGCTTTTCCCCCCTTTAGCCGTCGGTCTCTCACCCAAGGAAAATAATAAAAGGTTTTCAATTTCCTTCCTCCAAGCCAAAGCAAAGCCGAATGTACCCTTCTCTTCATCTCCTTTCTTTTGTTCTTCAAAGAATCAACTCCTCTCATCATCTTCAAGCTTTTGACTCCATAGCAAGGTAAGAGCATCCTCAACCCTCTCCCTTGTGTATTTCAAAAATTAGCCATAATTTAATCAAGTGGGTTCTCTTGTTGATTTGTGGGGTTAAAACAATGCTATCGTCTTGCCTTCATCTACATGGGTTTATCACCTTTTGATCCTCTTTCTTGCCTCTTGAAAGGAGCTAAGAACTTAAGGTAAAAATCTTAATTTAACTTATTTACTTTTAATGTGATTTTTGGAAGCCTTTGAGTTGTTTAAGCTTATGTTTTGATGTATTTAATTTCCTATATTGCAAAAAGTATGTGTGCTCTATACTTAGCCCAAACCGAATATGTTAAAGTCGGTTTTTGCTATGTGATTTCCTATATTTCGAATTTTGCTAAGTTATTCTTAAACTTGGTTTAATCATAAATGATGATTATAATGATTTTAATTTATATATATATTGGTACCATGTGTCTTTTATTAATATTGGTTGGTAATCTATTTTAAGATGCTAGAGGTTTGGTTTAGAGGTTTTGCTTGGTTCTATAATTTTATATCTTGCTTTTAAGGGTATTAAATGAGTAAAATATAAACTTAAGTCTTTAAAAGTTTTAAAGTTTATTAAATGGGTAACCTTGCTATATTTTATGTTATGTTTAATTTTAAAGAGAGAGCTAGCATTTAATTCCAAGTTGGAATTTAAGTGAAAGTGTGTGCATATCGATTAGTAAGGCTTGAAGTAAGGTAGATGTTAATATATCTACCTCATTTTATTGAATAGGACTAGGAGTCTACTTTCAAGTTCAAATGGACTCGGTAGTAAAGCTCGCAGGTAAGTAGCTATGACCATACTTCTTACACCATGCTTTCTTTATGAAAGAATATCTCTCTCTTATTGCAAATGTTTATCTAAGTAAATGAATATAGTTAGTATGTACAGCCCTTCCTTGATAGCCCCTGTTAAGACCCTATTGATTATAATTGTGTGTACATGTATAAAGTAAGGCATGCATGTAGATTCTAAGTCATGAGATTTTCATGCATGCTCTCTCAAGAAACTTATGATTATTTCCTATATGTAGTATAGCATGAAAAATATATTTGGATCATGAAAATGCATATGCATTGAACTAAGAAAGATGATGAAAATGTTTAAATGCAAAGGAAAGGAAAGGAAAGAAACATCTCATGTTTTATGCTTCAAATGATGCTTTAAATGTGTTTTAAAATGTTCCTATGAACTGATGCTTTAAATGCCCCTGAGAATTGACGTTTTAAAATGTCCCTGAGAACTATCATTTTACAGGATGCCATGAGCTTGCATCTTAAAAGATGTTTTGAAAGACGATGCTTAAGCTCTTGTTTTCAAAGGATGTTTATGCTCATGCTTTTCAATGAGGTTTATGCTCGTACTTTTAAATGATTTTAAGCTCATGTTTTTGATTGGGGTTTAAGCCTATTCTTTTAAATGATGTTTAAGTCTATCCCTTCAAATGATATTTAAGCCTATGCCTTTAATTAATGTTTAAGCCTATGCTTTTAATTGATGTTTAAGCCTATGCTTTTAAGTGATGTTTAAGCCTATGCTTTTTAATGATGTTTAAGCTCACGATTTTAAATGATGTTTAAGCTTATGCTTTTAAATGATGTTAAGTTCATGCTTTTCATTGATGTTTAAGCACATGCCTCTCTCAATGATGTTTAAGTTCATGATTTTAAATGACGTTCTTTTCCTATGAATGAACTGTTAAATGAAAAGGACTGAAATGAATGAAAAGACAAAAGGACTGAAAGGAAACGAAAGTTTCAATGAATGAAAATACGTAACGGCCACATGAAAGGATAGGGGTACCCAATGAATGAATGGGTAGATTGCAATGCTCGGTAGTAGTATCTGGTAGTGCACCCAGTGCTGCACCCTGACGAAATGGGATTCCAACCTGTGACCACAGGCGAATCCATTGGCCATAGGGCCGCTAACCCTAGCACTCGGGGCGTAACAGTGTGCAATGGCCTATGAAAGTGAAAAGATGAAATGCATGAAAAGCATGTTATGCATGAAAAGATGTCAAGCATGAAAAGCATGAAAAAGAATATTTATGCATGAAAGATGAAAAGCATGAAAGAATGTCTATGCATGAAAGCCTAATTATTTCTAAGAATATTTATGTATGAAATGAAACGCAAATGTTTATGTATGCATGTTTTCTAAAGGAAAAGAATAGATGCCTAGTATGTTTACTGCATGTTGTACTACTTATTGAGTATTAGACTCATTTTCATTTTAAATGTTTTAAACGTCCAGGAAATGATGAAAAGGCTGGGGAGCAAGGCATTATTGCAGAGAGAGAGAGATAGATGCTTAGTGTCGTCCCTGTTGATGAGGAAAGGAAGAAAGAACGAAAAGAAAGTACGCAAAGAATAGGTATGTACGTGGCGATTCCGCCCTTCGCGGGGCGGGGTCGTTACAAAGACCTATCATGTCCACGGGTCTAGGATGTAAAATTTACTATAAGATGAGTTTGATACAAACTCTTTATTCTCACTAAACTCTCTACTATTGGTCCCATGGAGTTCTCTCTAAGAAAAAGGAATTTAGGGTTTTTGGTTCTTCACTTCCCTTCAGCCCTCCGAATGAAGTCGACCTCTCTTTTCTAATGCCTCCCTCTCATCTTCTAATCTATCTCATTGCTTTGTGTCTCATCACCCTCAACTTTATGTTTTCTTCCCTCCATCATTATGTTCATCCTTACTTCATGTCTGATCAACTTCTTGTCTTTGTCAGATCTTCTATTTCTCCCATCCATCCTAGCATAGTGGGCTTCAATCTTCCATAGACCTTTGGTGGGTCTAGTACATGTGCTCATTTTACCCCAACATAAACTATTATGGGGAGACATTGAAGAATATACAAAATGCCATAGTATTGCTATGTATGGTATTGGATGTTTGATGAAGGCATACTACAATGTTTTAATTTGCCTTTAAATGTCATAAGGAAGGAGTTGGTTATTCCGGTCACGTGGAAGCGTCCTAAGCAAGGCTGGGTTAAATTGAACGTGGGTGGTTGTTCTCTTGGTAATCCAAGTCCTTCGGGTGGGGGCGGCATTATTCGGGATGATAATGGGGATCTGCTGTGCGGGTTTGCAGTAGACACTGGGCACAATTCTAACAACTATGCAGAGTTGATGGGTTTACTTCATGGGCTTCGGTACATTGGCCTGTTGGGTCTTGTATTTGTGGAGATTGAACTTGACTCCATGTTAGTGCTTAACTGGTTGAGGAATCAGAGATGTGGGCTGTGGTACATGGAAGATTATTGGGATGAAACTCAGAGTCGGCTAGCTAGGCTTAATGTAGCTATTGTTCACTACTATAGAGATTGTAACTCGGTTGTTGTTGGCTTTGCTAAAATGGGTGCTAATGGTCAAACTAGTTTATGGTTTTCTTTATCTAAGTTGCCTGCTACCATTAGAGGCAATATTCGACTGGACAGAGGGGGTCTTCTCTATATACGAAAAACTTGAAGATGTTGCTAGAGGGTTATGGGCACTGGTTTTATTTCCAGGTACTTAGTGGTTTTTTGTTTCCTTGGTCTTGGTTTTGTTTTTTCGTTCGTTTGTTGTTTTAGGCTTGTTAGAAGTTGTATTTTTTTTTTTTTTTTTATGTCTGGTTTTGACACTTGGTTTTGGGTTAGTTCATAGCGCTTATCTTGTAAACCCTCAAGTGTAATGATGTAATCATGGTATTCCTCCACCATAAATGAGGGCTTGTTAATAAACTTGGGATGGGACAGCTATGTGTGTGGCTACTGGCTTTTCTTAAAAAAAAAAAATTGGTATTGGATGTTGAATATATTATCTACTATACATAGTTTATTGTGTAAATCAGTTAGTATCAATTATTATATTTGATTTATTGTAATTTCCTTATTTCTCATGTCTCATTCCTCTATAAATAGGGCCTCTCATTCTATAGTTTGATATATAGAAATACAAGTTGGGTCTCTCTCAATTTCATACCAATTTGTTATTCTTCAAGGCATCAGAGATACCGATTTTCTATTGTCTCTTGTAGTTGTTTTTTTTCTTTTTTTCTTTTTTCCAATTCATGCTCAGTCTCATCTTCAACGCGATCTTAGATGTTATTTTTTGTTTACCGCACGTATTTCAGAGGCTTCCTACACACTTAAGGAACTTGTATCTTTACATATTATTCTTGCACATCAGTTTGCTTCCACGCCCTAAAGACTTCTATTGTTGTCTTATTTCCAATAATTATCCCCATATTTAGCTTCTTTGTGATCTGCTTATTTTTTGGGAAACAATTTTTCAATTCCGGTAGTGCATGCAACCCCACATGCCACTGGAAGTTCTTGCCCACCACCTACTCGCGCCACACACCACACACGCACTAGAGCTTCTCTATCTCACGTATCCACAGTCGAATCCTTGCCTTACCGGCCCAAGTAAGTTCTCTCTCTTTCTAGCCCACACTTTCAAAGCCCAACTCACTCAAACCCACTCTCTCCAGTCCAATCATTCAAACCCACATTAGCATCCACGTCAGTAGCCACTGTGTTTGCCACATCACCAGTCAGCCTTTTACCTATCGCCACGTCACCCGACTATAGAATATACAAATGTATGGTGGGATTCTAGTCCAAATTGTATTAATCAAGTCCTTTGGACTGATTTACTTTTGTAATTCCTTTTACCATTAATGAAAGTATTTCCCTTCAAAAAAAAAAAAGAAATTTATCTTGAGATTTTTTAATTATTCTATTAGTGGTGCCAGGTCACCTGACTGAAGACCCCTGCACCCAAGAATTTGTGATAGAGAAGAAAAAAAAATTCTAGGGCTTAAAAATTTGGTTATTTTTAAAAAGAAGAAATTAATCTTGACATTTTTTAATTAATCTAATAATGGTGCCTCTATATGCAAGAACGTGCTCTTAGCATGTTCTTGCATATATCTGATAAATTTTATGACTGCACATTCCAATAAAATTAACGATTTACTAATAAACAAATAATATATTGTAAACAAATCTCAAAAAAATTTCAAAGAAGAAACATTTTTACCTTCAAGCTGAAACTAAATTTATTCATTTGGAACACTTGGATTGATTCAACTAATTTAAAGGAAAATCTTGTTTTGACCCTAACACATTTTTTTTTCACTTGAAAATGAGATGTATATTAATTAAAAATTTATCCAACTAATTTGAAGGCGAATGATATCTATTCTATAATCTTTTTATCTTTTAATTTTTATGCTTTATTTTGTTGGTTGATAGTTGTAAGGGGATTTCCCCTTCACTTCATAAGCCCACTGGATGCTTGGCCAAGAATAATGGGATTCGTCCCCGATACCTAGTCCCAGGACCCAAACTTGCCCATGAAGTAAGTTGCCTGCAAGGAAAAGTAAATAATGATGGTTGATAGGATGGGCAGGCCTAACACCGCTAGGCCGCACCTCGCTATGGGGACTTATACATGGTAGAACGAGAAAGACGGAGAACCTTTGATCTTCTAACATGGGAACATCAATGGACCATTGAAGACACCAGAAAAGTAAAGCAAATCGAAAAACCACGCCATATTATTAGCACCACTACCCGAGCTACATGCCACATTAACGACGCTGTCGTAGAGTCGCATTGCATTAAAGGACTTTGACAAAATGAACAGTAAAAAAGACATAGACTCCACGAGGGCATACACAATCTGTCCCCCCCCCCAGACTCCCGATATAAATAGCAACTTTCGGGTATGAAAAAGTTCTTTGGTCTCACGACTCTGTCATTATTTACAAACTTTCAAAATACTTTATTGACTTTGACATCGGAGACTCCCCGGTCCCAAAGTCGCCTTCCCCCAATTGCTTTCTACTTCATTTTTGTAGGCCAAGTTCTGAAGACCTAAGTTGCTAAAACCTGGACCAAAGGTGTATGAAACACAACATTAACAGTGGCGATGTCTAAAGGATCTTTGTAGATCTTGCGTGTACTTCGTATGCCTATGACAACCCATTCCAGACAACTCAGAAGCTCACCAATAATGCTAATGAACATGGAAGCTCACTAACAAGAAAGCAAAACTCCTAGGATAGGAGGAGGAGACGCCGTAGAAGAAAGGCAAGAACATACCCAGGAAGGGGTGCCTTCGAGTTGTGGGGTGAACGTTGTATGCCCTAAGGTGGATGACTGCACCTTGCTACCATCACCCGTCTGTGTCCCAATTGTAGGAGAAATTTGAGATGAGCAGTGACTCAGAAAGGTAGAACCAAACGAGCCGTTGGAGTTCGTTCCCTTAAAGTCAAATCAACCAGGAACCGCTACAAGGATCGGTAGCGAGATTGACGCTTGAGGTATGGAGCGCCATGTAGGAACTCCTCACCGAGCACTAGGATGTACTCACTTGGAGCCACGAGGACATGCTTGGAATAGCCCCTTAAGTCATACAACACAGTCTTAGCGTAGACCTAAAGGCCAAAGGGGTGAGGCAAATTTGCCGAAGCATTAGTGTGAAAAAGAATGCCTGCTAGCCGCAGGATTCATCCGAGAAGCCCACTACCCAGAATGGCTGTCCAATGTGGTGCTCGTCAAAAAGCTGAGCGGCATATGGAGAATGTGTGTCGACTTCACCAACCTCAACAAAGCCTACTAGAAGGACAACTTCCCACTTCCCTACATTGATCTAATCGCCGACTCCACAGCGGTCCATCGTATGCTCAGCTTCAAGAACGCTTACTCTGGGCATAATCAGATTTGCATGAACCTGGAGGACGAGGAGAAAACCTCATACATCATCGACCGAGGCTTGTATTGTTACATGACAATGCCTTTTGGGTTGAAGAATGCGAGAGCCACCTACCAACAGTTGGTCTACTGTATGTTCAAAATCAGGTAGGAAGAAACATGGAGGTCTGCGTGGATGACTTGTTGGTTAAGAGTGAGACTCCGGAACAACACTTGAATGATTTGAGGGAGGCTTTTGCAATACTAAGGTAGTACCAGCTAAAGTTGAACCTGGAGAAGTGCACCCTTGGTGTCGGATCAAGGAAGTTTCTGGGATTCATGGTGTTAGAACACAAAATCCAAGCCAACTCCAAAGAGGTGGAGGCCATCCTCAACATGACCCCACCCTGAGGCATAAAGAAGGTGCAAAGAATGGCTTAGCGAGTGGCGGCTCTTAACAGGTTCGTGTCAAGATCCACCGACAAGTGCTTGCCTTTCTTCAAGATTTTGCAAAAGGCATAGTTATGGGATGGCAACTGCGACCTAGCATTCGAGGCTCTCAAGAAATACCTCACAAGCCCACTGCTCCTCGGCCAACCCAAGTGTGGAGAAACACTAACCCTATAATTGTTGGTCTCCCCCCAGGCAGTCTCTTCGACATTATTGCACGAAGAGGAGGGAGCCTAGAGGCCGGTCTACTACACCAACTGAGCATGTCGTAGGGTTGAAGATCTGAGTTGCTGGAACCTAGCCCAGAGACATACGAAACACGACGTTAACAATAGTATTTTCAATTTTTTTTTTGGCCAAGTTGGTATAGGATAGGAGTTGAGACAGTTTGAAGTTCGATCCTAGATTGCTTTTTTGCTTTTAAAGAATGAAGTTCCTAGACTTTTTAACATGTTTGTGGCCCTTTGGATATTGGCCGAATCGATGCTACAAACTTACAAATGGACAAATAACGAAAGGCCCAAATCCTTTCCTTGTTCAATCGAGAGCTTCAACATGCAATATGCAGGCATATATGAGCCATCCAATGGTTCAAGATTACAAAAAAAATACTTTTGATTTTAATTGATTCTTAATTTAGGAATACTAGGGCAAATCAGCATTTTAAATTTTATAATTTTTAGTAAGGGTGAGCATCTGGTGGTCCGGATCGAGAAAACCGAACCGGACTGGCCAATTTGGACTAGACAAGACATGGTCCGGTCCAAATTTTTTTGGACCGAATACATTCGGTTTGGAGGTTTTTCGGACTGGACCGGACCGAATGTACCTAATTTCTATATATTTTTTATATTTTTTATATATAATTAATTATATATATAATTATACTATATGATAATTAAGTATAGACTAATAGTCTAATACTTTATATTAATACTATTATATAGTTATACTAATAGTTATATTAGTTTAGTTATACTATATTATAGTGATTTATTATAACTTATTAACTATATTATATATTAGTATAAGTTATAATGATTTAGTATAGTTATAACTATTAACTATAGACTGTAGTTATACTTATACAATTATACTTATACTAATATTACTAATATATAGCTATAGCCTATACTATATTACTAATACTCTAATACTTTATATTAATACTATTATATAGTTATACTAATAGTTATATTAGTTTAGTTATACTGAAGAGCCATCAAATGAATTTCTTAATGGAATAAGCCTGAACCGGGAGCGAAGAAGCCGATAAGCACCCTCTCTCTCAAAAAGCCCTTTCGTCAGATCACAGCTTGGGGGAGGGGGAGCTCCGGCTCCCTCCTCCCTCTCCTCTCCTCCCTCCTTAACGTCGGCCCTGTGTCTTCGATGGTTCCGTTTCTTTAGTTTTTTTTTTTTCAAGATTCAGCTAAATAAGGGGGAGTCAATGCGAGGTGATCCGGTGACCATCTATATACACGCGCCCCACGAGGATCCTTCCCTGCCTTTGATCTGCAAAACCTCGTAATGCGGCCTCCATCGGAGCCGCGCGTAGCTCGCACGCGCGGATCGAAGATTCAGAGCTCGCCGCACGTTGAACCCACGCGCCACCATGGAATCATCTGACGCCGCATCGAGCTGCCGATTCAGAACCGGCGTCACTGGATCTCCAAAGCTTGACCATCGGTTTTCCCTCCATGTGTTGTGTTTTATGTGCACTGATTTTCTGTTTACAGTGTTTTCACATTGTAGTTTTCTTTATGTTTTGTCTTTATTATTTAAGAAATCTCAGTAATGGTGTTTCCCATTCGGCCTTGGTCCAGAATGGTATTTTCTCCCCACTCTGCGTAGCGGAGAGGTCGGGGTGTTCCTCCTCCATTTCCTGCTTAGTCGGGTATGGAGTCTGTTTTAGTTGTTATCTGTTATCTCTGTCTTTGGACAGAGATGTGCTATCTCTCAGGCTTTTTGTCTGTAGAGATGTGCCATGGGACTAGACCATGTCAGCCACGGTTGTACACTGGGGAGCTTTTATTGGTTGTAATTGACTTATTCTTAACTCAAATTTGTATGTCCTATTTTAATGAAATGAGATTCGCCAAAAAAAAAAAAGTTTAGTTATACTAATTTATAGTGATTTATTATAACTATATTATATATTAGTATAAGTTATAATGATTTAGTATTGTTATAACTATTAACTATAGACTATAGTTATACTTATACAATTATTCTTATACTAATATTACTAATATATAGCTATACTATATTACTAATACTCTAATACTTTATATTAATACTATTATATAGTTATTCTAATAGTTATATTAGTTTAGTTATACTATATTATAGTGATTTATTATAATTATATTATATATTAGTATAAGTTATAATGATTTAGTATAGTTAATAAGTTATAACTATTAACTATAGACTATAGTTAATAGTTATACTTATACAATTATACTTATACTAATATTACTAATATATAGCTATAGCCTATACTATATTATAATTAAGTATAGACTAATAGTCTAATACTTTATATTAATACTATTATATAGTTATACTAATTGTTATATTAGTTTAGTTATACTATATTATAGTAATTTATTATAACTATATTATATATTAGTATAAGTTATAATGATTTAGTATAGTTAATAAGTTATAAGTTATAACTATTAACTATAGACTGTAGTTAATAGTTTTTTTTTTTTTTTTTTATAATAACAGACTAATTTCCATTCATAAAGGAGGACATACAATGTTGACTTAAAAACAAGTCAAATACAAACGTTAATAGCTCCACAGTACACTTTCGTGACTGACATGGTCTAGTCTAGACGGCAGATCTCTAAAGACCTAAGTCTAAGAGATAGCACAACTCTGTCCATGACAGAGTTCATAGTAACCGGAAAACAAAACACCATACCCGACAAAGCGGAGTAAGGTGCACCAACCCCACCATAAGCACCGCCACAGCGGAGGGGGGGACAACTCCATTCGGACTAAAGTCCGAAGGCACTATTTTTTTGAGTTATTACTTTCTAAAAAGTAAAATGCAAAACATGAAAAAAACACACCAACTCTAAACAAACAACACATGAGCTAAAGAAACATATGGCCCAGCCTAATCAAATCAGCCCAAATGCAAGTGAGGACAACCCTTAGGGTTTCATCTCTATGCTCACTGCCGCCGCCCTCTGCCATTTCCTTTTTATCCTTATTTCCCTTTCTTTTCTTCTACCTTCGTAGCCCGAAGTTCTTCCTCCATCCGCCGCCCATCCGCGCGAGCTATGGTAGCCTCCACCTGGGCTTCGAAAACTTAGCTCCTCCACTGTCCCTCTCACCCATCCCCGGCTTCGCCCAGCCACGCACGAACTACGACCACACCGACCACAAGCAGGAAGCGGCTTCCTCGCACCTTCGCATGGCACAGACGCACCGCACGACACAAACGCCTCGCGCAGACGCACCTCCAAATTTCCATGGCTCGAAACCGGTGATTCCATGCGAGGATTACCAGAGAGTAAGGGTCAAGGCCTGTGTGGGTTGTTGAAGAAGGAACCGAATCAAGCCGAAAGGAAAGGAGAAACAACGAAAAAATATGCTGAGACCCCAAAAAATGTTCCTCTTAAAATAGCCCTACTAGAGCATAGAAGATGAAAACTAAAACAAAGAGAAACGCGAACAGGGAGGGGTGAGGGGGTAGGAGCGTTGGCTCCTCCCCTCAGCCCCCTCAAGCTAGTCTTGGGTATTTGGGATTTTTAGAGAGAAGTAAGAGAATCTCTCTCTAGAAGGACTTTTTGATCTTCGTTAATAGTTATACTTATAGAATTATACTTATACTAATATTACTAATATATAGCTATAGCCTATACTATATTACATTATTACTAATACTCTAATACTTTATAGTTTATACTAATATTATTATATAGTTATAATAATAGTTATATTCGTTTAGTCATACTATATTATAGTGATTTATTATAACTATATTATATATTAGTATAAGTTATAATGATTTAGTAATAATAGTATTAGTAATAATTTATATCAATGTATTATTATATAATATATAGTATTAGTATCACTATATCATTATAATATATAATTCCATATACACACAGACACTATATCATTATAGTATTAGAATCATAAATTATAATATTTATAATACATTGAATTTGAGTCATTTACATACTCTACGTTAGTAACAAATTAGCAATTAACATTTAACATTATAAATATAATTATCATTAATTATTTTTTAAATGAGTTAATTAAATAATCCACATTAAATAGTTTATTTAATTTTAGTTTTACTAATTTATATAATTTTTTAATTCATCTATGTGCCAAAAAGATAAAAGAATCACCAAAAAAACACATGGGTTCTGCCTTCCCAGAAACGGCCCTATTTGATTCAAAATGGGTCCCAAACGGCGCCGTTTTACTCACTGCAGGCCAAACAAAGAACTGGGTTGCGTGAAACGGCGTCGTTTCACGCAACCCAGTTATTTTTTTTCAATTTACTTACCTGAAGGCGCTGTTTGGGTCCAATTGAGAACCAAAAGCCGCCATTTCAGGAACGAGCCTAGAGTCTTCTACCCCCCCCCCCCGGAATCAATTTCACTTTTCCCAAATTCCCCAACTCCTCCTGCGAAAACCCTAGGCGTCTTCAGCCACCCTCCGTCCCCACTGTCCCCTCCGTCGCAGCAGGCTCGCCGCCACTCAGTAGTCGGTACTCTCTCTCTCTCTGTCCGATTTGTTCAAATGCTCGACGGGGATTAACATCAATGTCTATTATAATTTATCTCATTACAAAGCACAACAACTTCTTCTGCTAGCTAGTGTATCGGCACTTTTTATAGAGAAGTAGACATTAGGAATAGGAATAGCCTTCCATACCAATTTATCCTTAGGAGATAGTAAGCACTTTTTATGGGCGAACATAGTTGAGACCTGATAGGGTTTGGTTAGTTTCACCTTTTTTTTTTCTAGTTCCAAAAAGGGTTAAAAAAAATAAGAAGAAGAAAGAATGAAAGAAAGATATAGCTACATTTGTTGTTGCCGAGCAAGTCTCCAATTGAGTGAAAAATATTAACCCAGGCTGACCAACAGAGCTGTTTTAAATTCTGGGCTGAGCCTTAACATAAAAAACCCATGTACATGCCAATGCTTGCTTGATTAGCTTTCCCTCGAAATGGTTTCCAGATCTTATAAAAGGGAGTAGCAACTTAAGTGAAAAAATGATACTAAGAATTCTGTGGGTTTTTTAAATGACTCAATTACACTAAATTAGTTTCAATAATATGTTTGAAATTATTAAAACAAATTTTGAAAATGGTCAGACCATCTCTTGACTCTTGAGGGTGGGCAGCCAGCTCCAAATTCCTTTTTTTTTTTTTTTTTTTATAATTTGATTCATTGTAGGTATACTTTCTATTTTTTCACAAAGAACTGATGTGTCAATT
The DNA here is from genome assembly GCA_029856935.1 of Cyclocarya paliurus. Lineage (NCBI taxonomy): Eukaryota > Viridiplantae > Streptophyta > Magnoliopsida > Fagales > Juglandaceae > Cyclocarya > Cyclocarya paliurus. The sequence continues at coordinate 29,571,639 of CM056955.1, read as the reverse complement.
TTATATTAATGGATGTAAAATTGTAAATGACCTAATTAACATCATGCCTTGATTGAAGTTAACTTACCCTATCAGTTGACTAGTGCTTGCACATGTGGCGCTTAATGATATATGTTGTGCTGTAAGTTTGTAATAAAGCAGCCCTCTATCTTTGTCATTTTCTGATCTTAACATTATTTGAAATGTTCTCCCCATAGATTTGTTTTTTTCTTACATTTGTTTTTATTTATTTTTCCTTGTTGCTCTATATCATTTATTAATGATTGTTTTCTAATTCTTTTGTCCATTTGTCCACAAATTTTGTCCTTTTTATAGATGGAGTCTTCTACATATGATGTGCAAGAGTCAACACAAGACATGCCTCCACCCCCACCCCCACTCCCATCCAATGTAAGTGAACAATCAGTTGGTGGGTCACAAAGAGGTAGAGTTAGGTCTTTCGTTTGTGATCATTTTACAATCATACCAAAAGGTGATCCAACTAAACCTAGGGTTGCATGTCATTATTGTGGTGCTTCGTATGCATGTGATACGAAGACCAATGGTACGAAAAACATGAAGAATCACAATGAGAATCAATGTAAGAAATCTCCGTTTAAGAAGACGGATAAATCCCAGACGACTCTAGGTTGGAAGGTGGAGGGAGGAAGTGGTAGTGTTAGTGGGGGACTTGTGCCTATTGCATTTAGTGTTGAGGCTTGCCGACAAGCCTTAGCAGAGATGATTATTCTTGATGAGTTACCCTTTAGGCATGCTGAAGGAGAGGGTTTTAGGAAGTTTATGCTTGTGGTTTGCCCTAAGTGGGTAGGGATTCCATCCCGTATGACGGTTGCCAAGGATTGTTTTAATTTGTTTTTGAAAGAAAAACAAAATATGAGAAATGCTCTTCGAGGGCAACGAATTTCCCTCACCAAGGATACATGGACATCCGTGTAAAACCTAAATTATATGTGTCTCACAGCACATTTTATTGATGATGACTGGAAGTTACACAAGAGGATTCTTTCCTTTTGTTTGGTTGAAAATCATAAGGATGATACACTTGGTAAAGGTATAGAGATGTGTTTGATTGATTGGGGGTGACCAAAATTTCTTGCACTCACTCTTGATAATGCAAGTTCTAATAATGGGGCCAATTCTTATTTGGAAAAAAATACCAAGTATAGGAGACACGATCTTGGAACATGAATTCTTGTATGTTCGATGTTGTGCCCACATTTTGAACTTAATTGTTCATGAGGGATTGAAAGAATATGATGAGTCTATTGCGAAGGTGAGGGGTGTTGTGAAGTATGTTAAATCCTCCCCTCAAAGGTGGAGTTTATTTAAAAAATGTGTGGGGTCAGTAGATATTCAATCCAAGGGCCAAGTTTGCCTAAATGTACCAACTAGGTTCCACCTATCTTATGTTGGAGAGGGCTTCCAAATTTAGAATGGCTTTTAATCGGTTGGAGGAAGAAGATCCGTGCTTCATTGGTAGTTTTGGAGATGACGAAGATGACGATGGTGATGGTGATGATGAAGATGTGGACCATGTGGCGAATAGGAGAAAGTCAAAGAAGTTAGGGCCTCCCAATGCATCCGATTGGGAGAAGGTAAATGTGTTTGTGAGGTTTCTTCAATTATTTCATGATGCAACTTTACACTTCTCAGGGGGTGAATATGTAACTTGTAATGCTTTTTTCCCGGAATTGGTTACTATTAAAGATGCCATTAACATGGAGTGTGAAGAACGAAATCCCGTTGTGGGATTAATGGCCACAAATATGAAGAGAAAGTTTGACAAATATTGGGAGAACTTGGAAAATTAGAATATGTTGCTCTATGTTGCTGTTATTCTTGATTCTCGCTACAAGATGCGATATCTTGATTTTGGGTTGGGACAAATGTATGCACATGATAATGCAAAAAAAATTGATTTTAGTTGGAAGGTGAGAAATGCATTTATCCGCATGTATGAGGCATACAGAGAAAATGAAGAAGGGCATTCTCCTCAGCGCACAAGTTCCCCACATGAAGATGTATCTCCTTCAGCTGACAAGATGGCGAGTAGAAAAGCAAATTTGATGGCCCAATTTAAGCAACAGTTATAGTCAGAAGACAGTTTAGAAAGTAAGTCAGAGGTTGATAGATATCTAACTGAAAGATGTGAGGATGAAGATGATAGTTTTGACCTTCTAATTTGGTGGAAGGTGAATTCAGCTAGATATCGCATGCTTTCAAAGGTTGCAAGCGATGTATTTGCAATACCGGTATCTACTATCGCCTCTGAATCTACATTTAGCACTGCGGGTCGTGTACTTGACCCTTTCCGAAGTAGTTTAAATCCAATGAGTGTTGAGGGTCTCAAATGTGCACAAAACTGGCTTCGTTCTTCTTCTACTCCAATAAGCCTTAGGACTTTAACGGATGAAGTGGAGGAATTTGAGAAGCAGTTGGATATGGGTATGTAATAAATTATCTTCTATAGTTCTATGTGCTGTAATTTTGTTTGGTTTTATTTTCTATGTTATGTAATTTTATTTAACTTGTTTTGTTTTAAATTTTTATGGATAGAACTTGTTGGGGACCCGAACTTTGTTGATTCTGTGGAGGCGTCAAATTCAATGCCTACTGGCCCTACACCTAATCTTGATTAAAGACTAAAGAGATGAGAAGATTGTTGCTTTACCTGAAAGGTTGAAACGAAATTTGTCATCAATCATGTTTAGTTATTTTGATTTGATATTATCAAAAACATTTTAGTCTTTTAGTTTGTTTAAATTACTATATAAAAACAAAACCATTTTTATTGACACATTAGTCTGGACTATAATCAGAATTTCTTGAGCCCCACTCAAAAGAATATTTGTCTGGTGATCTTTTCCTTGTTCTTCTTTTTTGGTGGTTTACTCTGATCGTAGAAAATCTAGAATGTGCAAGCAGTGCACCACATGTCCACATCTCAAAAATCCTTCATTCATGGTGAGATATTAGAAAACAAAAATAAATAAAAAAATTAGGCAGCATCATAATATAATTATATAAGTCATTTGCCAGTAGAAAATAGTGGAAAATTATCTGGATGACAATTAGTTACTTTCAAATCCTCCATGATTTTCAATTATAATGGATAAAAGAAATTAAGGGGGGATGTGCTCATTGTTCTTAGAATTGAGATTTCAGTGAGTGCTTACTTTCTAAGTCTATGATGTTGGTTAATAAGTCCAAGTCCAACACCGATGACACCTGTTATGTTTCCACGTCAAAAATAAATTAATGTGATAGTATTAATTTAATAAATTAATGATCAAAATGAGAGAGGACAAAAAGAGACAAACTAGAATTTTCAGTACTCAATATTCTATCTTGTTAACTGAACAAAAATGGAACCTTATATTGTTTTTGATCTTCTACTTCATATTATTATTATTATTATTCACCTGTTTTGTTTGTTTATTTTCTTGGCAATGAAGTAGTATTGAAAGCTAATCACGGGGGTCAAATTCAGAACAGATAAAAGCTGAAATTTCAAGGTCGAAGATTATGTAATCCCAAGAAGCTGCAATTTTAATTAGTTCTGTTTCTCGATTGCTTAGAAGTTAGGTATATAATTAGACACCAGTACTTGTAATGACTTTTGTATTAATTAGTTCTGTTTCACTTCAGTTTATAATTTGTAATTTGTAAGTAATAACTTTTGTATTATTATTTTGTATTTTTTTTTCTAGTTTTTTATATAGATTAGTTTTCTTTTATCATTGCATTTTTCATGATCAAGTTTTTTTTAGTATTTTTAGCTAAAAAATGTACAAAATTTGAAGTGGGCCGAAAATAATTGAATTTGGGCCCAACAAAAGTCAAATTTAGATGGGTTGAATGGCCCATTTGGAGCAAGTCCGATCAAATGGACCGGACCGGACCAGACCAGACCTATCTATACTCGGTCCGGTCCAGGGTTGAAAATCTCTGGACCGAATAGGTCCGGTCCGGTTCACAAAACAGCCTAAGACCGGACCGGACCGGACCGATTCCACTCCTAATTTTTAGTCAGATATATTTACTGTATATATTTAAATAATTTTATAATGATTTTGATCATTTAAAATTTATCATATTAATAAGTGTCATTAAAATTGAAAAACAAATGTAAAATAAAGAAGAAAATTTCTAAAAAAAAAATTATAATGTTTGATGGAGTAACAAGGTGGAGAAAACGGATTAATATTTGGCGGCAAACAAAAACAGGAATCAGTGTATAATATAAATGGTAAACAAACAGAAACTTAAAAATAGCACGAAATCCCGAGGTGAGGCTTTCCCAAAGGAGTTTACAGTTGGAATATGGTATATAATTAACCTCAAACCTCCAAATATAGGTATAAGTTAATTTTATGGATCCACAAACAAGCAATGGGCCATGGATTCCGCTTTAATTCATTGTATTGTCCGAGAAAGCCATCACCCATATAAGTAAAACCTCCTGATCCATTCACTTCATCTCATAAAACATTAGGTTTGTCTTGTCCTTTTCAGTACATTCCATCGTTAAAAGACTCCACATTTCCCTTTGGAGCCAGGGCACGTACGTACAGAAACCATCACACATTAATCCAGCCATGGCTTTCTTATCCAAGTTGCCCTTGGTTCTTTTCCTCTCTTCTCTCTTCCTCCATGCTGCAATAGGTATGATCATTTGAAACTCTTTGTCATGGTTACACTGAGTGATTTATTTGTTAAGGATTGTGTATTTTTTTATTGTTCTGTTGTTGGAATCTCCCCACATATTGTTGACATGACAGAATTTAAAAACAAATTCTTTGACAAATCAAATTATGTCATGTCATGTCATGTTAACAGTGTGGAAGTTGCATCCTCAATACTTGAAAATGTAGTTTTTTCTTTTCAAAATGTGCGTGTTATACATGTTCATTTGTGTGTAGCTGAGCTTGTTTGCGAGAATTTGCCAAACAATGTTTGCGCATTTTCAATATCATCATCGGGCAAAAGGTGTTTGCTGGAGACGTCCATGGCTGGTGATCATGGAAAGGTGGAGTACCAATGCAAGACATCAGAAGTGTTGGTTAACGGCATCACTGAATACATTGAGACCGATAAATGTGTTGAAGCGTGTGGGGTTTATAGGAACACTGTTGGAATCTCATCAGATGCCCTTCTTGATCCAAAAGCCACCACCAAGCTTTGCTCTCCTGATTGTTACCAAATGTGCCCCAACATTGTCGATCTTTACTTCAATTTGGCTGCCGGGGAGGGTAAGACTAATATTTTAAACTCACTTTTTAAAAACACCAAAACGCAAATATACAATTGATGTGGAAGTTTGTTAGATCAGTTGGCATAAGAAACATATACTTTGAATTTGTTTTTAAATAACTCTATTGGTTTTGATCATATATAGTAATTGTAGTACCATGTTTACAAACCAACTTATTACTGAGTAATACTAGATATAGTCTTAAGTTGTGGAAGACACTCATTTAAAAAAAAAAAAAAAGTGGGATCTACTATTAAAAAAATAAATTTTTTTTCAAAGGAAATGAATGGGATTTACACATCCTAAAACTACAAATATAATTTCACAAAAAATATATTAGTGTAGATCAGGCAAGTGCTAATTGATTCTTTGATTCTTACTTGTAACAGGAGCACTCATATTGATTTTCCCTTTAATTATAATTCTTGCATCATGTATTTCTTAAAAATTATGGTATGATTTTTTGACATGAAATTAATATATATATATATATATATATATATGCACTATGCAGGAGGATATTTTCCAGACCTGTGTGAGAAACAACGCGCCAATCCTCACCGTTCCATGAGTGAGCTTTTGGGTTCTAGTGTGGCCCCTAGCCCTATTTCCGGCTCTCCATCTCGAAAATTATACGAGACCGAGCTTCTGGGTTCTGGTGTGGCCCCTGCCCCTGGGCCTATTTCTGGCTCTCCATCTTGAAAATTATATGAGACCGTTCCCTTTTACATTTCAGGACCTGTAGCTCCCCAGTAATCATGTGACCATTTGTACGTGAAAGATGAATCATGATCACGTGTTAGAGTTTTGCATGGAAGTTTCAGCTCAACAAATTAATCATATTTGATGGTAGAGATCAATACATGTGTGTCATGTTACGTCCAACCATACAGAAGATGTAGTGTATGAAGCAAATCCACCATTCCTGTTTTTGCATTTTCAAGAATAAGAAAATATACTCAAATTAATTAAATTCTTTAATATTTTAGATTAAAAAACAATAGATTTTGAAGTACTGTATCAGTTGGCATGCTTGAAAACAAGAGTGTTGCCTACAAATTAATGATTTTTAATGTCTCCTAATAACTGTAGTACTTATATTTACAGTGAATTACTGAATCATATCATTTAGACAATTAATAAGGATATATTTGAACTTTTACATGTGAGTTATAATATTTAAGCTAATGTTATTTTTGTCTGAGGAATGTTTGTTCTAAGGTAATTACCTACCTTCTCATGTACAATTTTATACAATCCAACCATTGTTTGGAGTCGAGGAAGGCCATCCACCCTTTGAAATGTGGCAATGCCAAAGTAATTAAGATCTTCGAAACTGTCTATCTTAACCTTCATATATATATGAGAACCCAGATGAAGTTTGAGATTAATTAACCTTCATATATATATCCATCCTTTCTCAACAACATTGTCAAAAAGATGGCAAGAGAAGATACTTTCCAAAATTTGATCGCATAAACAAAAAAATTCTCACTAATAATAAAAATTCAACCACACTACTCGATGATCCAAGGAACACTGAAAAAATACAGCCTTTTATTCCTATGTTGCTCTCAATTAGTTCTTAATCTAGCACATACTACAAATCAAGTTTGTCACCATAAAATAAACCATCAACATCTTTTTTTAGTTGCTGTAATGAAAACTTAGAAGGTATAGGGGATTTTAGATGATCACAAAAAGCAAACCACCCTTGAATTAATGAGCCTTTAGAAAAATTCATTTGTAGATCAGTAACTTGTCTCCTTTATCTCTTTTATCCGATTTTCAGTCATAAATTGTACATCAATTGATCCAAAAACGAAGTAAGAATTTAGCAACAAAAGCCTCGAAAATAGAAATATTTTATTTATTTAAAATTTGAGGCCATTTCATCAAAGGTAGAGGAATCAAAATAAGAAACTCCCCTGCAGAAAAAGAAAGTCCATTCCTTCTCAAAATCTTGACTCTCACTTCTTAAGTTCTATGAAGAAAGTATAAGCCAAACAATCTTGAAATATATATTTTACTGGTTCGTGAAAGTTGGGTCACAGTCAAAACAAGAACTCAATTGTATCAGCCAGTGTCAGTTTTTACAACCTCTTCTACTATGTCCGACCTTTCTTCAATACCCCTTCATGAATTCCTTGATGGGCTTTGTACAATTTATAACACTTTTTTATATATAAGGCTTGTCCCTAACATATGGACCATACGCTTTTACCTATAAAAAAAAAAACAAATATATGAACCATACACTAAAACCAGTAGTTTTGTGACCTTCTAATAAGATAAGTATATTAGAGACAAAATATATTGATCTCCCCTACCCCTCCTATAGGCTATATTTCTACCCTTACCAAAAGAAAATTATACCAAAAGAAAATTATCTAAGGTGCTTATTAAACCATTCTCATAAAACTAAAGCACAAGATTTAAACTAAATTTGCCTTTCAGAATTATTTGGCCAACAATCAACTATTCAGCGTATTCGCTTAAGTAATAGGGCATTGCAATGTGATTATGAGACTTGAGCAGTTCTAATTGGTATTAAAAAATTCTACAAGAATGTAAGGAAGAAAAAAATAGAAATAGTTGCATTGTAGGAGGCTTTCAGTACTTCTCTATCCTACAATTCATGAAAATCAAGGATGCTATGAATGATGCTTGCCACCCAGTAGTTGACTGGAGTTGCATAAAACTTAAATAGCATCATTACCACCACAATAAATATTACCACCACACTCAAAGAATGCATAATCAAGATTTTAATAGCTAAGCATTGCACAATATACAACTACCATTATTGGTGGCGTTGGCAGTGGCAGGGCTGGACTTGATGCTAGTGGCATGGGCAGCGGTCGAGAGATTGGAGAAACGGAGAAACAAAGAAGGGAGAGAGAAGGGTGTTGGGGGCGGCTAGATTTGACAGTAGAGTTCGCATTGTGGGTGATGTCGGCACTGTCTGTGGTGGTTCAAAGCGGAATCGGAGGCTCGATTTGCCTTAGACGGTGGTGGGCAGCTCAATGGGCCTTCCTTACTGTGACTCCACGGTGGCTGTGAGAGGGAAACGCAGGAGAGATTGAGATAGAGCTGCTGCTGCTTGAGGGATGGTTGTTTTCCGGCCTGCTCTGTGACTGCTAACAGTGGCAACCGATGCGAGGTGGAGAGAGAGAAAAGTCAGAGGGTCTTAATCGAGAGAGATAACTCGGGAGGGAGAGAGCCAACAATGAGAGAGATCGAAATTATGTGTGGTCTAAAATCCTTCAAAACCAAAGAGACAAAAATGTAACAAGACCAAGCAAGACAAGGGCAAAAATGAAAAAAATGAGAAAAAAAGTGTCAAACACGAATTACTATTTATTCCTGTTCATCTCAGATAGCCACTTTTAAGATATAAGGGATATATATATTATTCATGTTATTCTTACGCATGCATGCATTTTTTTTTTTTTTATGAAGAGCCAAGGAACACCTGTCCAATAGTGCCCTATCCCAATTTTATTGATATGCCCTTACTTGTGGCGGAGGAAAACCATAGTTACAGACCGACACCTGGTGGTTACAATTATAATCAAATTCCGAAACCAGGTGGAAAAAAAGCACATTAGGAAACAAAGCACCTAATCAAACTAGACCGACACCTGTCCAATAGTCATATGAACAAAGCGCATTAGGAAACATGGACATTAGATTAGCATTTAGCCCATGCTCTAGATAATCCACACTACCCATTGCACCAAGAGAATTTTCTTCCCTGTGAATTCATGTCAATCAACCCATCCATAGCAGCTCTTGGCCTTGGCCTACCACCCCTCCTTTCCACATCCGAACGAATAATATTAAAGTCTCCAGCAAAAACTTGAACCACTCCCTCCGTAATACTTAACGATAGAAACTGCTCTCCCATTCGAACAACCTGCACTTCCATCTCATTTTTCCAAAATACCCAGATTTTTCCACCCACTTCCTCATTAGTTATTATGCATGCATGCATGCATGCAAATTATAAATAAGAGAAATGTTATAGATATAAAGAGATCTTACAAAAGTAAATTTATAAACTGATATTAAGTACTTCATATGATACATTAGATTTATTTTACAATAAAATCAGTTTTATTTACAATATAACATACTACATCAAATTACGTTAGTTTGTAAATTTACTTTTATGTGATTTCTTTGTTGTTAAAGCACTTTTCTATAAATAATTATCGTATAAGAGGTAATTAAGATCGAGTTGTTGCCATTTTGATAATAGTACGTTGGTATTACTTTTCTTAATTACTAGGCTAGGATATTATATAAATGAACATAATTAATTAATCTGCATCTTTATATAAAAAAATCCTAAAAATTAGATGTTGATCTGCAACGTCCATTGTTCTTCACCGTAATATTCACTCATGAGTGTGAGTATCTTTTTTTTTTTTTTTTAAAGAGCCGGAAGCCACATGTCCAGTAGTGACCCCGTCCCAATTTTATTAAAAATCCCTCACTTCTGGCGGAGGAATACCGTGGTTACAAGCCAAGATCTTGAGGGATTACCAAAAAACGACTCAGAAACAAACCCACTAAAATCAAAACACAACGAAAAAAAAAAAAAACCCCCCCCCACAGACATCTAAACAAACCTATCAAAAAAATAAATCTAACAGGCCTATAACTCAAAATCAAATAGAAAAAATCATAAACGAATAGCAGGAAGACCCGCCTTATCAACTCTAACAATACCTTTAAGAAAAGAGGGAATTTGATGAAACATGTCATAAATAATATTCTTACCCAATTCCCCTTGCTTCGCAAGAAAGTCAGCCGCTTGGTTCGCTTCTCGAAACTGATGGATCACTCTAACATTAAGCCCCTCCATCTCGGAGATTAAATCATCCCAAAAATGCCAAAGGTACCATAAAGAGACTTTCCCCATACGGAACCACTCCACTACCACTTTGGAGTCACTTTCAATAATAATATCAACATACCTCATCCTTTTGCACAACTTAACACCCTCCAAAATGGCCTTCAACTCCGCTGCATTGTTAGTACCAAAACCAAAGTGGCTAGAAAAAGCCCCTAAAAAAGCACCCCCCCTGAATTTCCGGGATTCCCATTGCAGCTACCATCACAGTTTAGTTTGATCTAGCCCCTCAGAGGTTTAAGCCACTTGACGATCTGCTGTTTGCATCTAGAAGTAGTCGGCCTCTTCAAATGAAACTCATCCAACAAAAGCATGTCATGGCTAGAAAGAGGTCGAAGAAAATGGACCTTCTCAGCAAGCACTTTCACCCAGAATTTCACCATCCTCCACACCTACTCCTCACTGTCTTTAATCCCTTCCATTCTCGCCTTGCAGCGCCTTCTCCATAGGCTCCAAATGATCAGGCAGGGAATAAGACCAATGATCAATCCTTTAGGCATTGCCTTTTTAGCACAAATGAACCAAGCTGAGAGTCTAGCCTGCAACGATATCTGTCGCATACAAGGGATGCCCAAAATATATCCTGCACGAGACCAAATCTCCATAGCAAATTGGCCTGAAGATAAAACATGATCAACATTTTCTTGCTTTTTCTGGCTACAACAGTCACAAGTCGAAGCCAACGAGACTCCCTTCTTTCTCACCCTGTCATCCACACTGAGTCCATTAAACCATGCTCTCCATACACAAAGTGACACCCTCTTTGGCAAAAAACTATTCCATACCCAATCATGCCAAGGCAGCAGATCAGCCTTATCCGGAATTCTATCCCATGCCGTGGCTATAGAGAAGTTCCCATCCATAGTAGATTCCCAGACCCATCGGTCCAGCCCTTCCCGAATACGTAAACCTGAGTGAACAATATCTGTTGTCACTGTCTCGCCCACAAGTTCTGTTAACCGATCAATATTCCAAGAATTGTTATCCCAGCAGTCTTTGATACACAAAGTAGCATTCTGTATCTCCTCAACATGCACAGTAAGGGACTCGAAGCCAACCAGCGATCATACCAGAAGGATGAATTTCCCCCCCGTACAATCACTCTGATATTGTCCATGACCTCCAGTAAATTAGATTTGATAGACTTCCAAAATTTAGAGCCTTGATGTCTGCCCACGTGCCCCAACAGATGACCATTTCTCACATATTTAGCCTTAAAAAAATCAGCCCATAAACTGCTAGCTGTAAGAAGTCTAAAAGCAAACTTCATATGTAAAGATCACTGAATTTCCTTAAGATCTCTAAGTCCCAAACCCCCCTCCTTCATAGGCTTATAAACTTTCTGCCAAGCATGCCAGGGCTGGACTTGCTGCTTCCTCCAATTCTTTAGTTTTTTCGTCATTCGATTTAGCTCGAGAAGAGGATGATGATGTTGAAGATGGTTTAACGCAACGTTCTAAGCCCCTCAAATATCCAGAACGTGATCCAAGAACTTGAGAAATGATCTGAGCATCGTTGATAGATGATGCATCAGATGGATCCGCAGTAACTTCCTTGAGAGATATCATCTTGTCCTACAAAAACAAAAGCATACTAGTTAGTATAAGTAACAAAACTATAGTCACAATGGAATTAAAGAAACTTAAACTTACATAATTTGCCTCTGCTTCAGGACTGGTCCAAACACCATTATGATTTTTATGTGATTTTGAATACAATTGGGTAAGATCATAGTCAGCAGACTTTCTTCTTTCTGCAAAAAAATATATATATATTAGAACTTAAATCAGAAAAGTGTATTATATGTTAATATTTAACAGGGAGTAGAATAACTTACCATTTTGTTAGACAAACGATGAAAAGATCGAGAACCCGCATGATGGTGTATCTTTAAGTTTGATCTATTTGCTTTGTTCACAGTACTCCGTTGCTAAAAAAATAAAAAATTATATCTATATGTTTAATATATATATCATAATATACTATTAAAAAAACATAGCAGCGAAATTACCTGATAAGCAGGATCTTCAAACATATCACAAACCTTCTCTCATTCATTTGGTGGCATTGCTTGGAATGGATTTTGGCACGCCTCTATTGTAGTACTGAACTTCTTATAATGTGCATGGCATCGATCTTTGTACCTCTGAAATGCATTCGACATCAGCTCCTCAACTGTTAATCGATCATTTCGTCGACCAAAATCAAGTTCAAACTCATCCTTCCAATAATTATAAACAATTAGTATAAATTCGAAATATCCAAAAAGTAACCTGAATAATACTTAGTTACTTGAGATGTAGCTTACTACCAAACAACGATTTTTGATGTGGTCTTTCACTTCTTGGGGAACTTTAGATCAAGAGGATGTAACAATAGATGCATACGTGCGAGTAAGCGTACCAACAAAAGAAGCAAGCCATGCTGCTGAATCTCCAGAGCCACCAGTATGATAATTAGAAATACCAACTTTCTTTACTTTTTCTATGCAGACACCCCTCGTAGTGCCTTTACTTCGGCACTGGCTTACAACAGCTATATATACAATAATTAAAGCAAGTATTTGAATTAAATAATTTTATTTTATAGATATATTACTTAAATTGAGCATAAACTGTGGTATTTAATTTGATAAAATACCTTCTTCTGAATCTGGTAGTGTTGGCTCACTATTCATGGTAGGTGAATCACACGGGGAGTCAGTAATAGATGGGGATGACACACGTGTTGCTTTACGTTTAGGAGGCATATCTATTTGAAATTGTAACAAATTATTATTCAAACAAACATTATGGATATATTTATAAGAATAATACTTACAAAAATTGATATTTGAAATTCATTCACTATCTGTTTTGCTAGACCAATCGCCCTCATCCTCGCTAGACACTTCAGTTGATTCATTGTCTTCTGATATTTCACCCTCAATTACTTTGGGTTGAACATCTTCTCTACGCAATAGGAAGATATCATATTGGCTGAGATCAACAAATAGATTGATGCCTACTTCGTTTTCTTGATATGCTTCTTCATTTGCTGGAGTATCAACTTCTTCTGAAGGTTCGTCTATTTCTGGAATAGTATCATATACATTTCTTGGTGCAAACTTCTCCACTACCCGCCATGGGTTTCCTTATTCCAGATCATTTAAATAAAAAACTTGATTCGCTTGGCAAGCAAGAACAAAAGGATCGTCAGCATACCATGTGCGAGATGTATTAACACTCACAAAGTAATCACCGTTACGCACTCCCAACCTAGGATTTGAGACATCCCACAAATTATATTTAAACAACCAGACCATATATCCTCCCACGTATTTCAACATTATAATATCTTCCACAATTCCATAGAAGTCAATGTTATCATCCCCATGACTTCCTTCGACTACAACCCCACAATTTTAAGTTTTTCTATATCTTTCTCTGTCAGCTGTGTGAAATCTATATCCACGCACCAAACATCTTGAGGACTGGATGGCCCACCAGACGGACCACATGCCAGAGCATACAGTTCTGGTAAAATCTCTTCTGAATTTTCACCATATTTTTATACAACCTACATTAATAAATATTATTATATAAAAAAAATGATACAGTTTAGTGGTATGAAATTCGTATTATAAAATGAAACTTTACAGTAATACCGTATGTTCAAACCATGAAGCAAATTCCTCTTCATGCATTTTTTCTACATCAGTTACACCATTCGTGCGAAGTAGTTGTATATGTTCACTGCGCATGTTCGTGTAAATGATTAATTTGTATCAACGAAAAATGTTATATTATTATACATGATTAATTTAGAGGATCATCACTAACCTCAAGTAGTGGTCAATCTCTGCACAGTTATTCAAGACATACCATCAAGCTCTTTCAAACTCTCGGCCACATAGGTCGTAGCTCCCTTGTGCGCCTATGAGACGTATTGTCTGGGAAAACACTGTAAATGTCGATGAGACTCTCATCTCTCTTCCAGTTTCTTAATTTCGGTCTGGTCTTGTAAATCTAGTATCAACCCCACGAAAATACATTGAACAAAAGGTATGCCACTCATTATCAATATATGACTCAGCAATCGAACCTTCTGGAAGAGCTTTATTCCCCACAAATCGCTTCAATTTTCCCAAAAATCATTCAATAGAATCCATCCATCTATACTGAACTGGACTAGCAACTAAAGCCTCATGAGGTAGGTGCATAGCCAAATGAACCATTACATCAAAGAATGAAGGCGGGTACAAACTCTCCAATTTGCACAATATTACTGCAATATCAGCTTCTATTTTTAGCAATGCATCAACTTTCAATGTTCTACTACAAATGTCTCTAAAAACTCCTCCTAATTCTGTGAGAGCTGTACGAATATCTCGAGTAAGCTTTCCACACATACCAACCGGCAACAAACGCTGCAGAAATACATGACAGTCATGACTTTTGAGACTAGTTATCTTCCAATCATGTGTTCGAACACATCTTGACATGTTTGAAGCATAGCCATCGGGTAATTTGATTGTCAAGAACCAATCACAAAATTTCTTTCTCTCATCATTTGAAAGTGTATACCATCCAATAGGCATATATGCTGACGACCCATTATCTTGCAAATGCAACTCCGGTTTTATTCCCAACTCCTTCAAGTCTTTTACGAGAGTTAGATATATCTTTTGTCTTCCCTTCTATTGACATCAGAGTACTCAATATATTCTCACATATATTCTTTTCAATGTACATAACCTCTAGATTGTGGGCAGTGTCAATGTAAACCAGTATGGTAACTCAAAAAAAATACTTTTTTTTGTCCAATTCAACTCTACTGCTTGTCGTTTTCTCTTTCAAACCCTAATATCTTTCCCAAATCTATTTTCTGAAACATCCCCCAACTGCACGATAATATTATGCCCAGATAACTCTGGCGGCGATGACCTATGCTCAACTCTTCCATCAAACATAGCTCTATTTGAACACCATCTATGATCATGTGGTAAATAACGATGATGTCCCATAAAACATAATTTCCTACCATGACTCAACCACTGAGAATGTGTATCTTTATTACAAACAGGACAATCCATTTTACCTTTTGTGCTCCACCCAGACAAATTTTCATATGCTGGAAAATCATTTATTGTCCACATTACTGCGACATGCATCTTGAACTCCCGCGACGAAGCTACATCATATGTATTGACACCTTGATCCCACAACTCTTTCAACTCTGCAATCAATGGTTGCAGATATACATCTAATTCATTTTCTGGTGACCTTGGCCCTAGTATTAATAGAGTTATCATAAAATACGGATCCTTCATACACTTCCAAGGTGGCAAGTTATAGAGCATTAATATGACATGCCAAGTACTATGAGAAGTGCTCATGTTGCCAAATGGATTAAAATCATCCGTTGCTAAACCAAGACGTATATTGCGAGGTTCTTCGGCAAACCATGGATACTCTTTGTCAAATTTCTTCCATTGTAAAGAATCTGCTGGATGCGAGAGGAAGTTTTCATTTTGGACTCTTTCTATGTGATGCCACGACATATCTTTCGCAATTATCCTTGACGTAAACAGTCTTTGAAGTCGAGGAATCAACGAGAAATGTCTTAAAACTTTGTGGGGTATATTATGTTTATCGGATGTTCATCTTGACTCATGACACACTGGGCATGAGTCAAATTCTGCATATTGTTGCCAGTAAAGAATACAATCATTTTTACAAGCATGGATGATATTATAATCAAATCCTATCCCTTGCTTCAATTGCTTCGCTTCATAAAAATTACGGGGTACTACATTATCCTGAGGAAGAGTCTCTTTAAATAATTCAAGTAACATGTCGATAGTTTTGACAGAAATACGATAAATAGACTTAATATGAAGCAAACTCACCGTAAAAGACAACTTGCTATGACGAGTGCACCCTTCATACAACTCTCTTTGTGCATCCTCCCATAGTCTTCCAAAGTTATCATTTCTCTCAAATGATTGTGCAGATGTTCCTTCTTCATCCCTCATCCCAAACATTCCTGCACCCAAATCACCTAACATCTCAGTCATATCCTCTCTATTATCGTCACTGTCATCAGGATTATCCACATTAATGTCCTCTATGTCGGTGTCGGTACCCTCCTCTACTTGATTGGTCTAACTACTAAATCTAACTCCTTTGAGAAATGGTTCGTCATGTAAGATCCAAGGTGAGTATTTAGGATCGATTCCATTTACAAATAAATGATCCTCCACTACCACAAAATTATAAGAACTAAGATTCTTGCACTTCTTGCACGGACATCACTCATGCGATCAAACTCTAGAAAAAACTTCACCCCTTGTGCATACTCCTTATAGTCTCGCCCAAGTCTATCTCCCAACAACATCCAACTCTTATCCATTGCTAAAATCCGTTATTTGTCGAACGTCTATAAAAAAACCCAATTCATGGGATAAATACTATCAAAAGTATATTCAAACATATTCCATTTATTTTATAAGGTAGTTGATCTTATCCCATTCAAGAGATTATCATCTATATCGCATATATATTCAGTCAAAAACTCTAATGTTAGTAAAAATTTCGGCAGCATTTCCCTACAATTCTCCAAGTATGTTAATCATGATAAGTCTTCGACCCTATTCATGAGCCGAAGAACTTACAGACCACATACCCGAAGAATGTAAGAAAACACTGAACCAAAATTTTAATTAACTAACACAAGAGTTTAAACTGAATATATCTGCCATATAGATGATAGAATCTCAAACTGTCCACTTTGGACAATTCAAGAGTTGTACCCAAAAAATTTTTTTGGCCACAACTCTCGAACGGGTCTAAGGTTCAAGTACGTATAAAAATAACCCTAAAATTCAAAACACTCCAACTCCTACAATTATTGGCATAAATTTGAAAGCAAAGCAAATATATGTGCAAAATTACATTACCAATCACCAATATTCTATATATTTCATGTGATATTATATTATTAATTTAAGTGTTAATAATTCTTATGTTATAAGTTTTTGGATTAAATATTTTATAACTACTATTTATTAATCTAAGTGTAATCAATTCCTGTGTTATATATTATATTATAAGTTTCTATCTTAAATATTTTATATCTACTATTTATTGGATAGATTTGGGTGGTGAGATGAGAATTTTGTGTTTTATTTTAAAGTTTAAAATATTATTTTTTAGTTTTGAGATTTGAAAAAGTTGTATTGAGATTTGAAAAAGTTGAATTGTTTATTATATTTTGTATAGGAATTTGAAAAGGTTGTAATAATGAGATGAGATGAGATGAGAATTTTGTGTAAGATGAAACTTCCAAACCTATCCTAAGTGTAATCAATTCCTATGTTATGTTTATTAGTTTTCATTTTAATATAAGTGTAAAATATTTTATTATTATATTATGTATATAGTTTTTCATAACTCTATGTTATATATATATATTCTAAGTCCTATGTTATATAAGTGTTTTCAGGTCCTATGTTATATATATATATATATATATATATATATATATATATATTATTCCATTTCCATTTTAATTCATTCTGTTCGAACAGATATTATAGCGTTCGAATGGTACAAACCCAGATTCGCATTTAAATTCATTTTGTTTGAACGGGAAATAATAGCGTTCGAATGGTATTTTCCCAGAATCCAAACACGAAACAGAGACCAAATTCTTTATCCAGATAATATCAAATTCACGATATTAAATACCTAAATTAGAATAGTTTCCTTCTATTGTAAATGGGATTGTAGAAACACAAATATTCCATTTCTAGATTAACATATGCAATTAAAAATAATAAATTATCAAAAACCAAAAAATTAGAAATTTTACCTCAAATTTAAGCAATCCAAGCCAAATAGCAATATACAATACCTACAATGATATAAAACACATTATGGCATAACCTTAAACCATGTCCAGTAAATCAACTTGCTATGAAATTCGAAACACAAAAAAAAATTCAAAAATATATTACTTACCTTTTATACTTCTCTACTTTCTCTCAAGAATCCCTTCTCTTGGAGGCCAAGTGTGTTCCTCTACCTCTCCACAACTCTCTCTCACTCCACAACTCTCAAAATTTCGCACAAAATGAAAATGAACCAGAGGTTTGTGGTATTTGAATCTGTGAAGTCACGTTCGAACGGAACTTTTACTCATTCGAACACGAAAATTTCAAATTGCGCTAATTTTTGCCGCGATGTAATTTTTGTTCAAACGAGAAATTTACTAGTTCGAACAAAAAAATAGAATATTCCTTGGCATATTCTTCAAATGTTCAGAAGATTCAAAGATATTTTCGTTCGAATGAGGAATTTTTAAGTTTGAACGAACTGATATTCAGAGTATTTGGCTCAAAGTTTCCCACCAAACACATTTCACGAAATAAAATCGTTTGAACGGTACTTTATTGGGTTTGAACTAAAGTCCAACTTTTTGGTATTTTATATACTAATAAGTCCTTTTTTGGATTTCTTTTTACATCAAATATTTAACATTTTAAATTTTTTTAAATAAATAAAAAATAAATTTTGTTCCCCAATTTGGACGAAAAATAAAATTATATATTCTGACATATATAATTGTATTAGTATTAATAAGTGAACAAAAAAATACATGTGAATAACTAATATAGTACTTATAGTATATTACTTATAGTACTTATTAATAGTATATAAGTAAAATATATATATATTAATCATATTAACTTGTATAGTTATCATAAATAATTCAATTGTTATAACTATATAGTAACTAGGATATAATATAGTACTTATTGTACTAGACTACTTATA
Organism: Cyclocarya paliurus; assembly: GCA_029856935.1. Classification (NCBI taxonomy): domain Eukaryota; kingdom Viridiplantae; phylum Streptophyta; class Magnoliopsida; order Fagales; family Juglandaceae; genus Cyclocarya; species Cyclocarya paliurus. Next base: position 29,552,645 of record CM056955.1, on the reverse strand, counting down.
ACTAATTAATAAGTACTATAAGTATATTAATTATCTTAAATATTTTATACTTATCATAATTCATTCAATAGTTATAACTATATAGTAACTAGGATGTAATATAGTACTTATTGTACTAGCAAAAGTAACTAATAAGTACTATATATATTAATCATATTAACTTGTATAGTTATCATAACTTATTCAATAGTTATAACTATACAGTAATTAGGATATAATATAGTTATATTAAAATATTAACTTCTATCTTAAAATATTATAATACTATTATTATAATTAAAGTATTAACTTTAATTATATTAAAGTTAATATTAACTATTATATATATAGTACTATATATATTAACTTTAATTAAATTAAAGCATTATAATAGTATTATTAGTATTATTTTTATACTTTTGTACTTTGTAATATTAGTATTATTATACATTAGTATAGTAATATAATTAGAAATATATTAGTATAATAACCGTTCGAACATGATATTGACAAGCTCGAACAGATTTTAATCCCTTTCGAACGAGTTTTTATTTCGCTCAAACGAGGTGTCATGATCTTTATATGCCTAGTTTGATTCCCATCAAACCCACACAATGCATTCGAACCCTAAGCCGCCGATTACCTCCGACTTGCCCCTTATCTTTGCCGCCCAACCGCCACTCAACCGCCGTAGGAACAACGTATTTTTCGCTTCTAAGAGGTATGGGCCTCTATTGTTACTTTTTTTGGGATTAATGAGCTTTCTTTGGGAGGGGGGATTTCAAATTCGAAATCCTCCCATTTTGGTGTAGTTGGTCAATATAATGGATATTTAATCGGTATAAGTGATCTAGATTCACTTCTTAATCATTTCTACAGATTAAAACAAAGCTTTTGGTGTAGATGAGAGTTTCGGCCATGGCTGAGTCGACTCAGCCATGGCTGTTTGGCTTCGATCTCATTCGAACGCTTTCTATTCCATTTGAACGCGATGTTGCCAAACAAATTTATTTCTGTTCGAATGAAAACTTTCCTTTCGAACGAATATTAATTGCCTATTCGATTGGACAGAATCTTCCATTCGAACAACTATACTAGTTCGAATGGAAGATTCTTCGTTCGAACGGGTTATTTCAATACAGTTCAATCTAAGTGTAATTATTAAATAATATATTTTAAATATAATATTTATAATTATATTTATAATTATCTTGTGGTTAAACAGTATATTAATGGCATCTCCGGGACAAAAACGTGCAAGAGATCAAGTCAGTGAAAGTAGTACTGGACCAGCTCCTGCTCAGGAGTCGAGATCTGTTTGTCTGACTTCTCTGATCTTTCGTGGGAGGGACGGAGTATACAGTCTATCTTCATTGAGCGGAGATGTGTACCGATTTGTCAACAGCAGGGGACTGCATACCCAAATATGGTCGGTGAATTTTACCGTGCCATGGGAGAAGAGAGTGCTGATACTCTTTTCTACACTTTATCAGTCTGAGGACTGAGTATTAATTTCTCTCCCCGTATTATTGCTGAGTTCCTTGACATCTGCTGCGAGGTCGGCGCATATCCTGGACCGGCTACTTCGGGACCAGCGACTGCACCATCTGATTCTGACACACTTACCGCATCCTCCACATGAGCCCCGAATGTAGAGCCGGATGATAGTGAGGATGGTAGTGACGATGTGGATCTACCTGATGATGGTTTCACAAATGATCAAGTGCGTCGTCTAGTGCAAGACCCTTCGGCTCCTCCATATGATGGGAGCAAGGTGATCCGATAGGCTGACTGTATAGCATTTTTCAGAATGCTTAACTTGATTGTTGGCTATAACATCGATCCGAAAAAACACAAGACTGATTTCGGGATCTATCGAGCCAGATTTTTGTTGCAGATAGCGCGGGGGGACCCCATTGATCTGGCCTTGTATTTCTTTTACCGCATTTGATTGGAGTCACACTATGTAAGTGGAGGTAGTTTACCATTTGCACTGCTGATATCTAATTTCTTACTCCGATCAGGGCTTATAGTGTCAGTGACTGAGCGGAGGCGCCACAGATGGGGCCCCTTAACAAGATCACATTCGGCAAAAGCCAGGGGCACTTGCGGAAGACTGCACCAGAACAATCTAGTGCCCCGCCCACCGATCCAGCTTCTACTACTACTGCCGCTGTTGAGAGACAGCCTCCTGGGGCTACTTTGGATCAGGTACGAGCTCTATTTGTTGAGTTCGTTGAGCCCATCATGGAGAAGTTTAGGGATCTAGATGGACGCTTAAAATGTTACAAGAGGATGTTGATCTGCTCAGCACCAAATAGTCGTTTTAGTTATTATTTTACTTTTTTATGTTGTATTGAACATTATATAGTTGAGATGTAATTAATGTATAGTTTTTATTTTTCGTGTTTGCTACTTTATTTATTTTTTTCATTTTACTTGCCGTTCATGATAATATAAAAAATAATACTATCTTTAAAGTTATATTTATATAATTTAACATAAAATAAATCATTTTAACTGAAAAAAAAAATTAAAAATATATGTACAAACTAATAATGAAAAACAAATTAATGAAAAAAAGTTCATTTCGAAATAATAAATTTAAGTTCGTACGGTTATTAACTTTCTCCGGGAAAACAAATTTAATTTCCCGCCAATATTATTACTGTTCGAACAGATCATATACTGTTTGAACAGAATTAATTGTTTGTTCGAACATTTCTTAGCCCGTTCGAACGTTTTTTCTTTTTGAGACAATTTTTTTCGTCACAAAATATTTTGTTCCAATGGATATTTTTCCATTCAAACAAAATTTGTATCTCAGGCAGTTTTGGAGAGGAAATGAAAAATTTGCCTCCAAAAATGACTTTTAGAGATGAAATTTAGTTCGCCCCTAACTAATTTCGTCCCTAAAAATCAAATTTCTTGTAGTGTTTGTTCCTAAAAAATCCTATATATTATGATCAAATCGGTGTGTAGAACATACTTAATAAAATATTTACACGTTACAAATTAATTAATCTTACAATTTAAGTAATGTGAATGATGCTCTCTACAGACCGACTAGAAAATAGAGTAACACTTAGTTCCTGCTTGAAAATTAAGCTCATATCCTAAATCTTTGTAAATCCTGGCTGGAGTTTTTAATTCTTTCTTGTTCTGAGGGTGAATGTGTAGAGGATTCCAGTAAATCAGTTATTGATTTACGGAATCCTCCTTGATTCTAGGAGATATAGTTTAAGAGATACGGTTTATATTTATAGTTATCCTTCCTTGTAATTAGCTTTCCTATCTTATCACTTTGTATTCAAACTTTACTCTGTTTCTCTACTCTGTTTCACATATGTCTATATAAATGGAAATACTCCACCCAGAGACGTGTGGTGGTTTTTATAAACATTGTTAGAATGTAGTATACAACTATACATCACAAACATATATACACATATAGTACAATATTAATGTGGGTGGCCACTGCAGGAATGGGGTCCCTTCCCTCCGGTACCTCGAGTTGCGGAGCCAAGGAAGAGGCCCCTCCCTCATATTGTTTTCATCATTTTTCAAAACTTCTCAAGGTTAGATCGCTGGCGAAAGGGTGCACCCTGAAACTTAAAAGTATTAATTATAGGGTTGTACATTTCAGTTTTTCGATCGTACGTAGTTGAGGATGCACATTGCGCAAGGCATAGAAGTTAAGGAGAAAATGTATGTATAATTGTACATGAAATCAACCGGAATGAGCTGCCATGGCCATGAAAATTAGACGTTTGCATTAACAAACATTCATCATCCATGACGGTTCCATGTAGGGTCATGGTTCAATTTGTAATCGTTACAAATTTCGAATCATTTTAAATTTGAAAAATTATATTTTGTAAATCAAACGGTTTGAAAGACACGTGATCCGATTCCATACCATTAACATAGCGTAATCTGCTTTATATATATAGGAAAATCTTGTATAAATCACACCTTATCATATCGGAAATGCGAAATTTACACCAATCAATATTGTATACTTAACAAATGATCAGTATCCTATTCTTTTTCACGGTAGACTATAAGAAGCATGCATGCATGGATGGGATGTTTGCTCATTAATACTCGCTCAAATGCTTCACACTCTTGGCATTTCTTTTTAATTTCATTTTATGATAATGGATCACATTGAGTCATTGGAGATCCCCAAAGAAGGAAAAGTTAAAGCATTGTCCCAAAAGCTTCTTTGCATATCTGAGATCTGAGATTAAATATCCTGCATGCCACTCAACAGTTTTTTCCTTTACAACTTTTGGAGAATTCAAAAGTCTTCATCTGGGAATCTCTTCATTTGTTTTTAATTAGTTTATTCCATTTTTTAAAAAAAAATTAGCAGGGCTCTAATGATATTTGGATGTGGAGGTAATCATTGTTCTGGCAGGGCGCACTGTTGGCCACAAATTGTTTGTATGTGCAAAATATACAATGAAGTTCTAGATGAGGTGAAGTGGAAGAGATCTAGATGACATTTTCGAAAGAAAAATTTTATTCGTCACCCTTTTTGTTCTAATCTTCTCAGCATTTCTTAATGTGTTATGCATTAAATAATTGGTCCACAAATAGAATATAGCAAATAATCTCAAATAATACTTTATTACCACATCATAAAATGATGAAAAGATAATGATAAATGGAAAAGGATTGCTACGTCCAGTTCTGAGGATTCACACACTTCACCGTTTCACCAAACACGTAATTTTTTTTTAAACATATTTTTAAACCTCTTAAACATTTAAAAAAAAAATTAAGAAAGTCATTAAAAAATACTTCCTTAATCAATAATAATAAAAAAAAATACAACTAGTACCCACTCTTGGAGGGTAATCTTGGCAAGACTAGGCTTTTCCTAAAAGAAATGGTGAGTATTATTACTATGAAAAATTATATTATCAAGCCAGTGTGTATAGTACACCAGATAAAGTTCTTACATGAAATAATTTGATTTTGAAGATAAATTTTAAAATTTTAATCTTACAAATTAAATTTTACCATTTAAGTGACGTAGATGGTGTGGTCTACATACCGGATCGAGAATAGAATAACTCTATTATTATTTTTGAATTTGGTGATAATATCATGCTTCTAATAATTCACTGAAAGTTGGGTGAGGTGTCAAACCCTATTAAGGGGTTGTTTGGAATGTGAGAGTTTCTCAACTCATCTCATCTAATCATTACAACTTTATCAAATTCTCATATAAAATATAATAAAGAATTCAACTTTTTTAAATCTTAAAACAAATTAGTATTTAAAAATAATATTCTAATAATATTTTATTTAACTTTCAACTTTCATCTCAATTTATCTTATTTCATTTCACTATCCAAATTAAATGATATTCAGACTTAAAGGTTTTCTCCCGTGGAATTGCCTTGCAACTAGGATGTACTTGTCATGATTTGCATGAACCACATTGTTGAAGCCTAAAAAATTGTGCAACGGGTTGCAATGGGAGAGAGAGTCATTCCCTGCTTGCTATGGAGATTCGAGCCTCCAATATAATACTTGTTGTCAATCAATGTGTTTGAATAAATTGGGTCAAAATGACAGTAAGGCACACGAAACACTTTGCTGAAGCTTCATGGTATAGTACAGTCATAGAAATACTATACTATATTTGTCTTCACACTAGCTGTGAAAATGAACTCACTGATCTAAACATATCTCATATATATGCCTAGATCGGAACAATGAATTCGTCATCATTAAATTCTCAAGGAAACTTCATATGTACGTAGAAAGAAAAAACAACATGATTTTAAGGATATATATTTAAGTACTGAGGTGATCTCAAATGATCTATAAATAATAATGATAAAATATTAAATAGTAATGAAGGGAGATTACTTCACTTCTTAGGAGTAACAAAGAAAGAAAAAGTACTACAACATATGCAATTGACTTTCGAGGCCGCACATGCAAGTTAATATGATGAGCTATGTGTGTGTGTCTATAAAATGAGTTCCATAACTAAGAAGGATCAAGAGATCAATTAGGAAATCCCAAAAATGGTGAGAGTCTTTGTTTCTGAATTAGCCGCCCATGCAGTTGAAGGATCAGGTCTTGCGTTCGTGATCAACTCGGGGGGACAAGTTTTGGTGGGCATGATTGTCATGTCTCAATTAAATATCAATGGACATCTTTGCTTGTGGTGATGATCATGGACACCTCGCAACAGAAATCACAGAATCATAGATTAAGTACTGGTGATTTTATAGGTACTGGAGCTACAGGATTTGGTGGTGCTTGCAGAGGTGGTGGTGGTGGCGGCGCTGGGGGGTGCACCTAATTAAGAAAGATGAGAGAATTCAATATCCAATCTCTTCTACTGCATGCAAGGATACATGTTATCTATATGTCAATGGTGTTAATTTGCTTGTGTATGTACGACAATGTTTAATAATGTACTCTTTCACATATATTCCAGCTACACCCTCATTGATAAATATTAAATAGTAATGAAGTGAGATTACTTCACTATCCAAACGTAGCCTTAGAGTGGCTTTAGATACAAAAAACATCTAATCTCATCTCGTCTCATCTCATTATTACAACTTTTTTAAATTCTTATAAAAAAATATAATAAGCAATTCAACTTTTTTAAATTTTAAAATAAAAATAATACTAAAAAATTATATTTTAATAATATTTTATTCAACTTTTAACAAAATCTCTTATCTCATTTGTACTGTCTATCCAAACTCATCCTAGTAGTTAAACTACAGCAATTTCTCAGAAGTAAGAAAGAAAGAAAAAGTACTACAACATATACAATTGACTTTTGAGGCGGCACATGCAAGTTAATATGACGAGCTATGTGTGTGTCTCTATAAAATGAGTTTCACAACTAAGAAGGATCAAGAGATCAATTAGCAAGTTAATATGACGAGCTTGTGGTGATGATGATGGCACACCACGCGACAGAAATGGAGGCCATAGATCTAGATTAAGTACTGGTGGTTTTATAGGTATTGGAGCTATATACAGGATCAGGTGGTGCTTGTGGAGGTGGTGGCGGCGGCAGCGCTGGGGGTGCTTAATTAAGAAAGATGAGAGAATTCCTTATCCAATCTCTTCTACTGCACGCATGCATACGTGTTATGTATATGTCAATGGTGTCAATTTGCATGTGTATGTACGACAATGTTTAATAATGTACTCTTTCACATATATTCCAGCTAAGCCTTCATTGATTTTATGCCAACAGCTAATAAAAAATGCAGTTTATAACTTAATTTTTTTGTTCTCGCAATATTGCATACTGGATATAATATGTCAGTATATAATATTTCAGCGCTAGTCACAGTAGTACTATTCCTCTCACAAGAAAGTTTCATCCAAAAGCGATCTCCACTTCATTTCTCTCCTCATATTCTCTTTCTTTTCACTCCTGTTTGCCCAATCTCATAGGGTTTTCATGTCCTAATTGTAGATTTTGTTCCTACAATCATGTTCTGAAGCTCCATATATACGATGTGATATCAGCTGTCTCTTGGAAGATTTTCTGGTGAAGAAAGGCCAGACAATTGCAGCCAAAAATTTATCTTATATATGATCCACATCCTCTGAAAAATCCAAAACTCATCAGCACACTAATAAATACATCAATAGTTTTCGATCCAATTCAGTGTTGGAAGTTTAAACAAATCCAACTTATGAAGACTTTTGTGCATTCTAGGAAAAAGACTTTTTGATTTTTTAAGAGTCTTTTCATTTTCAGAGTTGTCTTTCATTCTCTAACAATGTGTTCTTTTATTTTTTTAAGAAAATAAGAAAAGTCTATATAAATTTCTACATATATTTGGATCCTTATAAAACTCAGACTGTTTCTATAAATTATGGTCCACATGATCTCTCTTATTTAGTTAAGAGTTCAATAATTGATTAAGTGGGATTACATAGACATGATCAAAACCCTGCAAAACCGACAAAAGTTCCAATTCTACAAACCCAATCCAACCTGAATAACCAAAATACCATAACCCTTCGACTCAATTAAACTAAATATAATAATATTTTTCAACGCAACGTCCCAGAGTATATGAATATAATGAAAGCAACGAAAAAATGACTCATGATAGCTTCCTTACAAGTTTCGATTCCTTCAGCGCAAATGCACAACAAATTAGAAAAACAAAAATGGAGTTGGCGGTGAGTTATTTGGCTGAGTGCGAGAGAAAGGATGAACCTAGGACGGGGGGAGGCTTGGACATGCTGGCGACGACTGGACTGCTGCTAAAACTCATGCTGTAGAGAAACCTCTTGCATCGATTATTGCCGCCGTAAAAGGTTATGATTTCAAACTTCGCCCTTTTATTTCTTCTCCCCCATCTTGATACTTTGTGTTTTGTCTCCACGCATTCATCTCTCTCTCTCTCTCTCTCTCTCTCTCTCTCTCTCTCTGCCCCTCACGCTGTGCACTGCCGCCCCTTCCCATGTTGTGCCTCTACCGCGCCATCGCCGTCTCGCCTAGCAGGTGAGTATCTCTCTCTCTCTCTCTCTGTCTCCCCGTGTTCCTCTCTCTCGTGCTCTCTCTCTCTAGTAGTTATCCTTTTAAGTCTTTTTTTCGTGAATTCCTGTATTTATCAATCTGATTTTATACAGTCAAATGCTTATACAATGACTTTATCGATTTTAGCATGTTTGGGAGATTTTTTTGTTAGGGTTTCATGAAAACAGAGGATTAGGGCTTTTTTAGTAGCAAAGTTTTGTGATTCTCATGATTTGCACCTATACATGTGTGTAACGTATAGGAACAGTAATGGAAGTGGCCTTGAAATTCTAGAACCTGGTTGAGCTTCCTCAAGGCCATTGTGCGAGGACATGCACAATCTAAGAATAAGATACCAAGCTTAACCATAGCATAAGTTAAGTGGGTAAGTTGGCCATTTCTGCGCACTCTACACATAGGGAGAGAGAGAGAGAGAGAGAGAGATTGAAGAGAGAGATGGCCCAGTGAAGAGGAGCCTTTATTTATTATAGAGAGTGCAAATGTCGTCTTATTTTATTTTTTCATAGGGGTTGAAGACAGGGTTTTGCATAGTTGTATAATGTTTTTCAACTTGCATGATTCCTCTAACTTAGAATTGTGATAATAAGTGTCTTTCCAGGAATATAACATAAATAAACAAGTTTTTTGTGCTACTAATATGTTGGTTCTGTGAAATTCACGGTCATATAAATAACTTTTTGTCTTGGTGTGTTTGTGCCTATAAGCAAGCATGCATGTGTGCATGACAGAGATGATCAGCTAGTAAAGTGTGCAGCAGGCTTATCTTCTTTCTAATGAACCAACTGCATTTCCTCTCCCAATAAATTAAGGATAAAGAGTGAAGTGAGGATTATAACTTGTCATAAACTTGAACGAGGTATTTGAAGTTTATAATAATTATGTAATTTATTTATATACATTCTATTCAACTATAGTTTTTTTAATAATTTAATTCTAGATACTTGAAGCTTGAATAAAGGGGAGATCCCATCAACAGGCTCTCTGGTGGAGGTTTTCAATATAGGTATTCTTTAAGCTATGCAGTGAAAAATGATTGTGCTATATATTAATTCATTTACATTCGTCGATTACACTGTGAAATAGATAAAAAGTTCCATAAGTAATGGTTTCTTATGAAACTTGATTGAGCAAGCACACAACTTGACTTATGTATTGCCTTCTAATATTGATAATATGCTTGCAGTTCTTTCCAGAAAAGGCTAAAGCTGATTGCATGGATTGGTTTTAGGTAAGTCTATTAATTAATGATATTACTTGCTAATATCTAACTTTTATAAAGTATAGCCAGTTCCCCAGGCACAAGCAGGACATGGATCACAATGTGAACTGTCTTTGACTTACACTCTCTCTTTGAACAGGAGCTCACATTGGTCCAGAGCCTACAACCAAAGATTTGTTGTTGTCATGGTTTAATAAGTCGTATTCATTTTCCCTTACTATTTATGAAGCTGGCATGTTAATTACGTTCATGTGGGATATAGGAGTACTTCTATATCCTGATAGAGGATATAGGAGTTGTTCATGTTGGACACTAGTGTTCATGTTAATTACGTTCATGTGGGACACTAGTGTTCAAAAATGAGTTGTTCATGATAGAAATTGCCACCGTAGCTTTCATGTAAGTAGCAAGTTAGATGAACTTTATTTCTTTATTTTGGTTCTCATTGTGATGGACTTGCTCTGATCTGATAATAATTGGATGAACTTTAATTTGGTTTATTTGCAGCTAGCCCTAGAGTCGCCAGAAAATGTTTTACTTGGCTCCACAAAAGTGGCTATCCATTGGCGACTCAAAATCGCCAAAAATGGGAAATTTCGGCGATTTTCAGTACTATTTTCAGCAAAAACGCTCACCAGAAATAGGTACTTTTCTTGCAATGTATTTTTAAATATTTAATATTCATTGCCATATATATATATCATCTAAAAGAAGTTTTTGATCACTTACTGGCTAATTTGGTTTTCTTATAACATCTAGACAATGGAAGCATCATATTATTATCTTCTCTCCAAATTTAGGATCAATAATACTAAACTCAACGGCTGTATGTTTAGGTTGAATCATATGTAGATGATAAAAAGGAACTTTGCCATTGTGTACTTTAGAGATCGAGACACAAAAAGATGAAAGGGTTTTGAGAATACAGGGAGAATTGGGATGAAAATATCTTAATTTGTATATTTTCTTCTTACAACTGAAGTATACACGTGCAATGTATTTATATGTACATATGAAAATAGTAAAGTTGAACTAAACTAATAGGCACATCACATTATAAGGGTACAAATGTAAATGTATACAAGAAATTGCATATTTCTAAGAATCACCCTTAAGATGGAGTGTATATGTTTAGAACAACCCATCTTGCTAAGTAAAGAATGAAATTGGTGAGAACCAAGAACTTTGGTGAAGATGTCACTCAATTGATGCTGAGAAGCAACATGAAGTGTTTTGATCACATTTGCTTGCAACTTTTCCCTCACAATATGACAATCTATTTCTATGTGCTTCATTCTTCCATGAAAAACATGGTTTGTAGCAATATGTAGGGCAGCCTTTGAAATTACCCAAGTACCCCTGTATGTAATACATCGGAAATATTTACCAATTCACTCAACAAGTTGGTTAGTCTTCAAGTATGCAATTAATAACATAAAATAAATAAACTTGGATGATATAATGATTGGTTACGAAGAGAAACTCTTTAGAGAATTCTTTAAAGGTAAAACCCTACGGGGTAGCCAAACTCATGAAAGTCAATCTTATTATTTGAAAATCAATTACAAGTACTCATCAATTACAAAATCTTTGCAATTTGATTCTCTTACTTACCCAGACAAATGACCCATTTGTCTTTTACCGCGGTAGCAGCTAGAACCTATGGCGATATTCAAATATTGCCTTTCCTCCTGGAACTTCAGTGGCTGAAACCTAATCAACAATCTTCTATACTTGAAGCATGATCACACTAGAGAGATCACAAATATGAAAATTCACTAAGGAATTTTTTCACCAAAATATGCACTAGAAAATGCTTTAAAAAATATGTAGATCTGAATCTCTATTGATCCTAACCAATAGGATCTCTTAAATAGACAATCTGAAAAGAGTCCCAGTTGAAGTAGGATTCTGCTGACAGGCAGAGATAGTCGCGAGAATGTTTCCTGATGGATTGCAGACATGTTACGATAACTCTTTTCTGCAGTAATTGATTTCTGTTTAGCTTCTATTCTGGATAAGTGCAGATCTTTATGGGCTCGAATTTCACATAGATGACTTATCTAAACAACCTTTAAGATTTCTAGATAAACTCAATGTTGTTATAGATAAAGTCAATATTTATTTTATATTTATCCACAATTACAAACACAATGATAGGATAAATCTTATCATTTTAGTCATCTAGTCCTATTCAAACTTATCAACTAAGTCAGCTAGTCCTAGCCAAACTTTTGCATCTATAGCCTTGTTATTACAAAATATAAGTGCTGGTTGTGAATGCATTATTTGGAAATCCTTCAATAAGGAAAACAACCATGAGAGTTCACAAGTGGTAGAGGCCATAGCTCTATATTTTGCTTCAGCTGAGGATCTTGAAAATGTTTCTTACTTCTTTGACTTCCAAGACATTAAAGAATCTCCAAGAAATACACAAAATCTTGTGATTGATCTCCCGATATCCACACATCTAGCCCAGTTCGAATCACAAAATGCCTTAAGATGAAAAATTAAAAATTGTAGGATAGAAAAGACCCTTTCCAAGGGCACCCTACAAGTACCTAAGTACTCTGTGTACTGCATCTAAATGTGGCTTCTTTGGTTTATCCATGTATTGACTCAGAACTTGCAAGAATAAGAAATATTTGGTCTTGATTTAGTGAGGTAAATTAGTCTACCAATCAATCTTCGATAGCTAGAAGGATCTTCTAAAAGATCACCATCTGATTTAGAAAACTTCACATTTTGTTCCATAGGAAATGCATCTGATATAGCAGCCAAGAAACCTGAATCTTGTAAGATATCCAAGGCAGATTTCCTTTGGCATAATGTAATGTCATCGGAAGACCTAGGTTGTGTTAGAGTAGTGAGGTGATCTCAGATATCTTGTGAATAGTAGTGAAAAAATAATGATAGAATATTGAATAGTAGTGAAAAGTAGATAAAAATTAATAATAAAATAATAAATAGTAGTGGAGTATTTAGGTTTCTTGCCTAAGCAAACCCCTAACAACTTCCAGCCCAAGAAAATACTTCAAGTTGCCTAAATCTTTTATTCTGAACTTATTGTCCAAAAGTATTTTCAGCTCAAAAATTAAATTGAAATCATTACTAGCTAGAATTATGTCATCAGCATAAACTAGCAAAGCAATAAAAGAACCATTTGCTGATTTGATGAACAATGAATGGTCTAACTTTTTTTGCTAAAAACCATAAGTAATAATGACAGTAGACAATTTAGAAAACCATTGTCTAGAAGCCTGTCATGGGCCATAAAGAGACTTCTGCAATTTACAGATTGTAAAGTCCCCCTACTGTGCATTTCTAGGTGGAATGATCATATAAACCTCCTCATTCAAATCTCCACGTAAAAAGACATTATTTATATCTAATTGATGTAAATGCTAAATTTTGGCAATTGCTATTGCCAATAAGCGTCTCACTGTGGTGAACTTGGCAACTGGAGAAAAAGTCTCCTGAAAATAAAGACCCTTAATTTGGTTGTACCCCTTAGCAACCAAACGAGCTTTGTACATCTCAATGGTACCATCAACTTTGTACCTAATTCGATTAACCCATTTACAGCCCATTGGTTTCTTTCCCAAGGTTAAAGTAGTGAGAGTCCAAGTCTAATTTACCTCAAGGGCTTTGATTTCAGCATTCATTGCTTCTTGTCATTTAGGAAATTGTATAGCTTGAGAAAATGTTTGGGGTTCAGAAGTAGAGGAAATAGTTAAGGCAAAGTGTTTGTGAGAGTTAGAAAGGTTATGATAGGAAATAACATTAGAGAGGGAAACTAGATACCTGAAGGCTTATCTGCCAAGAAACAGATTGTTATGAGGGATGAGAAGCCAGCTGATAGTGATAATCCTGCAAATAGTTTGGTGGTTTTCTTAACCTTGTGGATTGTCTAATAGGGATTGAAGAAGTAGATGAATCTTAGAATGTGAAGTAATAGCAGAGGAAGGAGAATCTAATGAAGGAGATGAAGAAAAATCTGTAGGACTTTGAGGAGAACTATTTGTGAGGAGGAAGATGAGTGTGAACAAAAAATTGAATCTTGAAAATTAGAATCTGGTTTTGGGAAGACAAATGGATTGGAAGGTGTAGTTAAAGAAGAAAGAGAATAGAAAGGAAAAGTATTTTCATGAAACACAACATCTCGGGATATGAAGGTTTTATATGTTTCAAGATCATATAATTTGTATCCTTTGATAGCAAAAGGATAACCAATGAAGATACATTTTTTGGCTCTTGGATGAAATTTGGATCTATCACTGGTCAAAGTTGAGGTAAAACAAAGACAACAAAAAATTTTGAGGTGATTATAAGGAGTTGTGGAATGCAAGACTTAATATGGAGAGTTATTGAAAAGTAATAGAGTTGGTGTGATATTGATTAAATGAGTAGCAGCAAGAACACAATCACCCCAAAAATAAGTTGAAAGGAAGTTTGAAATCTTAGGGAACGAGCAACATTGAGTAAATGTTGGTGTTTTCTTTCGACTATACCATTTTGTTGTGGTTTTTTGGCACAACTTTTTTGGTGTATAACACCTTTAGAAGAAAAGAATTCTAGCATGTGAAAGTCGGTCTCATTATCAGTTCTTATTTTCTTGGTTTGGGAATGAAATTGAGTTTCAACTAGATTGAAGAAAGACTGTAAATAAGGTTTGGTTTGAGACTTATTTTGTAGAAGATATACCCAAGTGGACTTTGAATAATCATCTACAATTTTAGAAAGTACTTTGAACCATCTAAAGTAGAAACCGAGAAAGGGCCCCACAAATCACAATGTATAAGATCAAATGCAAATGTAGAAAGAGATTCACTAGATGGAAAGGGTAAACATTTCTGTTTAGCTAATGGACAGATTGTCCTAACACAAGAATCTGAAAATTTTGGTATGTGCAAATCTGATACACAATTATTGAGGAATTTCAACTTGAAAAAAGGAATGTGACCTAGCTTATAGTGCCACAAACTAAAATTATGATTTTATTAACGGAGATGAAACATAACTACCAACCAAGGGTCTTTGCAGTAGTTGATATAGACTAGCCTTTTGCTTCACCCATTTCAATATTTGTCCATGTAGACAGGTTCTGGATGAAACTAAGGTTGGAAATAAATACAAGACAACAAGAGGAATCATGTGTTAATTTGCTGGCAGAAATAAGGTTGAAGGAAAAGGTGGGAACACAGCACATTATGTAAAATAAGGTTATCCAGTAAATGAGCAGTACCAATATGTTTTACTAGAACTAAATGGTCATTTGGAAATTTAACAATTGAAGCAATCTTAGAGGTTATGGAAGAAAAATAAACAATGAAGTTGACCATATGGTTTGTTGCTCCAGTATCAATAACCCGGAAATATGGTTACCTGCAAAGTTATCATAGGAAGGCATTTGTGGAGTTGGTAGAATACCATAAGTTGACAATGAAGTAGCTTGATTCAATAAGTGCGTAGTGGATTGTAGTTTGAGCATGGCAAGTAGCTGCTGGTCTTGATCTTGAGACGAAGAAAACTGTGAAGCACCATCACTTGATTTACCCACAAAAGAAGAAGTTAGGTTTGTTGAATGGGTTATTCCTCTTTTCGACTTAAAACCAGGAAGAAAGCCATGAATCCTATAACACTTTTTTGAATTATGGCTTGTGTAATTACAATACTACACATGTTTATCCTTGCAAAAACTAGTTTGCTTTGAGGCAAAATTTTCAATTTTAGCAGACTTTGCTGTCAAGGTAGCAATCGATTCAAGGCTTGGTACAGTTGTATTCAAAGTTCTCTCTCTCTCTCTCTCTCTCTCTCTCTCTGTTTCTTTTTTTGTAAAACCAAAGAAATGACTTTGTTTACTGAGGGAAAAGGACCAAGTAATAAAATCTGACTTCATATGAAATTAAAAGAGTCACTAATTAGCCCCATCAAAAACTACATCATATACTCCTCTTGCTATGTCTCCTAAAATAATTTTAGGGTTTCCATACAACACTGTGGCAAATTATGTTTGTAATTTGTTAATTCATCCCAATAGGACTTTAAATCTATGTAATAGTCGCTCACAGATTTTTGTTCTTGTTTCAATGAACTAATTGCCTTTCTGAATTGTCTATGTAGAGAATGCTCGAACCTATGTTCTTCACGATTGAGTTGATGAACCATGGGACAAACATGTCATTACACCGAACCCACAGCAAATAAAGAGGATCATCTTCATTGATCGGCCTCCTAAGGATTCTAGTGATGATCCGGTTTTGTTTTTAGCTCTAATAGCTTTCAACATTGATATCACCTAGGAGTGATTATTGTCGCCTGTCAATCGATCAGTGACAAGCTTTATGCCAGGGTTTTCTCCATGATGTAAGAAATAAGGATTTCAAGGATCATCGAGTGAGATTTGGGGGATAGAAGGGATAGAAGAAATTGTGGTGGAATCGATGGCAAAATTCTAGAGCAATTACAATGCTCTAATACCATGACAAAAACGGAAATCAGCCATAGTGTACTTTAGAGATCGAGACACAGAAGGATGAAAGGGTTTTGAGAATATAGAGAGAATAGAGAGAATTGGGATGTAAATATCTTGACTTGTATATTTTCTTCTTGCAACTGAAATATACACATGTAGTGTATTTATATGTACATTTGAAAATAGTAAAGTTGAACTAAGAGCATTAGCATTGGCTTGACCAAATGCATCTTTAAAATTTAACCAATATCACACTTTTTTATATTTGTCTATTCCATTTAAATTCAATCCCCATATTAGATTAGCCATTCACTTTCTATAGAATAATAAAATATTATTAAAATAATAATATTTTTATTTAATTTATTTGTATCACATTGTATAATTCTACTAATTTAATATTAATAATAATTATATTCTAATTAAATTAATATTAAAAAAATCATATTTTCAAAGGTCATTTAATGCTAATAACAAAAAATTGAGATTAAATTTATCTAAAATTCTATCTGAATTTTTTATTCACTAACTAAATATCTAGCAACATGCCCATTTCAATGCCAATAAGAAATCTATACCTACATAAACACCTACATGACATTTTAAGATCCAACTCCATCTTAATTACAAAAAAAAAGAGACATAAATCTACACTTCCAACATTTGATCAATTAGTATGTCTAGCACTTCCAACATTTGATAAATCTGCACTTACCATGTCTAGCAACATTTTCCTATATTGACATCTAAATACATCCAGTTACAAAAGAAACCCCAAGTTACAAAAGAAACCCCCAAATTAATAGCAGTTACAAAAAAAAACCAAATACATTCACATGAGTTGTTACATGCATTTGCTATGCTAAACCCAAAAAACATACATATGTCATTAAGTTCCAAAAAATAGTCACATGATGAGTTACAAAAACTATCCACATAACTATTATGAGTATTCAATAAAATTCAGTAGCAAAATCCAAAATGAGTAGTACCTGCAAAAAACAAAGAATTAAGCTCATAATTAAGCAATATTAATCTCATAATTGACCAAAAATAGCAGCTCTTTAGTATATTAACAAAAACAACAATTACAAAAAACAGCAAAATGAACAACATATCACCAGGTGTGCACAAACAGCAACTCTTTGATTCACTTCTCCCTCCTCTAGCTACTACATTTGATTCAATTCATTCCTACGTTTCTCTATGATTTCCATTTGAAGTGACTTGAAGTATTCTCATTGCATCGCATTCATGTTACCAACATTCATACTCATAATTTTCATCTCCATCTTCTTTTTCTCCTTAAGTTCTATAATCTTAATCCTATCCCTATTAGCCCGACTTATCGCCTCCCGTCACTCAATTATCATTATCTTCCTATCAAACCTTTCATCAAACTCAGTAGGTGAAGATTCTTTGCGTTTCCTGTTTCTTTTCCTTTCTTTTTCAGCTTTCTTGCCTAGTGGCCTCTCCAAATTTATAGACATGCTCTCACAAACCTCTACATCTGTGGCATTGGCAACTGTAAGGTAGAGCAGCCTTTCTTTTTCTTTGTTGGCAAATTATCCATATGCACTTTCCACTTTGGTTGGTGCCTCAATAGGTTCCAACAATGGTCCAAATTATAGTTGCATTTTTGTGTCAATCGGTACATTAACTTTGCCTTCTCAATCTAAACAACAATCATAAAAATATTAATACATATTACAATTTTAACACCCCACTTATTGACAGAAAATAATTTGCTTGCACAAAATTAGAGATTACCTTAATTTTAGCTTACACAAAATCAGAGATTACCTTAATTTTAGGACTCTCATTTTAGGACTTAATCAAATTAGTCTACTTACCTTATGTATAACTTTCTATACTTTGTACATCTATTTATTTGTAAAAAGTTGAATACATACATATCAAATCATTGAGCAAACACATTTCCCTCTTGTTTTTTAATATGGTATCAGCCGAATACAAATCCTCCAACACACTGCTCATGGCCAACCCATCCAACCCCACCCTGTCCAACCCTTCTCTTCCCCTTCCCCCCCCCCCTTTTATCTCCTTCATCTTTCAAATTCACCAAGTTTAATCCTTGTCAATGGTTTTCTCATCGGCGATAACTACCCAAAATGGCAAAAATCCATGACAAGAGCTCTCAATTCCAAAAACAAACTTAGTTTTGTGGATGGCACTCTCAAGCCCCCTGATTCTTCCAAACCTAAATACACACAATGAAACCAAACCAAAGACATGGTTCTCACTTGGATTCTTAACTCCATCAGTCCTTTCCTTGCCAATTCCCTCGAGTATCATACCAACCCCCATGATGTCTGGGTCGATCTCTCCTCCCGTTTCTGTCATGGCAATAATGTCTGTATTTACCAACTCAAGCGTGCCCTTTCCTCCCTACAACAAACCACAAATTCTGTTCATGACTATTACAACAAAATCAAACAGATTTGGGATGAACTTGGACATCTATAGAATAACACTGACCTCAAAGCTTTACAACAGCAAGCTGACGATAAACACGTGTTCCAATTCCTACTCGGCCTCAATGATTCATTCGCACCTCTCGGCACCCAAATCCTGGTCATGAATCCCCTCCCACCCATAAGCAAAGTTTTCTCTATTTTGTTTTAGGAAGAACAACAAAGATTGCTGAACATATGGACCTCTTCATTAGAAACGCTTGCCATGGCTGTCCGCAATAGTGGGCGTCTGAAAGTTCCTTTCAAGTGCACGGCTTGTGGAAAGGAGGGACATACCCGTGATAGATGCTGGACATGGTGGGTTACCCACCTAGTCGTGACTTCCGCACCAAGCTGCGGACCTCCATTCTCGGTCCACCTCCACTGAGTGCGAATTAGGCCACCATCACACCTTCAGATTCCAACCTAGTCCCTGGGTTATCACTAGATCTGTACAAAAGCTTCTTCATTTGCTCAATCTGTCACCCCTTCCACTTGCTTCCTCTTCCAATTTTGTCGGTAACCTCTTCTCCTCTGAATCTTCTTTCTCCTTTAATCGACGCCTCTATTGGGTTGTCGGCAGTGGTGCAAGCCACCACATCTGCCATCACCAAGAAGCTTTCACCAACCTACAAACCCTAGCCGCTCCTCACTCTGTTCGCTTACCCATGGGTCAAGATGTCCCAGTCGAAGGGCTGGGCACTTGTGTGTCCTTTTCCCCTTTTTAATCTTAACTATTGTTTATTTCATCCCTCTTTTCTCTTTTAATTTATTATCTGTTTTCGAAATTGCCCTCCACAATTCTTGTGTTATTACTTTTTATTCTAATACTTGTTCATTTCAAGACCCTCAATCGATGAAGCCGATTGGAGCGGGTGATTTATGCAATGGGCTCTATGTGTACCATCCCGACCCCCCTATGGTTTTTACTGCTCAATCCACTGCTAATAAGACCTTATGGAATCAACGTCTAGGTCATCCTTCTAGTTTTACCATTCCCAATATTTTTGATTCTCCCTGTATTCTTTCTAATTGTGATGTTTGTGCTCGCTCTAAGCACACAAGACTACCTTTTTTTTTCAACAAGATAATAAAAGTGTTTCTGGCTTTAATCGTATTTTCTGTGATATTTGGGGTGGATATCATACTTCTTCTTTATGTGGGGCTCATTATTTTCTCACAATTGTTGATGATTTTTCTCGCACAACTTGGATATATCTTATGCGTTTTAAATTTGAAACTTATACTCATTTAATGCATTTTTTTGCTCTTGTCCAAAATCCTTTTAACACCACCGTTAAAATCATTAGAACTGATAATGGACAAGAATTTCTTTCTCATCAATTTCAAACATACCTACATAATCATTGCGTCATTCATGAACGTAAATGTGTCGAAACTCTCCAACAAAATTGTAACATCCCGGATTTTAGTGTATTTTTAAAGAAGGTTTATTTTAATTATTTATTGTGTAATTCTCTTGTTTTAATACTTTAGAGGTTTTATTTTATTATTTTATTGGGCTTTCTTATTATTAATTATTGTTTTGAATTTAAATTGATTTTTTTGAATTTAAATTGGTTTGTTTGTGGATTTTAAAATTACTATTGTTTTATTAAAGCATTTCACTGCGTTTGATTAATTTTAATTAGTGATCTGCAATTTAATTTTCTCCTTATTTTAAAGGATGTGTTTGTCAGAGTTTAATATTTTACTTTAACTAGTTTTAAGTTTAAATTGATTGAATTATTTTACTGTTTCAAAAATAATTATTTTGAGGATCAGTTGTGATCCAAAAGTTGTGAGGATTGAATCTCATTTCTTTTCCTCATCCTTTCTTTTCTCTTCTTTTCTTTTTTTCTTCTTTTTTTGCTCTCGGATCTCTCTCTCCCGCGTGCACTCTCTCTCCTCACCCGATACCCCTCTCTCTCCTCACCCACGCCATTCGAGTTCTTCCTCCCTGCACCGCCGCCGGCCGGCGATGGTCAACACCGCCGGCACCGTTCGGTCCCTCAGCCACCGGCGACCTCCCCCATAAAATCTCAGACCACCTTGTGCCGCCGTTAGCCTCCACGAGCCGATCGAACCCGCAGTGGTTCTTCCTCCATTCCGCTGCCGTCCGGCCACCTCTGGCCACTATTTCTTCACCACATCTTCACCGGCCCAGTACCAAGCTTTTGGACCCAAACCCGGCCCCGATCCGTCGCCGGAGCCGGTCATACGAGCATCACTTCCGATTTGTATTTTCCGATCTTAAAACCACCGTTTCCGCCGCCATCCACGGCCAAAAGCCACCACCATTAGATTCCCCACCTTCCAAAGGCCCTACCCTATCAATTCCAAGTCTCCGTTTGAACCTGTGCAAAATTTGAGATTCACTGCATTTCGGCCAGTGTTTTTACACTGTGCAATTTTTCTGCTTTGGCGATTCCTTGTGCCTCGGATCCTCCGTAAAATAGTTTTAAAGCGCTGTAAGTATTTCCTAAACAATTCTTTGAGATTTAATTATATTTTTGTAATTAATTGCTATATTTTATATATATATGTATCCTTGTTGGTTTCCGGACTGAGTCCGAGGAGTTCGGGGGTGGTTGGTTGATCGGAGTAATTGTTGTGTGATTTTTGGTGATTGGATTTATGGTTGGATATTGATTATCTTGTGAGTTGAATTGATTATGTGTGATTTTTGGAGTTGATCATTGGTTATGAGGTTTATTGTTGTGGTTTGGTACATTACATATGCACGCATGATCATGTTTGTAAATTGAAAACTGGGTTTTCGTGTATTGCATTCATGTTCATGTGGTTATCTTGAAAACTGGGTTTTCATGTGTTGACTGGATTTGTGGGTGCGTGTGTATCACGACCCCAAGCCGAGATGAGGCATTATCTCGGTGGAGCTCCTCTGGTCACTCGCGAGCGGAATATACTGAGTGATGTCCCCTGGGTTGTCGCCGGGCGACAACGGGATCGGACATTGGATGTGCCGACTCCGTGGCCCTTCTGCTGGCGGGGGCTAGAGGATGACCTGGTCACGAACGCACTGGGTGCGGAACTGGGCATCGCTCATAAAGTAGCCAGGACGTGCGGATGCTCCATAGGGGAGACCATGGTGCATATGGTTAATTGGATAATGGAAAATGACTGTTTTCTAGGAAAATAACGTGAGTTGGTTTTGTGTATCATTTTCTGGGAAAATGATGGATTTTGATTTTTGGGCCATTTTCTGGGAAAATGGTGGAAATGATTTTATTGAAAATATTTTTGGGCCAAAAGAGATTTTTTGCATGTGTTGCATATTGCATCATGTGCATGCATGATTAATTGTTTAGATATGATTTTATCTCAGGACTTGATTAGGTTATAACTTACCTGTGGTACCATTTAATGGTACTGCAGACCTTGTTGATGATGCAGATGCCGAGCCTGAGGATTTGGCTCTGCCGGAGGAGTGATCTGGGATCACTCATGTTGTAGTTCTTTTCATCAGACTTGTATTTTATTTTGGGACTTGGCTTTGTTTTTAAGGTATTTGTATTTTGGATATCTGTATTAATTAAAATTCTGGTACTAGTTGACTTATTTACCTTCCGCTGTGTTTTTATTTGTGCACTGTTTATTTGTTGCACACACTTGACACTTGTCGTTGGGATGCGTAACCGGGTTGTCATCATCCTGACGTCACGATTCCCGAGACTTTTTGTACGTGGGAGTCGGGGCGTCACAAAAATGGTATTGCGGAATGTAAATACAAGCACATTTTGAAATTCTTTTTGATACAAAACCCAACTACGACCACCTTCGTGTGTTTGGGTGTCTTTGTTATACACAAACTCTTCGTGCTCATCGTGACAAATTTTCTCTTTGTACTACTAAATGTACTTCTTGGCTACCCTAATACTCATAAAGTGTACAAACTCTACAACCTTGACACCCAGTCCATTTTCTATTCTCGTGACATCACATTCCATGAACAACAATTTCCTTTTCAGTATCTTCCAGACACTTCCTCTTCACCTTCTCCTATCATCCCTCTTCCCGTTCCTGAATCTGTTGTCCCTACTTCTCCACCCCCTGACTCTCCTAATTCTCCTAGCTCCTTAACCTCACCTACTTCTCCACCACCTAACTCTCTCATTCCGCGTCCTCGCCTCACCATTGTTCAGCCTACCTATCTGCAAGACTACATATGCCCCACCTTACACACGGAGCCCACGGCATCTTCACTTACTACACCGGCTTCAGGTACTGTTCATCCTTTATCTCTTTTCTTCTCATATTCTCATTTTTCTTCCTCACATATTACATATTTAATTACTCTTACCTCCTGTATTGACCCATCTTGCTATTCTGATGCCATCCGCCATTCCCATTGGAGTGAGGCCATGTCCGCTAAGATTCGTGCCCTAGAGGATAATTGCACATGGACTCTTGAACCTCTTCCTCCTGATAAAAAACCCATTGGATGTAAATAGGTTTTCAAAACCAAATTAAAGGCCGATTGTTCTATTGAGAGGTACAAAGCTCAGCTGGTTACCAAAGGTTACACTCAGGTTGAAGGCCTTGACTATCATGAGACCTTTGCTTCGATTACCAAAATGACTAATGTTCGCTGCTTATTGGCAGTCGCTGCTACCAAAAATTAGATTATTCATCAACTCGATCTCAACAATGCTTTTTTGCACGACGATCTTGATGAAGAAGTCTACATGAATCCACCACCCGGATATTGCACTAAGGGGGAGACTCGTGTTTGTCGGCTCAGAAAATCCCTATATGGCCTCAAGCAAGCCTCCCACAACTGGTTTTTTAAATTAACTATTGTGCTTCTTGATGCAGGTTTTCATCAATCTCAGGCAGATCATTCTTTATTCACTCTTGTTACCCACACCAGCATCACTCTTGTTCTTGTTTATGTTGATGACATCTTGGTTGCTAGCAATGACATCTCTCAGATCGAAGTTTTCAAGCAAATTCTCTCTACTCATTTTAAAACAAATGATCTTGTCTCTCTCAAATATTTTCTTGAACTCGAAGTTGCTCGTTCTCACAAATGCATCTTTCTCAATCAGCGCAAATGTGCCCTCAACATACTTTCTGACAGTGGCCAACTTAGTGCTCGAACCGCCTCTTTTCCTATGAAACAAAATTTGAAGCTCAACAATCATGATGGCACTCTCCTCCCTAATCCTTGTCTTTATCGTAGCCTAGTTAGTCGTCTCATCTACCTAACCATCATTCGACCTGACATTGTTTATGCAGTCAACATTCTCAGTCAGTTCATGCACACTCCATGTGTCCCTCACATGACTAACACTACTTGTGTCCTCTGCTACCTCAAAGGAAGTCCAGGCCAAGGCATTTTCGTCTCCTTTTCTAGCAGTCTTCAAGTTACAATTTATAAAGATTCTAATTGGGCAAGCTGCCCCACCACACGCCACTCAACCATAAGTTACTTCATTAAACTAGGCATCAGTCCAATCTCATGGCATACAAAGAAACAGACTACCGTTGCTCGATCTTCCACCGAAGCCGAATATCGAGCTATGGTCATCACCACCTGTGAACTCACCTGGTTGAAGCAGCTTCTCACTGATTTTGGCATCTCTCATCCCGAGCCTTTCACTCTTCATTGCGACAATCAATCTGCACTCTATATTGCACACAATCATGTGTTCCATGAGCGTACCAAACACATTGAGATTGATTGCCACATTATTCGCGATAAAATTCGCTCAGGCCTCTTCAAAGCTGTCCATACTTCTTCACATGAGCAAGTCACCGATAGCTTCACCAAAGCCTTAGCATAAGAACTTTTTCATCATTTCTTGCTCAAGTTGGGCATTACGGATCTCCAAGCGCCAACTTGATGGGGAGTATTGACAGAAAATAATTTGCTTGCACAAAATCAAAGATTACCTTAATTTTAGCTTGCACAAAATTAGAGATTACCTTAATTTTATGACTCAATCAAATTAGTCTACTTACCTTATGTATAACTTTCTATACTTAGACTTTTGTACATCTATTTATTTGTAAAAAGTTGAATACACAGATATCAAATTATTGAGCAAACACATCTCCCTCTTGTTTTTTAACACCGCTCCCTAATAAAGACATTTTAGAATTTTCGGGGAGCTAGTGTGCTACTATTAACTTGAACTTAAAAAGTTTTCTTTTTAACAATGCACTAGATGCGAAAGATTCCATAAATAAAATAAACTTTAATAAATACTTAAAATCTAACATAGAGTCTATGGAAGCACTTATTTTAAAAAAATACAAAGGTCTCATATGCTTATCATAATAATTTATTTAAACCTTAAACCATAAAACTAATCATAGTATAATCTGTCTAGGCCGCTGCCTAGCCTCCCGGGATCAAGTCCTGTCCTACATTTTCATCCTCATAAATGTCATCACTTGGGGTGGTTTAAAACATAAAACCATACAAAAATTAGTTGAACACTCAATAAGCAACACATCATACAGTAAATATAATAAACATAAGGTTTCGTGAAAAAGGTGCATACTTATGAATACATAAGTAAATAACATGAACTTATCTTTCACTTGTCATAAGCCGATATCCATTGTTGATCCCCATGAGTTAGGATTAACAAATCTAAGTAGATTCTGATTCTGCCCATGGCCACGGGTTGTGAAATCCATATATAAAAAAGATATATTGGGTGCACTACCAGCATGTACGACCTGGCAATGGAATATGCACATAATATAGGTATCGTCTTCATATCATAACATAGGCCGTTACATATCTTATCATTCATACCTCATCATAATCATACTTGCATACTTGTCATATCATAGATTTCAGAAGAAATTGCATACATACTTGTCATATCTTGTCATATCATACCACAGATTTCAAATGAAATCGCATTCTTTCATAAATTTCGTGATACATGTTTTCTCACTTAGAATCATGATTTCTCATAAATATTTTGATGCATAAATCTTCATATAAAATCATGCATGGCTTTACATAAATATTTTAATTCATGAGACTCACATAAAATCATAACTTTTCATAAATCTTTTAATGCATAACTCCTTTCAAAAAATCATGAATTTTTATAAATAACTTAATGCATAGCTCTTCGCATAAAATTATAGATTTTCATAATTTTATCATGTCTTGGGTATGTAAAAATGGGTTTCCAAAGGAGGGTGTACATGCATAATATTTTTTATAAAACACAAGCAGTTTACTGTACATACGTGTAAGGTTCTAATCATACTACTTACCTTGCAACGCTAATCCACTATTTTCGGCATGTAATCGATTGCCTATAAAAATATATACGTAATTCGCATAAATTTCTAATTAAACATGTGATGTTATTTAAAATCTAAACTACTAAAATATCCTCTATTTTCTAAACCTAAAATCTTCCAAATACTAAATTATTCTCAAGTGTTAATCTTTAAAAAATGGGGGCATTTTTGGAAAACAACATAATGGGCATGGGCATTTTGGGAAGGTTGAAGATAAAAGAAATAAAAGAAGAAAAGCTCATAGGCTTATGGGAGAAGAGGATCGTGCGATGCTCACCTAGTGAAGGATCGGCTGTGATGAAGGGTCGTGGTGGTTGGCCGAGGTTCATAGTGGCTAGGAGTGGCTGGCGTCATGCTAGGCTTCTCTGGGCAGTGGTGCGGCATAAGAGAGAGAATGAGTGAGAGAGAAAGAGAGTAAGCCGTGAGAGTGAGAAAGACCACACGGGATACTTACTGAGAGGGCAACAACTCGGTGGCAATAAGGTGGTTGGGCAGCGGCAGGTGGTGGAGGCTTGTCCTCTGGCCTCGTCTGCTTTCAGTAGTGTTGTTTGTGGCTGCGGCAACATGTGGGGCGGTGGCTAACGGGCGGTGGGTTAGTTGAGTAAAATGCTCTGTTTTGGGTGGATAGAAACAAAGGTAAGATGGCTGAGGGAAGAGACGTGGGTTGCATTCCCGTGGGTGAAACGCTAGTTTGGCCTCCATTGGCAGTTCACTATGTGGGCATCGTGGCAGGCTGGACGTGGCTACTACCATGTGGAGTTTTCCTTCATGGCTGGTTCTATGCATGGAGGCTAGCGGCTTGAGGGGTGGTGCACTGATTGTGCATGGATGCTGCTTGCCGTGAGAGAGGAAGGGGTCGTGGGTCTTGTTTTGGTGGTGTTGCTTGGGCTGGGGAGGAGACGTGGAGGAGTTTCCTGGTGGTTATCGTGTGGTTGTCTGCCGGATGGTTGAGGGAAGGTGGTTTGTGAAGCACTAAAATGAAGGGTGTTGTGTGTGGTTCTGTGTAATGAGCATATATATAGAAAAAAGAACTGATAAAAACCCTAGAGGTGACAAACGTGCATGCAGAGGAAACAGTTATGATAAAGCCATACATTTAGTGATAGATGGACAAGGAACGGGGTCTAAATCGTATATACATCTATATCTATATATATATATAGGTGATAGAGAACATTTAAAAATAAATAAATCCTAAGGAAAGAGACGTGTATGGTTGTGGTTAATAGAGGAAAACCGCTAGGAGTTTTATTATTAAAAGGAAAGCACAATAGTAATAGTGTTTGGAGTCTAACACTCACGAGCTTGAACTTAAAAAAATAATAATAATGGAGCCTTAACTCTAGATTCAAATAAATATAACTTATTAGATAAATTCTTTTATGGGCTTTAACTCATTTATTGAGCCTAATAAAACTATCCGTAATTTATCCCTTTAAAAATGTAGGATCGGGTCTTTACAACAATCCAAATTTACGATAATTAGAAACATACTTTGTCTTGTTCATTGGTACCGCTTGGATGCATTGATTCGACTTGGGCCAAGCAACCACAAAATTTGTTTATGGCTTTTTGAATGGTTGACCATCGATTAGTCAAGGACCCCACAGAACGTTCAAGCCAATTAGGTTTTTATAAGTATTGAAGTAATCATGGATTCTTATCCACAATTGGGTGGACTTTTGATCAGTCCCCCTAATAGCGTCTATGACATTGAGCCACCCTGATACAAGGAGGTTGTCTTCCTCCACGGTGAAGGATACACCCCGTTGGGATAGTTTAGTTCGTGCCCTTACTTCCCCTTCGGGTTGTATCATTTCAACGTCGACCTCAACATTATCATGCAAGACACTAGCCATGGGGGGTTGTTAATACCTTCCTCACCACTTTGCAAGAGTGTGGTGCAAAAGGGATTGTTCAATAAGTGTGAATCCATCCTTCATAAAACAGGCCACAAGTAATAAAGTCAACACAACAATTTAAATAGGGGAGACAATCAAAATAGTAAGCAAGAATGAGATGACACAAGAAATTACATTTTACATATTGAGATGCAGCAAGTTCCATAAACAGTCAGCATAAAAAAGGTAAGAGTCAAGACCCACAAAAGCCATATAAAATAAATATCATCCTATGCTTTGTGTAATTTCTTT
The DNA here is from genome assembly GCA_029856935.1 of Cyclocarya paliurus. Lineage (NCBI taxonomy): Eukaryota > Viridiplantae > Streptophyta > Magnoliopsida > Fagales > Juglandaceae > Cyclocarya > Cyclocarya paliurus. The sequence continues at coordinate 29,524,492 of CM056955.1, read as the reverse complement.
GCAATTGCATAATCAGTGATTAACGACTTTCATATATATATATATATATATATATACCTATATATATATATATAGTTGACTCTTCTTATTTAATATTTTTATCTACACCAAAATACAGGTTGAAGTCAATTGAGTCCATTATGCAATCATGATTCATATATCTAAAGTCCATTATCCACATATGCTGTAATATAACTGGAGGTGCTATCACAAATTGGTAATCATCGCCATAAGAGCAACCAATTATATGTTTTTTACCCAAGTAAGAACTACTTTATTTAATAAATAAGTAGACTCATCTCATTAAAATGATATTTTTATGACACGCGTAGAACCTTTTTAGTTCCATGGTGTGTGGTTTGAAACTTTTTGTCTTCCCTCTCAATCTTTCTTAAAATTGTTATGAACCCAACTAGCTTACTTTCTCATTTCTACAAACACTACCTGTGCATTCTATTATTCATTCCATGCATTATTATTTCCATTTTACACCAACCCACTTACAACACGGTTACACAGGAGAATCACAAGGATTCATTACAAGACAAAACATGCTTCATTAAAAAAAAAAAACACTAGGATTTCAATCCCAAAATCACTTGTAAGAAAAATCAAGAGCTTAAAAAAAATCAAGAAGAAATTTATAAGAAAAAACCGTGGGTAGCAAAAAAATTGAGAAGACAAAAAGTCAAGAAGAAATTCAATCCCAAAATTACTTCATTGCATATCGAAAGTGGGAGAGAGAGAGAGAGAGTGGAGTAAGAAAAATCGAGAAGAAATTCATAAGAAAAAAATCGAGAAAAGCGAAAAAAACTTACAGATTGAAAGTGGGAGTGAGAGAGAGAGAGTCATGAAGGGGCGCAGCTGTGGGTCGTGGAGTTTCTGCGAATCGGGAGTGGGAGTGAGAGAGAGACAGAGAGAAAGTGGAGAGAGAGTTACAGGTGAAAAATATTCCCGCGTTTTTGTTGCCGTTCTCGCGAGTGTAGTTGGAGTGAGAAATCAGTATTTTAATGCTTGGTGAATCAATTGTGGTTCTATATCTTTGGCCAACTACTGTAGCAGAATCCAAATTATTTTATAGATGCCCAATCTAATGTGGAGTTTTTTTTATATAAATTATCTAAATTTTAGCCATCCTTCAACTTTGGCGAAACCAATGAGGATGCGCTAAGCTAAACTAATAGGTACATCAAATTATAAGGGTACAAATGTAAATGTATACAAGAAATTGCATATTTATAAGAGTAGATAACGCAGAAGTACTTGAAAACAAATTATCGCTACATCAATTCCCTTATTAATTCTTTATCCTCAACTACAACAAAATTAGGAGAAGATGCAGCTAGCTTTCTTAATTAACACCCGCCACCTCCACCTCCACCTCCACAACCTCCACCTCCACCTCCACAACCTCCACCTCGACCTCCAACTCCTGATCTTTTTCTTTGGTTATCATCACCACAAGCAAAGATGACCATTGATATAATTGAGAGAGACATGACGATCATCATACCCACCAAAAGTAGTCCACTCGAGCTCTTCAACGCAACACCCAATTCATCATGCGCATGGGCACCAACGTCTGGAGAAACAAAATCTCTAACCATTTTTTTGTCAGAGATTCCCTAATTGATCTCTTGATCTTATTACCTATGGATGTAGTAGTGATCTTGGCACCATTTTATAGACTTATATAGGCCAACATACTAACTTGCATGTGCCTCGAAAGTCAATTAATGCTTTGTAGTTTAACTTTCAAGCCACGTACGTTTTTATTCTTTGGAATAATATTCTGATTTGTCATATGCAGAAAATCTGAACTTTCCTTGAAATTTAGTGCTGAAGACAAATTTGCCCACTCATATCTTTGATATTATATGTGCACGCGCGCGCGCGCGCTGTGTTCCAATCAAGGCATATGATATAATAATTTAAGATCTTCACGAAACTAATTCTGAGAAATAGCCATAGCTAGAAATACCGCCGTGAGGCTTTCAAAGTCATACAATGGTTTCGTGTGTCATGCATCTTGCCATTTGTTATTCTTCTTTGACCTAAAATTAAAAAGTAGTTTCATATATACGGGAGGATAGGATCATACTTGCACCATGCAAATCATGGGCATGAGCAATCGCGAAGCTTTTACTTGAAAGAACTGATAAATGCTATTAAGAATCACTGGAATTCTACGACCCTAAAGTCGTCGACGAAGCATGGAGTTTGACAAGATTAAATTAGAATATGCAGGAAGTATGCATGGCTGAAGATGCAATTATAGAAAAAACCAAGTAATCATGTGAAGAAATCCTGTCATGTGGCCATGTAAATGTCAAATTCATTCAATTCATTCCTCTATTGGTGCTTTCGCAGAGCCTCCATCCTTCCCAAGTTTTGAATTGCCTGCATTAATAGCCACAGATATATATAAGTAACCTTTTTTTTTTTTTTGAAACAATATATATAAGTAACCTTGATTGGCTTAAGAGTGGGTTAGAAAATAGTATAACATCTCATCGAGCTCATGTGCAAATGGGGCATTTTAAACTTTATAATATTTTTATTGTTTTTTTTTAAATTCAATAAAAAATCTTAATTTAAACTATTTAATTTCTATTCACAAACTAAATAAAATAAAATAATTATTTTACAGGCATCATTTTAAATTGCCTACCAAAGTCAGATGGTAAATTCTGGTGAGAAATACATACATTATGTAGGCCCTACAGCTATTAATTAAGATTTTTGGACCCTACATAAATACCCACATGAGCATTTAATGCAGTGTATATTTTTCTCCATGTTGAACTGTCCATTTGATCAAACAGTACTAGGAGATGATATCTACTTTTCAAGTCTTCCAGAGTCAGGCCCCACGTTGCTAGGAGATAAGTTCTAACTATCGCAATTATTTGGCTGCATAAAGAATCTTTAGACCAAGAACAATTCTGATTTGAACTTGTTGATTGTCAATTTTTCTCGAACCCCCTTATCCAGGAAATTTCATCCTTTTATTTATTTTATTTTCTGGGTCATCTACTCCTGCATTCAATTTCTCAAAGGAAAATGCTTGTCTGCCGCTCTATTTATACCGCTCAAGTGTACCGCTTGGACAAATTTTTTTTTTTTTTTACTTAGTGATTAAGGAAGCGTTTTAAAATGTATTGATGTATTTTTTTTTATTTTTTAAATATATTTAAATATGTAAAAAAAATGTGAAAAGTAAAATGAAAAAAAAAAAAATTTGCACTGGGCGGTAAGCCCAGCGGTCACTTTGGGGCGGCAGACTAGCCGCACCTTTTTTTAAAAGAGTTTTGCTATTCATCCTCCCCATACTCCACATTCCACATTTTTTAATATTTTTTAAAAAATTTTTTTGAATTTATTTTTTTAAAATTATTTATAATTTTTTATTCACTATTCATATAAAAATATATTTTATAAAAAAAATGTGAAGTGTAGAATGTGATGTAAATAGTGAAGGTTGAATAGATTTTTTCTTCTCAAAATGATTGGTGAACAAACGCAACAAGACCCCTGATGAGTTTCATAGCTAGGCCTCGTGTGCTTCCCTAGTTGAGGATTATGAACCGAACCAATATAACATCCGATCCTACTCTTGTTTTCTTTAGTTGTCGACAAACTACTGCTAGCTCCTCGATCAAAGGAAAACTTAAAAAGAAAACGGAGGAAATTAAATTAATGCTGGGAAGGAAAAAGATAACCCAGATGCAAGATTGATCAACTGTTTATTATCTGTCACAAAATAGTTCTTATAACATTTTTTTTTTTGAAAACTGATCTCATTAAATAAAACATGATAAATTACAGCAAAGATCCAAACAGATAATTCAAAACATAGCTGATAGCTAAGTCACATGTGACATAAGGCTATCGCATTACATCAATTCCTTAGTTACTATAGGTAAGATACAGGGAGGGCATTCTGCAGAACCATAGATATCTTCAACACAGTCCAATGCCTCTGTTGCTAGGAGATGAGCTGCCATGTTAGCTTCTCTGTGAGCAAGTGTAACAGTCCAGTTAGCCACAGTTCCCAGAAGCTGTCGAGCCTCCCCTATGAGACAACCTCCCAAGCTCCAGTTCAAACCACCACTTTGTACCAGGTCCACAACTTGCTTGAAATCTCCTTCTAGACAAATCTTCTGAATTCCCATTTCTTTACAGAAGCTAGTAGCCAATAGAAGTCCATAGGCATCAGCATCAAAAGAAGAATCCCTGAAAGTTCTGTTTGCACGGAGTGTGCCTATGACTTGACCACACTGGTCCCTGATTATGATTCCTATTCCAATCTTCCCTTCAGTTGCTTTAAGAACTGCATTCCAGTTAACTTTTGAACAATTTTCATCAGGTTTAGTCCATAAATGAGTACCTGCTGGGAGTTGGATACTAGCTGCATTTTCCTTCTGCAGGGCTTCCTTATAAGCAACCAGTTCTGCAATGGCCAAGTTACATACCAGTGTTGGATGCTTGAACAGTTTGTTATGGATAAAATCATTCCTCCTTGTCTAGATACTCCTTAGGATGACTGCTACCTCCTCAAGTTCTGTGAAATTAAGAGTCTCCACCAAGTTGGACCATATTTCAAAAAAATTCTCGCTCTGGAAGCTCTTCTTTTGCACTCGTTTTGCACTTTGATTCCATACATCTTGGGCTGCAGAGCAACCCCATAATGCGTGACCAGTTGTTTCAGGTTGCTGCTGACAAATAGGACATAAGCTTTGTTCTTATAACATAATCGTTAGCATCACACGTTAATTCAAAAGATAAATTCCAATCTGGTGATACAATGATAGGTGCTGAAATTAATTTCTTTTTTAATGTTTCAAAAGCTGCAAGCATTCATCAGAAAACTCAAACCGAGTATCTTTAATCAATAGAGTGCAAAAGTTTAATAATTTAGAATAAATTCTTGATAAACCGACGACAAAACCCGGCTTGACCCAAGAAGCTCATCACGCCCTTCACATTGGTCGATGGTGGGAGTTTGTCAATAACTTTTATTGTTGCTCGGTCAACCTCAATTCCCTTGAAGGGAATTTGGTGGCCAAGCATTATTCCCTCCTCGACCATGAAGTGACATTTTTTTCAGTCTAAAATAAGATTTGTCTCCTTGCATCTCTGCAAAACTAAAGATAAATTAGATAAGCAATTATAAAAAAAAATGACCAAAACCGGAGAAGTTATCCATGAAAACTTCTAAAATTTCTTCCACCATGGCTGAGAAGATGGACATCATGCATTTTTAAAAAGTAGTTGGAGCATTGCAAAAACCAAAAGGCATGCACCTATATACAAAAGTGCCATAAGGACAAGTGAAAATAGTTTTCTCTTGATCCTCGGGTGCAATGGTTATTTAATATTAACTAGAGTATCCATCTAAAAAATAGTAGTAAATGTGGCCGACAAGTCTTTCTAACATTTAATCAATAAAAAGTAAGGTGGACATCATGCATCATGGAGCTCATGTGCAAATGCAACATCTTAATTTTTATAATATTTTTATTTAATTTTTTTAAAATCCAATAAAAAATTTTAATTAAAATTATTTCATTTCTATTCACAAATTAAATAAAACAAAATAGTTGTTTTATAGTCCACATAGCTACATGGCATCATTTTCAATTGCCTACCAAAGTCAGATGGTAAATTCTGGTGAGAAATACATACATTACGTAGGCCCTACAGCTATTAATTAAGATTTTTGGACTGTACATAAAGACCACATGAGCATTTAATACAGTGTATATATTTCTCCATGTTGAACAGTCCGTTTGATCAAACAGTACTTGGAGATGATATCTACTTTTCAAACCTTCCAGAGTAAGCCCCACGTTGCTAGGGAGATAAGTTCTAACTGGATGCAATTAGTTGGCTGCATAAAGAATCTTTAGACCAAGAACAATTCTGATTTGAACTTGTTGATTGTCGTTTTTCTTGAACTCCCTTATCCAGGAAATTTCATCCTTTTTTATTTATTTTATTTTCTGGGTCATCTACTCCTGCATTCAATTTCTCAAAATGTTTGATGAACAAACACAAGAAGACCCCTGATGAGTTTAATAGCTAGGCCTCGTGTGCTTCCCTTGAGGATTATGAACCGAACCAATATAACATCCGATCCTAGTCTAGTTTTCTTTAGTTGTCGACAAACTGCTAGCTCCTTGATCAAAGGAAAACTTAAAAAGAAAAGGGAGGAAATTAATGCTGGGAAGAAAATTGTTTGAAAAGGCTTATAAGGGAGAGGATATAAGAATGACAGATTTTAATGGTTTAGAAAAAGATCAAATACCTTTTAACTTCAAAAAAATGGAACAAGTTTGAGTTTTACAAGGAAAAAACTATATATGCACACATAGATACTCATATTTTAATTTTTAGAGACCAAAGTACTCTTTGGTTTTTCAAATTCAAGGGTGTTTTGACCTTTTTAATTAAGTGTGTATAATATGAAATATATATTCATTTTTTAAGATTTTGGAGGCAAAACTTTTGAGTTAAGAAAAAAATTAAGACCGTTCTTCAATAATTTTAGCTGGGGTTAGAAGAGAGTTTCTTATTTTTGGGGAATTTGATTAGATTTTTCAAAATTTTTAATAAACAGCATAAATGAACTTATCATCTTTGTCGTTGAAATTGAAGAGACATTTAGCGGTTGAAAATTGTTGAAAATGGGAACACTCCTGCTTTGTAATTGTGTCTGTGAGTGATCAGCCATTTAAACTGTCGCCTCACTAGAAGATTTAACTTAGGCACTCTAGCCTGTCATTGATCATGGAGAAAAGATAAATCAATTAGACATTCGAAAATGACCCTTCAATTAGCTCCGGCATCCATCCATAGGCCATATCATTCTTCTAAGCTGATTCATAGACGGTGCATAGTTTCTAAATTGTTGTGCTACAACAGGCAAACTTTACATGGTACAATATTTTATTTTCTGGGTGATCAAAAAGTAGTAGAAAATCCTCAAACCCGTTTAATTGCATAAAAAAGCTCAAAGGTGAAAAAGGAATTGCTATTGCCTACGTACGCCTCAACTTCGAAACTACCTTCTCCAAATTAAATAAATAAAATGGTGACCATACATGTGAAAATATGAAAATATGATACAGATACTTGCATATTTAGTTCCCTATTTTCTTGGTAATCTGATGGAGACTCAACAGAAGCAACTGCCATCTTCCAACAAAACAATTCAAGTGGCTTCTAGACTTTATGGGTCCAATTTCCCCTTTCTTTTGTCAAATTTTCTTGGTAGCTAGGTTAATTTATGACCTGTCTCTCTCTTTCTTTATCTCTTTGCTGGAAAACTGAGAGCCTAGACTTGATGTGAGCAGGGAGGAGTGGTATATTTTACATGTTGGTTTTGGAATTCGAGGGCCGGCAGTTGAACATTTGAACTTGTATTTTCTTGTCATTACTCAGATTTTTCTTTTCTTTTCTGTGCCAATTAGTAATTGTACGAAGAAATGAATGAAAGATGGCATTTATAAATGCATCTCCAACTTCCCTCTTGTCATTACACAGCCACTTTAGTAGACCAGTACAAACCTTATCTACCCTTATTCATGTCATGGGAGACAAATCTGGTTGACGAGCATGAACTTTTAACACTATTCCAGATTAAACTAATCTCTTCGTTTTATTTAAAAAATAAAAAGATACCAGTGGTCCACAAGCCGAACAGATGGTTTGCTAATAATTCAAAGACAAGTCTTTCAACGATAAACACAAACAATACATTATTTATTTATTTATTTTTATAGAAAATAGATCTCATCTCATTCATAAGTAAGGAATTTACATCTGTGACTCAAATTATAAACCTAACTAATTTCTATTGTAAGCATCCCTGTACACAAATATTATGCGACAGACATTATTTGAACTTTATTAAACTCTCAAAAGAGAGTATCAATATCTGTAAAAACAAAGATAACAAATCCTGCCTCCAAACTCCCATAAAGGTTTGTTATGTTGTTGAAGGAGAGAGAAGAGGAAAGGATTGTGAGAGAGAGTGGAAGGAGAGAGAACAATACCCTTTGCTCCTCAAATCCCACAACATAATATTAAAAAATTATATTTTAATAATATTTTACCTTTATAATATTTTTATTTAACATTTCCTCTTTCATTTCTTAAAACTCCATAGAATAACGCTACTTGTCTCAATAAATGGGTCCTGACAAATTTTATTATTATTATTATTATTATTTTACTTAATAATTAAAAAATTATTTTTAAAAATATGTAAGGATATAAAAAATGAATAAAAAAAATAAAAAACGCCAAATGGCCTTATTAGGACCCATATTTGGGCTACACCCTCCGCTGAGTGTAGTACTACTAAACCCCATAAAATATTTTAAACCAAACTATTTATAACTTATTTCATCTCAATTCAAATATCTTATTGTTATTCATAAAATCATTTCAATTCATCTCATCTCAATTCACTATTCAAACCAAGTTTAAGTTTAGTTTACATATGTATCTCACACTTAAAATCTTAAAATTTTAATTACAAATGCGAAACTAGATATTCTTTTGTGAAATAAATTCGGCAGACAAAGAAGACTTGGTAGTAATGCACATCTCCCATGAAGATACTTGATAACAAGAAATGCTTTAGCAACAAAAGGATATTATAAAAATAATCATGCAAGTTAATGTAGCTTGACGTGATTCATTAGATTATAAAATTCATTTTATTATAAAGTAAATATAACAAATCACATAAAACTAAATCAATTTATGAGTTTACTTTTATGAAATCCTTTTTTGTCTGTAGTACTTCTCCCTAAGCTTTACTATAGAATTGACGCCAGACAGTATAATGATTATTTTGACGGGTAGTTTCAACAGATAATTCACAGGAAAGAAGATAAGAGATTCACCCAAAAAATACAGAGAAAACGCCTATGATGTTCAATCAAAATATCAATATTCAAGAATGATGAAATCAACCCATAAGCCGGGTTATAATAGTTGAAAATCGAATTAATCAAAATTTTACCAAAAATAACAAAATCTCAAAAATCATGTCAAAATTAAATACGTAATAAAATAAGTAATCTATCAAAAATATGGACCAAATCGAATTCAGAATCACTTCCAAAACAGTAAATGAAATATTATCATAAAAGATAAAAAATAACTAAAAATAGGAACACAGTGAAATTTGGCCTAGAAACTGATGCACACCAAGCATATGCGCGATTCTGTTACCTTAGCCAAAGTTATGACCAAAATACTGAAATGTGTCCAAAACTGTCTCAATCAAGGATAGATCACGATTTCCTGCCCTTTTTGCATTGATCTGCTATCTCAAGGTATTTTAGCATGGTTAACGTGTAGATTAAAACTCAGTATTATCTGGCTCGGATCCTCCTGCATCAAGATGGGTAATCAAACATATGGAAGCCTTAAACCCAAAAAGGAAAAGGAAACAACGATGCCTGATTTTAGTTTACTGTTTGGTGAGCAAACACAACAAGACCCCTCATGTTTTTATAGGCCTCGTGTGCTTCCTGGCCTTGAGGATTATATATGAACCGAACCAATATAACATCCGATCCTTCTCTTGTTTTCTTTAGTTGTCGACAAAATGCTAGCTCCTTGATCAGAGGAAAACTTAAAAAGAAAAGGGAGGAAATTAAGGGTTTTGTTACACAACTTCTTACTATTCATCTACACTCCATATTTCATATTTTTTTAAATTTTTTAATATTTTTTTTTAAATTTTTTTTGAGTTTATTTTTTTTAAATTATTTCAAATTTTTTATTTAATATTCATGTAAAAAATATTTGATAAAAAAAAAAGTGGAGTGTGGAATGTGGTGAATAGTAAGAGGTTGAGAAGATTTTTTGAAAAATTAATGCCGGGAAGAACAAAGAAAACCCAGAAGCAAGAATATTCAACTGTTTAGTATCTGCCACATAAAACTAGCCCCACTAGCTATTAAAGTCTACAGAAGACTACTGAAGATCACTAACTCCTCTTTCAATTCCTGATGATAAGAAAGCTAGCCCATCAGTTCCTTTCCACATTTGACGTGTTAAAAGAGATTTGAAACAGTTTCCTATTGTATTTAATATTGTTGCTTCGTTTCATATTATACTATGATGTCGATGAGATTAGATAATGCCAAAAAGGTTTGAAATGGAATTCATCATGAGATGGACAAACAAGTGGGGGAGAAAAAGAAGAAAAATTGGAATTTAGATATGGATCGCGGATCCCGTGAAGTAGCTAAGTAAAATGTTACTTAATTTGGCCTCTTTTTATTATTATTTTTTTTTAGGAATTTTAGAAGTAATTCATACAAATTTTCTTCAAATTTTGGGGTTAAGAGTGTATGCTTCAGTCAATACTAAGTGCGTAAGAAATATTAAACGTCTGGTTTAGATAGAGAGATGCTTCTATTTCTTTCCATCTCATCTCATCTCATCTTATATCAATATATAAACCCCACAAACACTTTTCAATTTCAAATTTTTAATTTTTTCATTTAATCGTTACCTAATTATTACAACTTTACTAAACTTCTAAACAAAACACAAAAAATAATTTAACTTTTTTAAATCTCAAATCATAATATTAAAAAATTATATTATAATAATATTTTAATTTTATAATATTTTTATTCAACTTTTTCTCTCTCATTTTTTAAAACCCTATAGAATAATGTTACTTGTCCCAGCAAATGAGTCACGAAGAATTTTTTTATATTTTTTATTTTTCTACTTAGAGATTAAGGAAGTGTTTTTAAATAATGATGTGATTTTAAAAAAAAATGTAAGGATATAAAAAAATAATAAAAATAAAAAAGGCCAAATGGCCTTATCAGGACCCATCCTCTGGCTACACCCTCAGCGTGTGTAGCACTACTAAACAGCATAATGCATTTTAACTTAAACCATTTCTAATTTATCTCATCTCAACTCAAATATCTCATTGCTTTCACAAAACCATCTCAATTCATCTTATCTCAACTCACTATCCAAACCAGGCCTAAGTTTTGGTTGCATATAAATATATATATTTATATATATCTCACTTTAAATCTTAAAATTTTAATTACAAATTTGAAATTAGAAATTCTTTTGCGAAATAAAATTGGCAGACAAAGAAGACTAAAAATGGTACTAATGCTCATCTCCCGTGAAGATATTAGATAATAAGAAATATTTTAGCTACAAAAAAATTATATAAAAATAATCCTGCAAACTAATGTAGCTTAAAGTGGTTTATTAGATTGTAAAGTTACTTTTATTATAAATCAAATCTAACGGATCATATAAAAGTATATTAGTTTATAAGTTTACTGTTATGAAATCTTTTTTTGTCTGTAGTACTTCTCCATAAGCTTTACTATAGAATGGGTAATCAAACATGCGACGGTTTTAAACCCAAAAAGGAAAATGAAAATAACCATGTCTAATTTTAGTTTCTTGGATAAGTTAGCTGTGTAATTTTAAGGATTGTGATCACCAAACGATGTACCCTTTGGAATGCCACCATCTCCATAGTAATAATTCCCATGGGGGGTGATGGTTGAGGAAGTGCCAAGAGACACAACCATTTGATTTAGTCAAAAGGTTGTTTCACTTACCAATGGTTATGCCCCTTGCCAATTAGTACCTCATAATTTATAAATAAGGGACATTTGGGCACAATGAACACACTTGATTCCCATTTATCCATTACCAACTTGTGAGACAAATACCCTCACAGGAGTATCACCATATTGTTGAAACTCTATCTAATTTTCATTTATATTTCTTCTATAATAGTCTACAGTGGTATCAATGCCTGGTAATGACAGTTAGGTTTATTTCGCGCATTGAGAATACCATTAATAGACAAGTGCTTGGTTTGGTAACCATACTTGCATTTTACAATCATTTGAGGAGGCTAATGGATCAAAGGCAAAAGCTTTTTCAAATTACAATTGGGGGCCTTGAATATACTGTTAATTTTCAAATTTTGGTTACTAGTTATTACTGTAAAGAAAATTATTGGCATATTTTTGCTCATAGAGAAAAGAAAAATTTGTGCAAACTTGAGAAAAACTGTAAAAAAATGATTAGAAAAGTTTCCAGCCGATTGCCAGAGTTGCTCACTATAGCCAGGGTTTGAGAGTGTCGAGGACACGTTGGATATTGGGTTGTTGTCATACAGTACGCAAGAGAAAGACACCACTTGGCATTTTTTAGAAACGAGAAGTACTGGGTGCGAGCAAGAAGAGGAAACCTTTGGTTGAAATTGTGTTGTTTTGACCAATGGTAACACGGATTCAAGTAATAATGTACTAAATGATAATGTCATTCATCAAGTAGGAAGGAGATCAACCAAAACGTAATTGGTTGTGCTTGGGGAACCAAATGGTGCATCAGATGATGTTGTTTCAAGCAAAGGCCCAAACGACGCCGTTCTAAGATCGTTAGAAGCCGCACGTAAGAAACAACATGTCGTTGTTTCGGCCAAACCGAAAGACAACGTTTCATTTGGAACAGGCTTCCACCAAACGGCATGTATAAGGGCCTTATTGCCAACCCACTTCTCTCAGGCCCGTGGGCTTATAAAGAATTGAAAACAAGCCCAAGCCCAAGTCACCAGCCCACAAGCCGACCTACGAGACACAGCCGCATCCCTAGCCGATGAACGAGCTGAAGACTACGGCTGGGCACCGTGTCATTGACCATCGATTTTTTTCTCTTGGACCCGGTTTGAACTGGCTGACTCGGTTTTCTGAATCAGTTCGAGTGAGTTTTGGTATTTTGGGTCGTTCTGAGTCACTACAAGTCCGATTTGGTCTGTTCAAAAGTCGTTGTGCTCCAAATTTTGTGTCAAATCACACTAAGGTACCTATTGGTGGAAGTTTGTACCAGAAGTTCCTCGATCGGGGTGTCACTTCCATTATTCTCCTTATGTAAAATATAATAAGAGAATTTCTAGGGTGCCACCTTGGATTAAATCCAAGGATTATTATTATTATTAATTTTGTAATAATTTTATCTTCTCACAATTTGAACTCTTGTATTTAATTTATTTACAATAAAACACCTACATTATTTTTACATTTTTATTGTTAATTTTTAAGGTTTATTATTTATGGTGCCAAAGAAAAATATTGATCCTTCTATGATAAAAAAATTGAATGGAAGAAATTTTTGAGCCTGAAAAATGCACATATAACTTTTCTTCTAACTCATGAAAAGACCTTATACACATTGACAACACCAAAGCCATTAAAAAGTGTAGAAAATTGGCCAAATGGGAGTAGAAACAACGTACGAACTAGAGATAAATGGGAAGAACACAATGCATATGCAAAAAATTTAATTTTGCATTGTATGAATGATCACGTCTTTCCTTTCTTTGAAGATCATGAAACCTTCAAAGAGGTTATAGATGCAGTTGAGGCAAAGTTTGGTTTAAGGTCAGTAACTTATATATAGTTATTATTAGATAAGTATAACCAGACTTACATGAAAGAGAATGATGACATAATCGATCATGTGCTCAAAATGGAATTGATTGTAAAAGAATTATATGATGTTGGTCATCCTCTCATTGATAAAATACAAGTTACAACTATACTGAATAGTCTTCTTTCATCTTGGGATCATATTGTTACTTCTTCAACACATAGTGAAAATGAAATAAGAATGACATTGCTTCCAATACTTTCAATGAATCATCTAATTTATTGATGGCTCAGGACAAACATTCTACATGGAACAAAATGCAGCCAAAATAGTTTAAGAAAAACAATGGTTAAAAAAGAGGCAAACTAAATCATTTACTGGAAACTGTTTCAAATGTGGGAAGAACGGTCATTACAAATCAAAATGTTCTAATAAGGGAAAAGCACAAGATAGTAAGGAAATCTTGATGATAGTCTCAGAAGTAATGCTTGTGGAACTAGCAGCAAATTCATGGTGGATTGACTCTGCAGCAACAAGACATCTATGCAGCAACAAAGAGCTGCTTGTCAAACTTGAAGTAAAGCAAATAGGTGAGCACATAGTATATATCAGCAACAACACATACTGCGATGTTTTGGGACAAGGTACATGTAAATTTAAAGCTAATGAGTCCATTATTTTATTTAGTGATGTATTATATGTACCTAGCTAGTATTTGTAAAACTTTAGCATTAGTACCTGTATTTAGCATTTCTTAATGGTAATAAGACAACTTATATGGAGTACCTTAATTAGTAATATCTCTCTTGGATTAGTAAAGTGGTCGCTCTAGTCAATTAATGTACAATTAACTTTAATATCGAAATCCGTATGCACTTTGATAAACCCGAACCAAATCAAAAATTGGAGCAATGAAGAATTCGTAAAAGGCTTACCTCTATCAAATTAACTGGAGCGTCTATTATTGATTGGCAATGAAATATATACGAAGCTTTTTGAGGCACAATGGAATGTGAAGCCAAACACAATGGAAGATTGCGCCAAATGACAGGGGCTGGAAGTAAACTAGGAAAAAGGTAGCGGAGAATTGAGAATTTAAAGGATAGGGAAACAAACAAGTACTGTTTGGTGAGAATTGAATTGGATAACCTTTTTCCCTAGAAAATATCCTCTTCAGATAATGAATTTCTCTGCAAAATCTCCAACAATGAAGAAATTGCAAGTACTGTCAAACAGATACCTCTCACGAAAGCTCCTGGTTTAGATGGCTTCACTGGATTGTTGTACATTTTTTACTAGGATTTGATCAAAGATGATCTTATAGCAGCCATCAAAAATTTTTTCATCCATGGAAGACTGCTAAAAGAAATGAACCACACTAATATTGTTTTGGTCTCAAAAATTGAATCTCCTAGTCTAGTCCAACACTATAGACCGATTAGCATTTCGAATCTTTGCTTCAGGATCATTGCAAAAATCCTAGTAATAGGCTCAAAACTATTATTCCTAGTATCCTAGCCCAAGAAGTCTTTCATCATCTGAAAAAAAAAAAAGGGAAAAAAAGATCTTATGGCCATTAAAATCGATATGGAAAAGGCATTCGACTTCATGGATTGGCCTTTTATCATAAAGATCTTTCAATGTCTTGGCTTCAATCATATTTGGATCAACTGGATCAACCAATGCATTTCCATTGTGTTGTACTCCATCTTGATAAATGGCTCATCTCAAGGATTCATTCATCCTTCAAGGGGTTTAAGTCAAGGTGATCCCTTATCACATTTTCTCTTAATTCTAGGGTCAGAAGCTCTTTCTAGGCTTATACTCAAAGAAGAGCTTATATCATGTCCACAATGTGTATTCCAAAAACAATCACTGATAAGATTGATAGTTCCTTTAGAAGATTCTAGTGGGGCCATACCTCCCAAAATCCTAAAGCTTTTACCCCAAAATCCTGGACTTCAATCTGCATCCCCAAATCTCTCGGAGGACTAGTTAAAAAAAAATGCATCTTTTCAATAAAGCTCTCTTTTCAAAATTTGCCTAGTTTCTAACCTCTTGTGTAAATAGTCTCTGGACCATCTTCTCTTAAAAAAAAAAAAAGAAAAAAAATACCTGAAGAGCTCCACCTTCCTAGAGGTAATAAGCAAGTCAAATGACTCCTGGTTTTGGAAATGCATTCTAAAGCAAATAGATTTCTTAAAGTCTAGCATCTGCTATCAGGTGAACAATGGCACTTCTATAAGAGTTTGGAAAGATCCTTGGGTTCCAACCCTTCCTTCCTTCATTCCTCAACCTCGTTAGTCAGACTCCCTTTTGGAGTATGACATTCGAGTGTGTGAATTAACACTTGAGGAACCAAGGAGATGGAATACACTCCTACAACAAGCCCTTTTCTCTCCTGAATTAGTCACTTCTATTTCCAAAATCCCCCTCTCTAACTATAACTTTAGTCAAGACGAGGACAAAATAAAGTGGCTTCATCACTCCTCCGAAAAGTTCAATGTGAAATCTGCTTATGCTACTTTGGTGGCTCCTGGTGTTAATAATTCCACCATTTCCCATGACTTCAAATGGAAGAATATCTGGAAATTAAAACTCCAAGATAGGCCCAAAAATCCTCTTTGGAAAGTTGCCCATAATATCCTTCCAACAAGATCCCTTCTAAAGAGATGCAAAAAACTAGAAGAGGAGCAAACCTACTGACCTTTATGCCACTCTAAGGAAGATACTATTTCCCACCTTCTATTCTCCTACCAATTCTCAAGAATCCCCTAGAGACATTCTAGCTGGCCCATTGATATCTCAAAATTTTCAAACCAGCCCCCAAAAGAACAGGTGGGTGTCATCCTTAATCCGTTAGACTCTTTGTCCATACCAGGAGAGGAATCACATAACTTTAATTTCAGCTCTTTGCCTCACTAGCCATTGATACCATCTGGTATCTCAGAAACCAAGTCATTCATGATTACCTAATTCCTTCACCAATATGGTTATGTCACATGTTTTGAAACTTTACTTAGAGCACAAAGAAGCCTGAACAGCAAAAACTTGGAAAAAGAAACCAAATTTCATCAAATACCAATAGGTTTTTACTTAATACAATTTGATGTTGTTGTTAGAAGTAATGGAAGTACAACAACAGCTATTTGCAAGGCAATTAATGGCACTCCAATTTTTGTAACTACTAGCCACAGCAAACAATGGCCTAATGTTGGTGAAGCAACTGTTGCTTTGATAGGAATATAGGAAGCATCAAGCATAGGAATAGAAAGACTCCTAATTGAAGGTGATTCAAAACAAGTTGTACTTGCTATCAACAAAGGGATAATTCTTACTGATTGGTAAATGCTACCTATTACAAATGACTCTATTCATCTGTTGCAATCGTTCTTAGAATGGCAAGTGAAAAAATCCATCGAATTCAAAATCGATGCGCGCATAATGTTGCGCAATGGGTAACCACTATGCAGTTGTATGGTAGCATTCCCCTTATTACTATCCTGCATCCTAGATTTTTATAGTGGTAAAGATCCTCCGCCTCTGTAATGCTTATAAACTTACTTGTGTAAGGTTTTTATTATCTTAATATATTAAGCTTTTCGACCAAAAAAAAAAAAACTCTTTGCATTGGAAAATGAAGATGAAACGGAAGATCCATTTGGAGCACGGCATTTTTAGACATTTATTAATGCATATTACAAATATGTGTGTTTAATTTACATGATCAGCTCTTAGTTCCTAAGATGTTTTGGTTATATTTCTTTCTTTTGTAATCAATATAGTTTTTGTACATGGTTTTCTTATGCCAAAAGCAAGGGTTATAAATAATTCAACGATTATCCTTTAAAAAAAATGTAATTATCTAATTTATATTTTAACAGTTTTTTCATGTGTAAATTGGACTTTCTTAAAAAATAATTCAACACATAAAATATATAATTAAATAGAAAGTAAAGTATAGAATTTTGGTTTTATCTTTTATTTATTAAATCTGAATTCTAAACACATATAGATGAGAGAAAATGCACTGTAAACTGGCAGCTGTTTAGCTCCAACTGGGTATATAAGTTAGCAAATTAAATTTGGAGGTAAACGTATTAGAGATTGTTTGATGCATTTTTTGGCCTTTAAGTATGGTCAAATGATCTTCTCTCACATGAATGCTCTTGGCGGTAGTGTGCTTGAAGTATTCATTCATGGCTTGCTTAAGAATAAATTTCAAGAAATATAGAAGGCTTATATTTACGTGATTTGGCACTATGACCTATCATGTCCACGGGTCTGGGATGTAAAATTTACTATAATCTGAGTTTGATACAAACTCTTTATTCTCACTAAACTCTCTACAATTGGTCCCATGGAGTTCTCTCTAAGAAAAAGGAATTTAGGGCTTTTTGGTTCTTCACTTCCCTTCAACTTTCCAAATGAAGTCGACCTCTCTCCTCTAATGCCTCCCTCTCATTTTCTAATGTATCCCATTGCTTTATGTCTCATTGCCCTCAGCTTTATGTTCTCTTCCCTCCAGCATTATGTTCATCCTTACTTTATGTTCGATCAACTCCTTGTCTTTGTCAAATCTTCTATTTCTCCCGTCCATCGTAGCATAGTGGGCTTCAATCTTCCATAGACCTTTGGTGGGTCTTGTACATGTGCTCATTTTACCCCCAACATAAATTATTCTAGGGAGACATTGAAGAACATACAAAATGCCATAATACTGCTATGTATGGTACTGGATGTTAGAATATATTATCTACCATACATAGTTTATTGTGTAAATTAGTTAGTATCAATTATTATATCTGATTTATTGTAATTTCTTTATTTCTCATGTCTCGTTCCTCTATAAATAGGGCCTCTCATTGTACAGTTTGATATATAGAAATACAAGTTGTTCTCTCTCAATTTCATACCAATTTGATATTAGAGATACCAATTTCTAGTGTCTCTTGCAGTTTTTTCTTTTTTTTCATTCATGCTCAATCTCATCTTCAACGTGTTCTTAGGTGTTGTTTTTCGTTTACCACACGTATTTCATAGGCTTCCTATGCACTTAAGGAACTTGTATCTTTACATATTCATTCTTGCACATCAGTTTGCTTCCGCGCCCTATAGACTTCTATTGTCGTCTTATTTCCAATAATTATCCCCATATTTATCTTCTTTGTGATATACTTGATTTTTTGGAAAACAATTTTTCAATTCCAGCACCACATGCAACCCAACGCACCACTCGAAGTTCTTGCCCACTGCCTACTCGTGCCACACACCACACACGCGCTAGAGCTTCTCTATCTCACATATCCACAGTCGAATCCTTGCCTTTCCCGGCCCAAGTAAGTTCTCTCTCTTTCCATCCCACACTTTTCAAAGCCCAACTCACTCAAACCCACATCAGCAGCCACTGTGTTTGCAACGTCACTAGTCATCCTCTTACTTACCGCCATGTCACCCGACTAAAGAGCCCTGTCCCCTTAAAATTTGTAAGAGAGAGAGAGAAACAAATTTCGAGGGATTTACATTTTGCTTCATTTTTAAAAGTAGTAGAAATTTATCTTCAGATTCAGATATCAAGCAACTGATGAGCCAAATTCCTATTTGAACAATTTCTCATATTAGGGAAGGAAACCAAGCACCACACATACTAGCTAAATTTGTTAGAAATGTAGAACATACAAATGTATGGTGGGATTATAGTCCAAATTGTATTCATCAAGTCCTTTAGATTGATTCACATTTGTAATTCCTTTTACCATTAATGAAAGTATTTTCTTTCAAAAAAAAAAAAAAATTATCTTCAGATTTTTTAATTATTCTATTAATGGTGCCACATCACCCGACTGAAGACCCCTGCCCCCTAGAATTTGTGATAGAGAGAAAAAACATTCTGGGGCTTAACAATTTGCTTATTTTTAAAAAGAAGAAATTGATCTTGACATTTTTTAATTAATCTATTAATGGTGCCCCTATAAAAATTTACTCTAGCACGTTCTCGCATATATATGATAAATTTTCTGACTGCGAATTCCAATAAAATTCACCCTATACTTATAAACTATTGAAGCACAGAAAGTGCTTGAAAGAATGCCTCAAAGGGCTTAGTATTTCTGAATACAATATATTTTTCACTACACTATTACAAGGCACCAAGGGCATATTTATACTACACTATTAAGGTAAATTAACCGTACTTTTACCAGTACATTTGAAGTGAATTTCATTTGAATTTAGTAACAAATAGGGACCACTCTATTCGGTTAGATCCAGTGCCTCCTCAAATGTTCTCCTTGAGTTGTTGTTGTGGCCACTCAGCTGTGGCTCTAATACTCCCCCGCGATCCAAGCATCAATGGGACTATTGTGAGACTGGATCGGAGCTGCTCAAACCGAGAGGAAGAGAGGGGCTTGGTGAACACATCTGCAATCTGCTCTTTAGAGGAAACAAATGAAACGTGAAGAGATTTGTTAGCCACACGTTCTCTAACAAAGTGATAATGAAGTTCAATGTGTTTAGTCCTAGCATGTAGAACTGGATTATGAGAGAGATATGTAGCCCCCAAATTATCACACCATAGTGTGGGGATAGCCTTAAGACTTATACCAAGCTCTTGCAAAAGGGATTGAAGCCATATGAGTTCAGAGGCTGTATTGGCAACAACTTTGTACTCAGCCTCAGTTGAGGAGCGGGCAATTGTTGGTTGTTTCTTGGAGCTCCAAGAAATGAGGTGGGTTCCAAAGAAAATGCAAAAACCTCCCGTCGATCTACGGTCATCAGGGCAGCCAGCCCAATCAGCATCAGAGAAGGCATTTAAATGGAATGAGGACTTGGGACTGAAATGAAGACCATAATTTTGAGTATGACTGAGATAGCGCAAAATTCTTTTGACAGCTTGCCAGTGAGGTAGCCGTGGATAGTGCATGTACTGACATACCCGATTAACAGCAAAAGAAATATCTGGCCTAGTGAAAGAAAGGTATTGAAGACTACCTACTACGCTGCGATAAAGATGAGGGTCCTCAAGAGAAGGTCCATCCAGAGCAGTGACTTTAGTCGATGGACTCATAGGAGTGGATACGGGCTTAGCTTGATGCATATTAGTTCTCACAAGCAAATCAGCAATATATTTGGACTGAGAAATATATAAACCCGAAGATGTTCGAGTGACCTCAATACCCAAAAAATAGTGCAACGGGCCAAGGTCTTTGATAGGAAAAGTAGAGCCAAGTTCAGAAATAAATTCAGTAACCAAGTGATCATGAGAGCAGGTAACTACAATATCATCTACGTAAATTAAGACATACATAGAGACAGAGGCAGTACACCGAATAAACAATGAACTATCAGATTTCGAATAGTGAAAACCAAGAGCAAACAAACGATCAGTGAGTTTAGAGAACCAAGCCCGAGGGGCTTGCTTCAACCCATAGATGGATTTAGTTAACTTACAGATGTAAGAGGGAAAGTCCGGATTCACGAACCCGGATGACTGTTGCATGTAAACATCTTCGTCGAGATCACTGTGCAAAAATGCATTCTGAATGTCTAGTTGATGCAGCACCCAGTTGGAGGTCACGGCCAAGGAGAGGATCAACCGAATCGTGATAGGTTTTACTACGGGACTGAAGGTCTCCGAGTAATCGATGCCAGGTTGCTAGTGGAATCCCTTGGCAACGAGACAAGCTTTTCTTCGTTCTAGGGAACCATCAGCCCTCCATTTGGTCTTTAGGACCTATTTAGATCCAAGAACATTGATAGAGGTAGAGGGAGGAACAAGGACCCAAGTGTTGTTGGAAAGGAGAGCATGAAATTTTGCAGCCATGGCAGCACGCCATTCGGGATATTTGGAGGCTTCGGTGTATAAGGAAGGTTCTTCTGATATCGATGGAGAAGAGGATATAGTGGGAGAAGCCGACGGTTGTTTATGGGGCCAAGGGACGGTACCATCCGTTCGGATGAGGGGACGATGGATGGAAGATTTGGATCGGGTGACCATAGGATGTAGAGAAGGAGTAGGGCCAAGAGAGGAAGGAAGAGGAAGATTCAAAATCTGAGAAGCTGGTGACGAAAGAACCGAAAGTGGGTGCGTGGGTGAGAGAGGCGGCGTGAGAGAGGAAATAAGATTAGGCTTAGAAGGTGTAGATGAAGAAGTGAATGCAGGGGAGGGTGATTGTGTTGTCGGTGATGGGCTAGGTATTCGAGTAGGTGATGAAGGGTGATGAAGATCAGTGGGCCGAGACGAAGATGGGCTGGACGAATTTGAATGTAGAGAAAAGGCTAGGCTAGGAATTGAGGCAGAGTCCAAGTGAATTGGTTGTGGCAAATTCAAAGAAGAATTTGATGAGGCCGATCCTGAGCTAAGAGTTGCAAAGGGAAAATCTGTTTCAGAAAAAATAACATCACACGAGATGTATATTCGGCCTGTGGGCAAATGAAGACAGATATACCCTTTATGATCTGGGCTATAGCCCATAAAAACACATCGTTGAGAACGAAGGTCCATTTTATGTTTATTGAAGGGTCTTAAATTGGGCCAGCAGGCCACACCAAAAACTCTCAAAAAATTATAATCAGGAATTTTGCCAAATAATTGTTGAAAAGGAGAAGAGCTTTTAAGAATGGGTGTGGGCATGCGATTAATTAAATAGACTGCTGTTTGAAAAGCTTCAACCTAAAATTTTTGAGGAATGGAAGCATGAGCCATGAGAGATAATCCCGTCTCAACAATGTGACGGTGACGTCTCTCAACTGTGCCATTTTGGGCATGAGAGTAGGGACATGTGACCCTATGAGAAATGCCAAGTGAATGAAGAACAAATTTAAGGGGGCGAAATTCACCACCCCAATCTAATTGAACGGCACAAACATTTGTGGAAAAAGAATTAGTGACATATTTAAGAAAAGCAAGAAAAATAGAAGAAACACTTGATTTGGTTTGAAGAGGAAACATTCAAATATATTTGCTAAAGTCATCCACTATAGAAAAATAAAAAAGACAACCTAGAGAGGAAAGCACAGGCGCAGGTCCCCATAAATCTAAAAACAATAACTGAAAAGGTTTTGTAGAAACAGAGGGGGAAGAGGGATGGGGGAGAGTGTGACATTTAGCTTGAATACATGAAGGACACGGGGAGACACGAGGACTGGGAGCAAAAGGAAGATGAAATTGACTCATTGTAAACTGGGTGGTCTTGTAGTTAGGGTGTCCGAGACGAGCATGCCAAATGGAGGAGGTAGTACGTTCACCCAAGTAGGCCATGGGAGAAGCTGAGACTTCCAACGTAGGTGACTGCACTGGTAGAACATAGAGTCCATTATCCACTTTGCCCCGAAGAAGTTCCATCCGAGTGCGTGAGTCCTTCACAACAAAGAAATTGGCATGAAATTCAAAGAAAACAGAATTGTCAGTACAAAATTGGTGAACGGAGAGAAGATTTTTCGTAATAGAGGGAACGTGCAAAATTTTATTGAGAAAAAAATTACCAGTAGAAGTGGAAAATTGACTAGAACCAGTGTGTTGAATTGGAAGCGATGAGCCATAACTGATGCTGACACTGTCTGGGCCGCTGTATGGAGTAGATCCCAGGGAGAGATTTGCAAAATCTGAGGTGAAGTGGTTAGTGGCGGCTGTATCTGGGAACCAAGAATTGAAGGAAGGTAACGAGTTGGGAGAGGTGGTAGTGAGATTGGCTGTATAAGTGGGTGGGGATGGCTGATAATTTTCTTCATAGCGATGGTAGCAAGTAGCAGCAGTATGGCCCTGTTTGTGGCAGACTTGGCAAGTAGGCTGAGGCGAATTTGATGAGTGGCTACCCCTTCCTCGACCGCGTCGGCCACCTCGAACATAATGTGGGTTTCATCCTCTGTTACCTGCTGTAGGTGGACGAAATGTTGTGGCATGTGCAGCAATGGAGGAGCCAGAAAGTAGAGTATTATGTTGATGGGTCAACCGGGCTTCATGATTAAGAAGGTAGCTGTATATTTGTTGAGGAGAAAGAGGGTCTGGTCTAGTGGTGATAGCAGAGACGACAGACTCATAATCGGAGTCAAGTCCTGCAAGCAGATATAAGGCAAACTGATAAGGAGGAAGGGGATGACCCGCGGCTCCAAGAGAGGCAACCATAGAAGTAGCACGACTGTAATAATCAGCCATGGATTCGGAGCCCTTCTTTAAAGTAGCTAATTGAAACTGGGTTTGTATTACGTGGGCAGAGGACTGGGCAGCATAGAGATCCCGAAGAGTGGTCCAAATTTGATTAGACGAAGTGCAATCCAAAACATGGGAGAGCACTGAATCTGTGAGGGATGAGTAAAGGGTCGAAATAATAAGCTGATCTTGAAGAAGCCAGTGAGCATGATTGGGATTGGGAGCATCGTTAATGGTGGGCGGTGGAATCGGAACAGAGCCATCAATGTGGCCATAGAGCTGATGAGCTTTGAGGAAGGCAACTACCTGCGCACGCCAGAGAAGGTAATTTTGATTAGATAACTTGATAGTGATGAAGTTGGAAGCTGAGGAAACAATGGAGGGGGTTGGAGAGGGAGAGGTAGAATCGTTGTGTTTCTTGTTGGTCATTCTGTAATAAGGAGAAAGGAGATAGACGTTTGTCTAAGGGGATCTAGATACCATATTGAAGCACAGAAAGTGCTCAAAAGAATGCCTCAAAGGGCTTAGTATTTCTGAATATAATATATTTTTCACTACACTATTACAAGGCACCAAGGGCATATTTATACTACACTATTAAGGTAAATTAACCCTACTTTTACCAGTACATTTGAAGTGAATTTCATTTGAATTTAGTAACAAACAGGGACCACTCTATTCGGTTAGAGGGAGGCCCCTCCAATGCCTTTTGAAATGTTCTCCTTGAGTTGTTGTTGTGGCCACTCAGTTGTGGCTCTAATATAAACAAATAAAATGTAGTAAACAAATCTAAAAAAAAATTCGAACAAGAAACGTTTTTGCCTTCAAGCTGAAATTGAATTTATTCATTTGGAACACTCGGATCGATCCAACTAATTTAAAGGAAAATTTTGTTTCGACCCTAACACATTTATTTTATTTCTTCACTTGAAAATGAGATGTATATTAATTAAAAATATATCCAACTAATTTGAAGGCGAATGATATATATTCTATAATCTTTTTATCTTTTAAGTTTTATGCTTTATTTTGTTGGTTGATAGTTGTAAGGGGATTTCCCCCCTCACTTCATAAGTCCAAAGGGCGCTAAGCTAAGAATAATAGGCCTCGTCCCGATACCCGGTCCCAAGACTCAAACTTGCCCACAAAGTAAGTAAACAATGATTGCTGATGGGACGAATAGGCCTAACATTGCTCGACTTTATCCCTCTCCTGGGGACATGTATAGGGCAGAGCGAGAAAGACGGAAAACCTTTGATCTTTTGACATGGGAACATCGATGGACCATCGAAAACACTAGCAAAGTAAAGCAAATCGAGAAACCACACCGCATTAATGGTACCAATACCCGAGCTACGCGCCATATTAATGATGTCATCGTAAAGGCACAACGCATTAAAAGACTCTAACAAAAAGAACAATAAAAACGACATGGACTCCACGGGGGCAAACACAATCTGTCCCCCCAGATTCCCAATATGAATAGCAATTTTTGGATACAAAAAAGCTCTTTGGTCTCTAGATTCTTTCATTATTGACTTTGGCATTAGAAACTCTCTAGCCCTAAGGCCGCCCTCTCTCAGTTGCTTTCTACTTCATTGTTGTAGGCCCAGTTCTGAAGACCTAAGGTGCTGGAACCTGACCAAAGGCGTACGAAAACAACATTAACAGTGGCGGCGTCTGTTGGATCATTGTAGATCTTGCGTGTATTTCGTATGCCTGCGACAACCCATTCCAGACAACTCGGAAGCTCACCAATAATGATGACGAACATGGAAGCTCACCAACATGGAAACTAAACTCCCAGTATCGGAGGAGAGGCATGTCGCGGAAGAGAGGCAAGAACATACCCTGGAAGGGGTGCCTCTGAGTTGTAGGGTGAATGCGATATGCTCTATGTTGGATGACTGCACCTTGTCACCGCCACCAGTTTGTGCCCCAATTGAAGGTGAAATCCGAGATGAGTAGAGACTCATAAAGGTGGAACTAAACAAGCCGTTGGAGTTCGTTCCCTTAAACTCGAATCAGCCAAGAACCACTACAAGGATCGGTAGCGAGATGACGCCTGAGGTGTGGAGTGCCATGTAGGAACGCCTTGCCAAGCACTAGGATGTACTCGCTTGGAGCTATGAGGACATGCCTAGAATAGCCCCCAAAGTCATACAATACAGCCTTAGCGCAGACTCAAAGGCTAAAGGGGTGAGGCAGGAACACCGAAGTGTCAGTGCGGAAAAGAGAGCCTGCTAGCTGCTGGATTCATTCACGAAGCCCACTACCCAGAATGGTTGTCCAATATGATGCTCTTCAAAAAGCCGAACGGCATATGGAGAATGTGTGTCGACTTCACCGACCTCAACAAAGCCTGCCAGAAGGATAGCTTCTGACTTCCCCGTATTGATCTGATCGCCAACTCCACGACGGGCCATTGTATGCTCAGCTTCATGAACGCTTACTCTGGGCATAATTAGATTCGCATGAACTTGTAGGATGAGGAGAAGACCTCATTCATCACTGACCAAGGCTTGTATTGTTACACGGCAATGCCTTTTGGGCTTAAGAACACAAGAGCCACCTACCAACGGCTAGTCAACCTTATGTTCATAAATCATGTAGGAAGAAACATAGAGGTCTACGGGGACGACCTGTTGGTTAAGAATGAGACTCCAGAACAACACTTGAATGATATGAGGGAGGTTTTCACAACACTAAAGCAGTATAAGATGAAGTTGAACCTGGCGAAATGCGCCTTTGGCGTCGGGTCAAGGAATTTTATGGAATTCATGGTGTTATAATGCATAATCGAAGCCAACCCCAAAGAGGTGGAGGCAATCCTCAACATGACCCCACCCCAAAGCATAAACGAGGTGCAAAGAGTGGCTTGGCAAGTGGAGGCTCTCAACAGGTTCGTGTCAAGATGCACCGACAAGTGTCTACCTTTTTTCAAGGTTCAGCGAAAGCCATAGATATGGGAAGGCAACTGTGACCTGGCATTCGAGGCTCTCAAGAAGTACCTCACAAGCCCACCGTTCCTCAGCCAACTCGTGTGTGAGAAACACTAACCCTGTACTTGTCGGTATCCCCCCAGGCAGTCTTTTCGGCATTATTGAACGAAGAGGATGGAGTCTAGAGGCCGGTCTACTACACCAACCGAGCATGTCGTGGGGTTGAAAACCTGTGTTGCTGGAATCTAGTCAGAGACATATGAAACACAACGTTAACAAAAATGTTGTCAATTTATTTTTTATTTTTTGGCCAAGTTGATACAGGTCAGGGGTTGAGATAGCTTGAAGTTCGATACTACACTTTTTTAAAAAAAAAAGAAAAAAGAAGAATGAAGTTCCTTGACTTTTTTACATGTTTGCGGCCCTTTGGATATCGGCCGAATCGATGCTACAAACTTACAAATGGACAAATAACGAAAGGCCCGAATTCTTTCCTTGTTCAATCGAGAACTTCAACATGCAATATGCAGGCATATATGAGCCATCCATAGTTCAATATTAAAAAAAAAAAAAAATACTTTTGATTTTGATTGATTCTTAATTTAGGAATTGGGCAAATCAGCATTTCAAATTTTATAATTTTTAGTCACATATATTTACTGTATATATTTTTAAATAATTTTATAACGGTTGTGATCATTTAAAATTTATCATATTAATAAGTGTCATTAAAATTGAATAACAAATGTAAAATAAAGAATAATATTTCTAAAAAAAATTATAATATTTGACGGAGTACTAGGTGGAGAAAACGAATTAATATTTGGCGGCTAACAAAAAGAGGAATCAGGGTATAATATAAATGGTAAACAAACAGAAACTTAAAAATAGCAAGAAATCCCAAGGTGAGGTTTTCCCAAAGGAGTTTACGGTTGGAATATGGTATATAATTAACCTCAAACCTCCAAATATAGATATAAGTTAATTTTGATGGATCCACAAACAAGCAATGGGCCATGGATTCCGCTTTAATTCATTGTATTGTCCGAGAAAGCCATCACCTATATAAGTAAAGTAAAACCTCCTCCATTCACTTCATCTCACAAAACATTAGGTTTGTCTTGTCCTTTTCAGTACATTCCAACGTTAAAAGACTCCGCATTTCCCTTTGGAACAAGGGCACGCGCGTACGTACAGAAACCATCACGCATTAATCCAGCTATGGCTTTCTTATCCAAGTTGCCCTTGGTTCTTTTCCTCTCTTCTCTCTTCCTCCACGCGGCAATAGGTATGATCATTTCAAACTCTTTGTCATGGTTACACTGAGTGATTTATTTGTTAAGGATTGTGTATGTTTTGATTGTTCTGATGTTGGAATCTCCCCACATATTGTTGGCACGACAGAATTTAAAAATAAATTCTCTTACAAATCAAATCAAATCATGTCATGTCATGTTAACAGTGTGGAAGTTGCATCCTCCATACTTGAAAATGTAGTTTTTCCATTTTAAACTGTGCGTGTTATATATGTTCATTTGTGTGTAGCTGAGCTTGTTTGTGAGAATTTGCCAAACAATGTTTGCGCATTTTCAATATCATCCTCGGGCAAAAGGTGTTTGCTGGAGACGTTCGTGGCTGGTGATCATGGAAAGGTGGAGTACCAATGCAAGACATCAGAAGTGTTGGTTAACGGCATCACTGAATACATTGAGACCGATAAATGTGTTGAAGCGTGTGGGGTTGATAGGAACACTGTTGGAATCTCATCGGATGCACTTCTTGATCCAAAAGCCACCACCAAGCTTTGCTCTCCTGATTGTTACCAAATGTGCCCCAACATTGTCGATCTTTACTTCAATTTGGCTGCCGGGGAGGGTAAGACTAATATTTCCAAACTCATTTTTTAAAAACACAAAAACGCAAATATACAATTGATGTGGAAGTTTGTTAGATCAGTTGGCAAAAGAAACATATAATTTGAATTTGTTTTTAAATAACTATATATGTTGGTTTTGATCATATATGGTAATTGTAGTACTTAGTTTACAAACCAACTTATAACTAAGTAATACTAGATACAGTCTTAAGTTGTGCAAGATACTTATTTAAAAAAAAAAAATTGGGATCCACTATTAAAAAAAATAACATTTTTTTCATGTGAGTGTGATATTTATCCACTTTTTTCAAAATGAATGAGCAGGATTTTCAAATTCTAAAACTACAAAATAATTTCACATAAAACATGTTAGTGTAGATAATGCAAGTGCTAATTGATTATATGATCATTACTTGTAACAGGAGCACTCATATTGATTTTTCCTTTAATTATAATTGCTGCATCATGTCTTTCGTAAAAACTATGGTACGATTTTATGGCATGAAATTGATATATATATATATATATATATATATATGTGTGTGTGTGTGCGCGCACTCTGCAGGAGGATATTTGCCGGACCTGTGCGAGAAACAACGCTCCAATCCTCACCGTTCCATGAGTCAGCTTTTGGGTTCTGGTGTGGCCCCTAGCCCTATTTCTGGCTCTCCATCTCGAAAATTATACGAGGCCAAGCTTTTGGGTTCTGGTGTGGCCCCTGGCCCTGGCCCTATTTCTGGCTCTCCATCTCGAAAATTATACGAGACCAAGCCTTTGGATTCTGGTGTGGCCCCTGGCCCTGGCCCTATTTCCGGCTCTCCATCTTGAAAATTATACGAGATCGTTCCCTTTTACATTTCTGGAGCTGCAGCTCCCCAGTAATCATGTGACCATCTGCAGGCATGGTTTTTGGAGTACTTCGTATTTTAAAAATTAGCAATATTAGTAAAGTTGAGAAAATATGTGTCGGATCAGTGAGGGATTGAAATTTGAGGGTTGAACCTTCTAGTATTGGAGTGGAGTAATATTATAATAACATCTCTACATATATCAGACACTATTTAAAAATCAAATCTTACTATTTAAAAGGTATGGATGATATTTTATATACCAATTTAAAAATAGAATAACTCAATGGAGTGTACTGTTAAGAACTATTGTATGCTATTTTATTCAAGAGCATATATATATATAAATATATATATATGTATATATGCTCCCGGCTCCTTTTAATTTTATAAGTTGAGATTAATGAATATTAATTACGTGGCCTATTTATATAGGCTAGCTATATCATATTCCATATTTTTTGGAGTACACTCTCGCGGCCATTTACCAAACTCCACAGATATATGTTTATTCCTGCGAATAGAATATATATATATATATATATATATATATATATATATATATATATATATATGATTCACGTTACTGATCTTGTGCATGCATGTAAATTATAAATAAGAGAAGTGCTATATATATATAGATAAGACACAAAAGTAAACTTATAAATTAATATGATTTCATGTGATAGGTTATATCTACTTTATAAACTAATATTATTTATATGATATATTAGATTTATTTTACAATAAAATCAATTTTATTTACAATATAACATACTACATCATATCAAGTAAGTTCGGAAATTTACTTTTGTTCGTATTTTTTATTAATTTCTTTTGTTCCCATTGAGTTGTAGCCGTTGCCTTTTATTTTATTTTATTTTTCTTCTTTGTTTAATATCTCACCTTCGGCCTTTGTTAATGTTGGTTAACGGGCTTAATTTCTTTTAGCCGTTGGTTTGCTTTTTTACCAACGTATACTTGCTTTCAAGTGGCTATTTAAGATGACCTTTGGCCTTCTTAGAAGTACGTGTGTGCAAGTGTAGAAAGAAAACAAAAGGAAGCATACCATATCGTGAATTAAAGATTACCTTAAGATTATTTTTGAGAATTTTTTAGACAAAAGAGAGATATTATTTTTTGGTAGAGCTTTGAGCTCAA
Source organism: Cyclocarya paliurus (assembly GCA_029856935.1). Taxonomy (NCBI): domain Eukaryota; kingdom Viridiplantae; phylum Streptophyta; class Magnoliopsida; order Fagales; family Juglandaceae; genus Cyclocarya; species Cyclocarya paliurus. Next base: position 29,494,063 of record CM056955.1, on the reverse strand, counting down.
CCACGTGTGTAGAATTGGTTCGAGTTATATGACGATCAGTTGAGCGGTTGTATCATGGAAGAGTCAAGTCAAGAGAAGTTCTGCTGCATCGGTTAATTTGAGATTTTGTATACCGCAGAGGACTTGAATCTCTTTAAAGAGAGCGATATTTTCGTACCTCAGTCCAAATTGATTTCGTTTGAATGCTAATTTTATTGTAATTTTTATTATATTATTATGTATTTCACTAACAACTTTTATGTAATTTGTTAGTTGTTAAAGCATTTTTCTATAAATAATTATCGTATAAGAGGTAATTAATTAGATCGAGTTGTTGCCATTTCGATAATAGTACGTCGGTATTGCTTTTCTTAATTACCAGGCTAGGCTATTATATAAATGAACGTAATTAATTAATCTGCTTTAATATATATATTAAACAATCCTGAAAATTAGACGTCGATCTGCAACGTCCAACGTTCTTCGCCGCAATATTCCGAAGCGTGAGTATCTTGCATTCTATAAATGTAGCTGCTGTTACATTTTCGTTCCCGAAGAATCCTATAATGATTAAATAGGTGTTATGAATCATGATTACGTCTCCACATCACACACTCTTTACGAATCAAATCTTATTATTAAAATTATATAAATAATATCTAATACACTAATTTGAAAATAAAAAGTTCTATTCATCATCTTCATATCACATATTAAGTATATTTTTTTAATTTTTAATTTTTAATTTTTTTTTCTTTTATTAAATATGTGATATAGATGATAAGTTGAAAAACTAAATAGTTTAGGAGAATAAAACTAAAAAAAAAATAAAAAAAATATAATGTGTAAAGATAATGAATAATAAAACTCATTTATATATATATATATATATGCACGCGCTTCTTTTAATTTTATAAGTTGAGATTAATGAATATTAATCATGTGGCCTAGTTATATTGGCGAGCTATATATTATTCCATATTTTTTGGAATAAACTCTCGCGACCTAAATTTACCAAACTCTACAGATATATGTTTATTCCTGCCAATATATAAATATATATATATATATAATTCACGTTACTGATCTTGTGCATGCATGTAAATTATAAATAAGAGAAGTGCTATAGATATAAAGATCAGACACAAAAGTTAATTTATAAATTAATATGATTTCATGTGATAGATTAGATCTATTTTATAATAAAATCAGTTTTATTTACGATATAACATACTACATCAAATTGTCAGTTTGTAAATTTACTTTTGGTAATTTCTTTATTGTTAAAGCATTTTTTTATAAATAATTATCGCATAATTCGTAATTAAGATCGAGTTGTTGCCATTTTGATAATAGTACGTCGGTATTGCTTTTCTTAATTACTAGGATAGGATATTATATAAATGAACGAAATTAATTAATCTGCTTTAATCTATATATTAAATAATCTTGAAAATTAGGCGTCGATCTACAACTTCCAACGTTCTACACCGCAATATTCAGAAGCGTGAGTATCTTGCATTCTATAAATGTAGCCGTTGTTACATTTTTTCAAATTTGCACCTAAAATATAAAAAGTAATTCATTTTTTTTAAATACTAAAATAATAATAATATTAAAAAAATATTTTAATAATATTTTATTCAATTTTTAACTTTTATTTCAACTCACTATCTAAACAGCACTTTAAATAAGATCTATTTGGAAATTCAATTATTTTAAAATATTTTCAGAAATTTCCTTCCTAAGAATCACTCAAAAACAAAATATTTTCAATTTTAAATCTTCAACTTGTTTATCTAATCATTATAACTTTCCTTAACTCCCACAAAAAATACAAATTAAAACAATGTTTCTTTTTTAAATTTAAAACAAAAATAATATTAAAAAAGATTATATTCAAACAATTTTCTAACTTTAAATTATTTTATTCAATTTTTTCTCTCTCATTTTCTAAAAACTCAATAAAACATCTTAACTCAAACTATTTCACTACTATTCACAGATATATTTTAAATATCTAAATGGGCCCCTAATAAAGTGCTAACATAGTATAAATTGATTTGAAAGATAAAATTTAAAATTTGAATTTTATAAATCAAATCTTACTATTTAAATAATGTGGATGATGTGCTCTACATGCCAAGCTGAAAATAAAATAGCTCTTCGTCTTTGCCTGAAAATTAAGCTGTCCAAAATCTTTGCAAATTCTGGCTGGAGTTTTTAATTCTTTATTGTTCTAATGGTGAATGTACATGACAAATATATATACATATTACAAGTGATCAATGTTGGTGGCCACTGTCGTGGGGGGTCCCTTCCCTCCACCCCCAAGTGCGCAGCCAAGGAAGAGACCCTTCCCTGAAGTTGTTTTCATCATTATTTTTAAGAAAATTGATATTTATAGTCATAAAGTAAACAAATACTATGCACTAATTTTGAAAAAAATTGAGTAAATATAAGATTCACATGAAAAAAATTAGATTTTTAATAATAGACTTCACTCTCTTTTAAAAGAAGAGTGCATGATACTTAAACAACTTATCACCACATTTAGCATTATTCTTATTTCAAAACGTCTTAAGATTAGACTGTTGGCCTAAAGGTGCACCCTAAAACTTAACAGCATTATAGAGTTGCACATTTCAATTTTTCATAGTTGACAATGCACATTGCGCAAGGCATAGAACCTAAGGAGAAAATGTATGTTATACATGAAATCAACCGGAATGAGCTGTCATAGCCATGAAAATTAAATGGTTTACAACCAATGTTCATCATCCATGCAACGTCATGGTTCGGTTTGTAATCATTACAAATTTCACATCATTTTAAATTTGAAAAGTTATATTTGTAAATCGATTGGTTTGAAAGACACATCTCCCGTACCATTTGTTGGGTTACATGTGGAGCCTAGTTCGTGAGCAAAAAATGTGCAAACTGTGAGTTCGCTTGAGGTACACTCGATAGTGGGCTCGAACGAAACTCAACCCTCGAGTTGACTCGAGTCTAGCATGACAGTGGACTCAAGTGAGACACAAACCCTAGTATTCGTTCGAGCTGTGCTCAATGCACTACTCGAGTCAATGTCCATTGGTTGTTCGCTCGATGAAGGGTTGACACACCGCTTGAGTGAAGGACGTATTTTTTTCCAATTAGAGTTTCCAGTGCCGTCTCTTATAAATATGTAATATTTTGATCTCTTATAACGTTTTTGCCAGTTTTCAGTGAGAACAAAAAAGGCAAAGTGTGAGTGCATATTGTGTGAATCTCTTCTGAATTGAGCTAGTTGAGATTGTATGATTGTAATCTCTTCCAAATCAATAAAATTTCTACAGCTTTGTGGACGTAGGCACGCTGTCAAACCACGTAAATTGTGTGTCTTGTGATTGTTACTTTTAATTGTTTATCATCGTTGGTGTGCATTTTTTTCACAACAACTCGTATCAAGAGCTAAGTTTGGGTTTGAAGGAGAATAATGGCTAGAGACAAACTGAAAGCACTTGAGATTGAGAAGTTCGACGGTATTGACTTTAGGTATTAGAGGATGCTGATCGAGAACTATCTCTATGGGAAGAGGCTCCATCTTCCACTATTGGGAAAGAAGCCAAAGAGCATGGACAATGTTAACTGGAATATGTTAGATCGACAGGTTCTGGGGGTTATTCAGATGACCCTGTCCAGAACAGTAGCGTACAACATTATTAAGGAGAGAACCACGGTGGATCTCACGGCGGCTTTGTTAGGCATGTATGAAAAGCTGTCGACAAATAAGAAGGTGCATCTAATGAAGAAGTTAGTGTATCTGAAGATGTCAAAAGGTATATCTATGGCCCAACACTTGAATGACTTTAATATGATTACAAATCAATTGTCTTATATAGAAATTGAGTTTGATCATGAGATCAGAGCATTGATTTTGTTGGCATCGCTGCCAAATAGTTGGGAGGCCATAAGGATGGCGGTGAGTAGTTCAACCGGTAAAATGAAACTGAACTACGATGATGTACGTGACATGATCCTTGCTGAAGAGGTACATAGAAAAAACTCTGGTGAGTTTTCAAGTTGGGATTGGCCCTGAACGTTGACAATCAGGGCAGAAGACATGACATGTCAAGCTCCAAAAGCAGGGGTAAGAGCAAGACTAGATCTAGGGAGCAGATCACTTGCTGGAGTCATGGCAGGCTAGGCCACATCAAGAGAGACGACCAAAATCAAGAAAGTGTTGAGAATGACGTTGTGAATGCAATGGCTGAAGAAATACATGATGCCCTAATCCTTACAATGCATAGTCTGATTGATGACTAGATGTTAGATTCACAAGCTTCGTTTCATAGTACCTCACATCGAGAGATCATGCATAACTATATTGCTGGTAATTTTGGAAAGATGTACCATGTATCTAACTGATGGAAAGGCACTGGATGTCGTGGGAGTGGGTGATGTGTGCATTACTTCCAAACAAGGGTGTGTGGACTTTATAACAAGTTAGACATGTTCCAGATCTAAAGAAAAATCTGATTTTTTTGGGACAGCTTGATGATAGTGGTTATGCAATAGCATTTTCTGGAAGAGCGTTGAAGATCACTAAGAGTGAGCTGGTCTTGGTGCGTGGTAAGAGATATAACTCTTTGTATTTGACATCAGGGTCTAGTGATGTGTAGAAAAATACAGGAGTACAAAAATACATGCCTTTCCAAGCAAATCAGATGAGGAAACAAAATGGAGTCAGTTTTGTTGTTCCTCATGTAAGCTTAGCCAAGATTGGTTCGAGATTGGATACTCCTAGTGCAGTTGGAGTTGTAAGTCACCCATTGAATGTGCTAACTAAGGGCAATGCACGTCAGAGATTGAAGTCGGGCTTGACTTTAATGCTTTTTCTTGCTTGAAGACGGGAGCTGTGAGCTGTAGAGGTGATAGGGCTTGACTGGAAACAATGGCTGGCATGTAGAGAACCAGTCTCCAAGTGGGAGATTGTTAGGTTGCATCTGGAGTCTAATTCGTGAGCTAGAAAGTCGCAGACAGAGACTTCGCTTGACTATCACTCGAGCGAAACACAACCGATGAGTTTGCTCGAGATGCATTCGACAATGGGCTTGAGTGGAGCTCAACCCATGAGTTCACTAAAGTCTCACGCGATAGTGGACTCGAGCGAGGCACAAACCTAGTGTTCGCTCGAGCTGTGCTCAACACATTGCTCAAGCCAATGTTCATTGGTTATTCACTCAATGCGCGATCGACACGCCGCTTGAGTGAAGGATGTATTCTTTTGCCAATTAGGGTTTCCAGCACCATCTTCTATAAATATGTAATATTTTGATCTCTTGTATACATTTTTAGTCGTTTTCAGTGAGATCAAAGATTGACAAAATGTGAGTGCATATTTTGAGAGAGAAAAGGCCTTAGAGAGAGTGAGTTGAGATTGTGTAATTGTAATCTCCTCTGAATCAATAAAATTTCTGCAGATCTGTGGATGTAGGCAAACCACATAAATTGTGTGTCATGTGATTGTTTCTTTTATTTTTTTTTCATCGTTGGTCTATGTTATTTTTTCATAACACCATTAACATAGCGTAATCTAATTTATAGACAAGAAAATCTTTTATAAATCACATCTTATCATATCACAAATGTAAAATTTATACCAATCAATGTGTACTTAACACATCAGTATCTTATTCTTTTTCACGGTAGACTAAGTCTTGTTTGGTTACACAGATTAGATGAGATGAAATGAAAAATTTGTGAATAGTAGTGAGATAGTTTATGAATAGTAATAAAATAGTTTAAATTAAAATGTTTTATGTGCTTTTGGGAAATGAGAAAGAAGAATTTGAATAAAAATATTCTAAAACTAAAAATTATTAGAATATAATTTTAATATTACTTTCTTTTTAAATTTGAAAAGGTTAAATTATTTTTTTTATGCTTTATTAGGAAGTTTGAAAATTTCTAATGATTAGATGAAAAATTTGAAAAGATAAAAATTTAGAATTGAAAAAGTGCTTGTGTTTGAGTGGTATTTCAATATTAAGATGAGATGAGATGTGTTGAGACCAGTTGTAAAACCAAATGAGGGCATAAGCATGCATGGGATGTTTGCTCATTGATTTTAAAATAAAAAGTTGGCTTCCTCTCTTCTATCTCATTCTCATCTCAGCCTCTTACCATTTTTCTATCTGCCAGTCACACTCTCTTTTGGAGAAAAATACTCGCCCAAATGCTTCACACTTTTGGCATTTTTATTTTTATTTTTATTTTTTTGACATTGGATCACATGAGGTCCCATTTGGTTTCACAAGTAGTCTAAATACATCTCATCTCAATATTCAAATACCATTCAAATAAAAATACTTTTTAATTTCAAATTTTTAATTTTTCCATCTAATCATTACAACTTTTCTAAACTTCTAAACAAATACAAAAAATAATTCAATTTTTTAAAATTTTAAAAAATTTTAATTTTTTTTTTGGAGAATTCAAAAGTTTTCATCGGGGAATCTCTTCATTTGCTTTTAGTTTATTCAACCTTTTTATTTATTTATTTAAATTTTGGAGGGGCTCTACATGATATTTAGATGTGGAGGTGATCATTGCTCTAGCATGGTGCTCTGTTGTCGACAAATTGTTTATATGTGCAAAATATACAATGAAGTCCCAGATAAGGTGAAATTCGAGATATGTCATTTTCCATAGAAAAATTCTATTCGTGATCATTTTTATCATAATCCTCTCAATATATTTTAATGTGTCATGTATTAAATGATTGGTCTACAAATAGAAATTGAAAATAGTCTCAAATAATTTAATACCACATCATAAGTTGATGGGAGGAAAATGATAAAAGGAATGGAGAGTATTATTACTATGAAAAATTATATTCTTAACCTGGTGTGTAGAGCACGTACACTAGATAAAGTGCTTACATAAAATAATTTAATTAGGAAGATAAATTTTAAAATTTAAATCTTACAAATCAAATTGTACTATTTAAGTGATGCGGATGATGTGCTCTATAACATTGACTTGAGACTTTACAACAAAAAGCATGTTTGTGATAGACGAAACCGTCACATAATGTTTTTATTGTGATGGTTAGAAACTGTAGATGTACTGGCACAACAAATGTATCACAGAATATAATTTGTGACGGTTTACTATTCAACAATCACAAAAAAAAATTTGTGACAGTCAATAGTCTGCTATTCGTTCTTTTGTGTGAACGTGATGATAGTTTGTGACAGTCAAATTCTGTCATAGAAAGTTTGCTTGAATGTATGTTTTGACATGAGAACCTAAACCCGACCAACTAGCATTCAAACATTAATTTTTTTAATGTTCCATTATATTAGTTCGGATGGTTAATAAATATATATTCAAACATATTCTTCGTTCAAACGTTTGAAACCTGTCGTTAGAATTTTTTATTCGAGCTTTAGTTACCAATAGTTTGAATATGAAGAGATATACGTTCGGAATATTACAACAATACGTTCGCACGTATTGTTCGTTCGAATGTTTTAAATTCGAACGTTGGTTATCAATATTTTGGACATGAAGATATATACATTCAGGTGGTCATAAGGATATGTTTGCATTTAGGGCCTATTTGTGGTTGCAGTAAAAGTCTTAAAAAAGGTTTAAATAGCCTTAAAAGCTCTTTATTGAAAAAATTAAGTTATTTGGGTATTACATATTAAAACATTTTTAATCTCAAATAAGCCATAAAGTATGTTTGAGGAAAATCATCATTTTGATGTTTTTCTTCAAATGTGCTTTTTCAAATAATGCAGAATATAATTTGAATTTTAAAAATACTGTCAATGGACGAAAATACCCATGCAATTTTAAGATAATTATACCTTTCAAACTTTTAAAGATGTGGTCATAATTTTTGAAAATTCAAATAATCGTAATTTCTACCTCAGAAAGCACTTTTTTAATTTGTTTCCACCTGCACATTTTCTTCCCATCTACAACATTAAAAACCTTTATAACCGTGAAAGATTTGTACAAAGAAATGGCCATATTGCTGCTGCATAGGAAGTGATATTCTCATTTTCCATCTTCAATTTATTCCTTCGATACCACATGCCCCAACACTGTACAAACAGGAGATCAAAATCTGCTGCACTGCCAGTAGTTAACACACCTTTCACCGTATCCATGAAGCTTTTATCATATTGGATCCTGAAACCACTTGGACCAAACCACTGCCACATCTCACTTAACTGAGGACAGAATAGCAATGCATGAGTAACATCTTCATCCTTTTCTCCACCTTCATCTGGAAGGTTCCGCTATCACCCCCAAACTCAAAGCTTGAAATAGCCTATAAGCACTTTTCACAGTAAAGCATCCACTTACTTCCTCTGTCCATATCCATTTATCACTACAAGACATAAAAGGCAGTCTAATTTTTCAGATTTCCACAGCTACCATTGGATCAAAGAGAGCTCTAATAGTATCAATCCACCAATGTCTTGTGTCCTAATATATAAGGCCACAGTTGCATTCTCTTGAGAAGCAGGAAAAACAGCAGCACTCCTTCTTAAGATTTTATGATTTGGAACCCAATAATCATTCCAAATAGAAATAGAGGCTCCAGACCCTACCCACCATCGACATCCCTCTAGTAACCATTTCTTTGCTGCAAAAATCCCCCTCCAAGTGTAAGAAGGGTGCAACCCCAACTTAACTTGAAAGAAATTACTATTAGGAAAATATTTAGCTTTATAAATCCTGGGCATCAAAGTCCCCTCATTTTGTAAAATTTGCCATCCTTGCTTATCCAAAAGAGCCATATTAAAAGAATGTAAACTTTTAAAACCCATTCCCCCTCTGAATTTAGAAGCACATAAATGTCTCCAGCTTAACCAATGCATTTTTTGTTCATTCCCCCTCTATCCCCACTAGAACCTAGACATCATGCCTTCCAAATCCCTACATAAACCCAAAGGTAACTGGAAACAAGACATAGCATATGTAGGAATTGATAAAAACGACTGCCTTAATAAGGATTTCTCTTCCTCCCTGTGATAATAATTTCTCCTTCCAGCTTTGTAGTTTATTCCATACTCTCCTTTTTATGTCAACAAAAGCAGAGATTTGGATCTCCCAACCAAGTTAGGCAGCCCAAGATACTTATCATATTGTTGGAAGGTCCTAACACCCCACAAATTCAACAACTCCCTTTGTTGCCCAGCATCCACATTCTTTGAAAAAACCACAGCAGTTTTTTCCTTGTTAACCTTTTATCCCGATGCTGCCTCATATCTCTCAAGCACCCCCTGAATATTTCTGGTAGTTCGCACATCAGCTTTACAAAAAATTATGCTATCATCCGCAAATAACAAGTGGCTCACAGCATGGGCCCCTCGGCAAACCTTAACTCCACTCACTATTTGTTTACTCTCAGCATCCCTTAGCAAAGCAATGAGCCCCTCAGTACAAAGAAGGAAAATATAAGGAGAAAGAGGGTCCCCTTGCCTAAGCCCCCTAGTAGGCATAATAGGACCATGAGGCTCTCCATTAATCAAAACAGAAAAGGACACAGATGACACACATTGCATAACCAACTGCACAAAACCCCCAACAAAACCTAATTTGAGCATTATTTTTTCTAAGAAAGTCCACACCACCCTGTCGTAGGCCTTGCTCATATCTAGTTTAAGTGACATATAACCCTTCTTTCCATACCTTTTGTGCTGTAGATAATTAACCAACTCATATGCAACTAGTACATTATCCGAAATCAGCCTACCCTTAATAAATGCACATTGAGAATCTGATATAACTGCAGGAAGATGAATATTAAGCCTATTCACAATAACCTTAGAGACCAACTTATAAACGACATTACAAAGGCTAATTGGACAGAAGTCAAAGACTAAGTCACAAGTTTTTTTCTTTGGAATGAGGCTAATATATGTATGATTAAGGTCTCTAGGCAAGTGGCCAGTACTCAAAGTATGCAAGATAGCAACAATCACAGAACTACCCACAACGGGCCAATATTTTTGGAAAAAAAAGAGAGACATACCATCAGGACCTGGAGCTTTAGTAGGATGCATATGCTAAATGGCTGCTTTTACTTCATCTGCATGATAAGGCTTGGACAAATCTAAATTTATCTCTGGTGTCACCCTTTGATGCACACATGCCAAAACTTCCTCTTGATTCCTCTGTGGAGCAGATGTAAAAAGCTCCGAAAAGAAATCAACAAATAGTCTATCCCACATGGCACCTTCCCTGACAACACCCCTTTCATCTTTCAAAGCTTTGATAAAATTCCTCTTTCTTCTGCCATTTGCTTGAGAATGAAAAAACCGTGTATTTTGATCACCATCTTGAAGCCATTGGACCCGAGATCGTTGCTTCCACATGACTTCCTCCCTCTCAAGTCGTACCTGAACTTCTTGTCTAGCTTTATGCACACCCATACCATTAGGTTGAAAAGAATCCCGATCATGAGCCTGTTGTAAATTTCGCTTAGCCAGATCCAACTTTTTGAAAAAATTCCCAAAAGATCTTTTATGTTGGATCTTGAAAAAATTCCCAAAAGATCTTTTATTCCACTCAGATAAATGTTCCCCACACCTCTTCATAGATCTCATCACTTCCTCCATACTACCCTAAACCTCACCATTATTCCATTCTCAATCAATAATCTGAGAACATTTCTCTTCACCCACCCACATAGCCTCAAACCGAAACTGTTTGGGAGTCCTTTCTCTACCCTTGACCTATTCAGATTCAAACCACACAAGTAGGTGGTCTAAATGAGCTGCCACACCATGCCTAACCACAAAATGAGGGAACAAATCACAGAAATGACTATTCCCTAAGAACCTATCCAAGCGCTTAGAAATGGCTCGAGTACCCTCTCTACCATTACACCATGTAAATTTTAGACCTCAAAACCCCAAATCACACAAAGAACAGTCTAGCAGAACATTTTTAAAAGCCTCCATTTGGGTCTCTGAGCGTGTTCTACCCCCCATCTTTTCATTGAAGTGTAATAATTCATTAAAATCACCTCCAACAAGCCAGGGACAAGCCCCACCAACATTTAGCCTTCTAATTAGATTCCAAGTCAAATGTCTATTTGCCACCTCAAAATTACCATAAACACCCGTGAATTTCCACTCAGACCTATCCCCCTCCTTAATCAAAGCATCGATGTGATGCCTAGAAAAAGATTGAATACAAACACCCAAATCCCCTTTCCACAATAGGGCTAATCCACAGCTTTTACCCACATAGTCAACTATAAAACAATGAGAAAATTGAAATCGATACTTACAACGTTCCAAAGCTCATGCCTTAAGCTTAGTCTTCTGAAGAAAGACCAAACTGGGATCTTCTTTCGTGATCAGATCACGTAAAGCTTGAATTCCCTGTGGGTTCGCAAGCCCATGGGAATTCCAACATAGAGTTTTCATGGCTAACGGCAGGGCTAGACACCAGCCTCTGTCGATACTTCAATTCAAATGTCATGGAGTTGATCGCCTTCCTCTTGCGAGAGAACCCCACGGTTTTGTTTCTTCCCTTCTGCAGAAGCAATCTCCGAAGGAAGAAATAGACATGCCTTCCTCTTTACAGTCCTTTCTTTCTCTGAAATAGGGCAGTCTGTAAATGAGCGAACAAAGTCCTGAGTCTTCCGTTTCCACTTACCAATTGTCTTACTAGAACTTTTAGAAGGCCCTAGCTCCCCCTATGTAACACCCCGCTCTCCAATAAAGACATTTTAGAATTTTTGGGGAGCCAGTGTGCTACTACTGAACTTGACTAAAACTTTTTCCTTTTAATAACGAGCCAGATGCAAAAGATTCCATAAATAAAATAGAATTTAATTAATACTTAAAATCCAACATAGAGTTTGCAGAAGCACTTATTTAAAAAAATAATACGGAAGTCTCATGTGCTTATCAAAATAATTTACTTAAATCTTAAACCATAAAAGCTAATCATATCATAATCTGTCTAGGCCTCTGTCTCGCCTCCCGGGGTCAAGTCCTGTCCTGCAGTCTCATCTTTATAAATCTCATCACCTGGGGTGGTTTAAAAACATGAAAACAAACTAAAATGAGTCGAATACTCAATAAGCACACATCATACAGTAAACATAATAAACATAAGGTTTCTTGAAAAACGTGCTTACTTATAAATACATACGTAAATAACATGAACATGAGCATGAGCTTATCTTTCACTTGTCATAGGCCGTTACCCACTGTTGACCCCCGTGAGTTAGGGTTAGCGAATCTAAATAGATTCCAATTCCGCCCGTGGCCGCGGGTTGTGGAATCCATACATAAGGAAGACATACTGGGTGCACTATCAGCATGTACGACCTGGCAATGCAATATGCCCATATCATAGGTACCGTCTTCATATCATAACATAGGCCGTTACGTATCTTATCATTCTTATTTCATCATAATCATACTTGCATACTTGTCATATCATAGATTTCAAAAGAAATCACATTCATACTTGTCATATCTTGTCATATCATAGATTTCAAAAGAAATCACTTTCATACTTGTCATATCTTGTCATATCATATCATAGATTTCAAATGAAATCGCATTCTTTCATAACATGTCGTGATGCATGACTTCTCACATAAAATCATGATTTCTCATAAATACTTTAATGCATAAATCTTCACATAAAATCATGCATGGCTTTTCATAAATTATTTTAATGCATAACTCTCATATAAAATCATAACTTTTTATAAATCTTTTGATGCATAACTCTTTTCATAAAATAATGAATTTTCATAAATAACTTGATGCATAATTATTTACATAAAATTATGGATTTTCATATTTTTATCATGTGTTGGGTACGTAAAAAGGGGCTTCCAATGAAGGGTATACATGCATAATATTTTTATAAAAGACATGCCGTTTACCGTAAATACGTGTAAGGGTATGATCATGCTACTTACCTTGCAGCGCTACTTCCTAAATCTCATTTCGTAACTCGTCACCGAAGGATACGTGACGGGGGTTGGCTGGACGAGACGACGGTGGTTCTGGGTGGCTAGGAGTGAGGCGACGCGGCTGGTTTACTGGGCTGGGTGGTGCGACGCCGAGAGAGGGAGAGATAGTACCGAGAGAGAGTTCTGTTGCCGAAGGCAACCAAGAGAGAGAGAGAGAGAGGAGGCTGGCGGTGGTTGTGGTTTCTTATGTTTTCTTCTGGAGGTCTCGGTTAGGGGTGGGTTTTATAGGCAAGGAGAAGGGTATTATGACCATAAGGAGATGGGATAGGATTTGGAATTGAGAGTTTGGTTTCCTAATAGGATTTGGAGTTGAGGGTTTGGTTTCCTAATAGGATTTGGAGTTGAGAGCTTGGTTTCCTAATAGGATTTGGAGTTATTAATTAGAGGATAAGGATGAGGCTTATGGGTGGAGATAGGGAGAAATAATGTTTAAATTCAAAAAAACTAAAATTCTTGTGCTTAAAACAAAAAAATCCGTTCATGATAAAATAATAATAATAATAATAATAATAATAATAGAAATAACAATAATAATAATAATAATAATAATAATAATAATAATAATAATAATAATAATAATAATAATAATAATAATAATAATAATAATAATAATAATAATAATAGTAATGGAGGCTTAATTCTAAGTTAAAAAATAATAATATGTTTGATAAATTCTTTTATAGGCTTAAACTCATTTATTGAGCCTAATAAAATTATCCATAATTTATCCATAAAAAAATAATACTGGGTCGGGTCGTTACACCCTATAAGTCTCCCTTAGTGGAAACCGAACCCTTACTAGCAAGGCCCACATCCTGACTTAAATGTTTGGTAAGGCCCACATTTACCTTAGTCACTTTCTCCTTAGCCCAGCCCACAACATCAGCATTTGTCCCTGCCAACGGTTCCAGCACCTTCTCCAAGCCATTACTACAAAACCCACTCGCCACGCCACCTGCAGGACTCAATCGTTGCTCCGGATTCACCGCAACAGACTCTCGGATACTCCGCTCAGCCAAATTACTCACTTTAAAAGAAGATTTTGAAAGTTCCGAAAGATCAGAAAGCAAAGATTCTGAAACTGCCATTTCTATAATTGCCTCTTCACCAGTGCGTGATTTATGGGAACCAGGAGCTTGCACCCCCTCCGCCGCAGATGGTTGACGCCCTGACCCTTTAGACGTTTTGCCTCCATGACCAAGACCACGTAAACATTGAACATAAGGGAGAGGACCCGGAATCGAATCATAGCTTCCCCTATGATCACAATTCTGCTGAGCATGACCAATTCTTCCACATACATAGCAAAAATCAAGTAATCGCTCATACGAATATCTGACCCAGTAAGGCACACTCGCCCCAACACACAATTTCTTACCCCTTAGCAGAGGCTTCGTAATATCCATACAAACCCCAATTCGCAGATACTCATGCAAGCTCTCCCTCCAGTAGGTCAATTTCCTCAACAATACCCAGTGCAGTTCCAATCAATTTACCCACAGTCTCATTACGGGCCATCAAAGGCAAGTTGTGAACTCTTACCAAGAATGACGCCTCAGTGAGATGAATCATTTGAGTTTGTTGAGCACCATCGAAATCTTTTACTAAAACCATCTGTTTTAATCAAACGTCCAGGGGCCATTCCTGACCACTCTCTTTATCCTTAGCATCATCAAATTTTTCAATCAAGAAATTGGAATCTAGGTTCTGAATGCCCATCATCTTCACAGGACGCCAAATTATTAGCAGCATCTGCTTCAATGCTTCCTTAATATAGTGTTTCAGTGTCAGCAACTGAATAATCAAACACCTTTCATCCCGACGAACAGTATCTCGAACCACCTCTTCATCGACGACAACTACTTCTTCCTCAGCTTCCGTCAAGGACAACCTTCCATACAAACCTTCTAAATCATCAGCCATACTACCCCCTAATCACAAACAGGAGAAAACCCAACTCGTGAAAAAAGATAAAAGAAAACAATCGTAACTCGCAATGGGCGAGAGAGGAGTTAGGAACATAAAAGGATTTTTTATACAAGTTCTAACACATGTTTATGTGAAATCTTTATTTTTTTTAAAGCGTAAACATGTTTCTAACAAATAATCATCCACAAAATCTAACAACACATTTCCCACTCACAACACTTCCACTTCTGACACACCATCATCAACTCATATAAATGTCAATTTCACTTCTAAATTTCACATTCACAACATTCTCAACATACCAATTAACCATTCACAATTTTTTTCCAACCCTATACATGTTCTAAACGCAAGTTTATGTGGAAACTCTATTTTTCTAAATCCTAAACATGTTTCTAACAAACCATCATCCAAAAATCTAACAGCATTCACATTAATCTAAACTTCTAATTCTAACACACCACCATCAACACATATAAACAAAAATTTTACTTCAAAATTTCACATTCACAACACTTTCCTAGCAAATAAATTCCAAATAAATGTCAAGAACTATACTTAGCAAGATTTTCATCTCTAGACCCAAAACACTTGGTACACAACAAAAAAAACTACTAGTAAAAATCACTAATTGAAAAAAATGAAAATACACACCTCTGCCCTCTCTGATCACGCTCTCTCTCTCTCCTTCTTTCTATTTGCCTCGGCCGAAATAGGGGAATTTTTTCATTTCCCTCGACCGAAAGATGCCCGAGACTTGTCTGGGAATTATTTCTTTTAAAATCTGCATGTCCTATTGCCGCAACTTTTGTTGCCACAATACGTTTAAATAACCAAAACAACAACGTTCTAGGTTGCAGAACACTTATTACGACAACTTTTTTAAAGGATAATCTGCCGCATCTTAGTTAAGTTATGTTTGAACGTTAACATATAAATGTTCAAACGTAACTAAAAATTTCACTACCCGCTAAGTGTTCCGTCAAGAGAACGCCCATCAGACCATTCGAACGGTCCTTAAGCTTACATGAAAACGTAACACTTGAGGGAGTTTCAGTAATAGGCCATATCCTCAACGTGAGAGTATTACTGCCATGTGAAATTTTACGTTCCAATACACTATTTAGTAGTGTGAGCATTGTATCGAATCAATTTGAACGACATATGATACGCTCGAAGTTTGTTGGTCTTAATGATTGAACGTTAACAGATAAATGTTCGAACATATAGAAAATTTTAACATCCCGCCAAAGTGTCCTGCCAAACCACCTCAGACCGTTCAAACGTCAGATTCCTTACATGTGAAGTAACAGTAGAAGGAGTTTCAGTGATATGCCAGGCCCATTTATGTGGGACTGTTCCCGCCATGTTAAGCATTACCTTCGCACTAAATATTTTTTGGTTCAAATTTTATACATATTAGCTCGAGTGGATTGGTGTTCATGATCAAACATAAATAGGTAATATACTATATACAGTATTATAATATATATAATACAATATAATAATATACTACGTATTGTAAAGTATATAATAATATGCTATGTATATATATATTATATAGTATCTATAAGATAGTATCATATATTTATATAATACGAATAATACACCATAATATATATACTATATACTATATAACAGTATAATATATATGATAGCACTATATATAATACTATACTATATGGAGTCCTCGCCTGAACGCAGACCCTCTCTCTAAAACCAGACCCTCTCTCTCTAGGATTCCTCTCGCCTGAACGCCGCGGGGGGAGGGGGAGCTTCGGCTCCCTCTTCCCTCTCCTCTCCTCCCTCTCTAACGTCGGCCCTTCATCTCCGACAATTTTTGTTTTATTTTTGTGTTTTTTTCAGCTTTCGGCGAATAAAGGGAATAGCCGATCCGAGCTTCTCCGGCCCTCATCCTCCTACACGCGCACCACCAGGAGTCTCCCCTGCCGTCGATTTGTAAAACCTCTTCTTGCGGCCTCCACCGGAACGGCGCGTAGCCCGCACGCGCGGGACGTAGAACTCGGAGCTCGTTGGCGTTTGGGCCTCACGCATCACCTTGGATCTCTCCGGCGCTGCTTCATGCGGCGGTTTCAAAACCGTCGTCTCTGATTCCACACAGCTCGCTCATCGGTTTCTCTCCTATTTTCCTGCACTGATTTTTCGTTTACAGTGTGTAGTGTATTTTCTTTTGCTTGTCTTTAGGTTTAGAAAAAAAAATACATAAATGTTGTGCCCATTCGGACTGGGTCCAAATGGTGTTTCCTCCCCCTCCGCGTAAGCGAAACTGGCGGGCGTTCCTCCTCCATTTCCCGTTTAATCGGGTATGGAGCTTTTGTTGTGTGGGTTCTGGTACCTCTGTTCAGGACAGAGGAGTGCTTTCTCTTAGGCGTAGGTCTGTTGAGAAGCTTTGTTTGGACTAGACCATGCCAGTCACGGAGGTGTATTGGGGTACTACTAACGTTTGTAGTAACTTATTTTTAAGTCAACTTGTATGTCCTATCTCTTTAATGGAACGAGGTTTGCTGTTATAAAAAAAAAAAAAAAAAATACTATACTATACAATAGTACTATATGTACGTAGTACTCTACCAAACAATAGAATGTTATTATACTATATATTATATTGCGCTTTATTATATAATATGCTATATTATATAGAATATTATTATACTCTACTCAATTTTTTAATAGCGCTATACTATATCAGACTAATATAGTATTGATCTATAGCATAGTATCTTACAAGACTAGTATTATACATTTATTTACTAGTATTGCACTACAAGAAATTTGCCTTTTAGAGACGAGATTAGTTAGGGAAGAAGTAAATTTCGTCCCTAAAAGTCATTTTTGGAGATGAAATTTATATTTTATCTCCAAAAATGCCTAGGCTACGAAATATATATACTAACAAATGTTCATTCGAACAAAATATTTTGTGACGAACAAAATCGTCTAAAAAAAAAACCTTTCGAACGGAACAAAATATATTCAAACAATCAATTAATATCTGTTCGAACAGTATATTATCTGTTTGAATAATAATATTGGTGGGAAATTAATTTATTTTTCTTGGGAAAAGTTAATAACCATTCGAACTTAAATTTATTTGTTCGAATGGACATTTTTTCTATTAATTTGTTTATCATCATTAATTTGTACATATATTTTTTTTTCATTAAAGTAAAAAATATTTTTTCCATTAATTTGTTATCATTTTCAAAATATTAAAATGTGTATATATTATATATTATGATTTACGGGGAGTTAAAATATTTATAAATTCATAAATTAATTTTATGTAATTAATTTCAAAACTTTATAGTGATTTATTTTATGCTAAATTAATATAAATATAACTTTAAAGATAGTATCATTTTTCATATTATCATGAACGGCAAGTAAAATGAAAAAAATAAACAAGGTAGCAAATACGAAAAATAAAAACTATACATTAATTACATCTCAACAATATAATGTTCAATACAACATAAAATAATAAAATAATAACTAAAACTACTATTTGCTAAGTAGATCAACATCATCTTGTAACATTTTAATGCATTCATCCAGATCCGTAAGCTTCTCCATGATGGGCTCAACAAACTCAACAAACAGAGCTTGTACTTGATCCAAAGTAGCCCCAGGAGGCTGTCTCTCAACAGCGGCAGTAGTGGTAGAAGCTGGATGGGTGGGCAGGGTACTAGGTTTTTCTGGTGCAGTCTTCCACAAGTGCCCCTTACTTTTGTTGAATGCGATCTTGTTAAGGGGCCCCATCTGTGGTGACCTCTGCTCAGTCGCAGACATTATAACCCCCGATCGAAGTAGGAGGTTAGATATCAGCAGTGCAAATGATAGACTACCTCCACTAGAATAGCGTCACTCCGATCGAATGTGGTAGAAGAAATACAAGGCCAGATCAATAGGGTCCCCCCACGCTATCCACAACAAAAATCTGGCTCGATCGATCATGAAATCAGTCTTGTATTTTTTTGGATCGATGTTTTCGGATCACCTTGCTCCCATTATATGGAGGAGCCGAAGGGTCTCGCACTAGATGATGCACATGATCGTCTATGATACCATCATCAGGTAGATCCTCATCCTCACTACCATCCAAACTAGCATCCAACTCTACATTCAGGGCTAGCGTGGAGGATGCGGCCGGTGTGTCGGAATCAGATGGTGCAGCCGCTGGTCCCGGTATAGCCATTGCAGGATATGTGCCGACCTCACATTGGATGTCAAGGAACTCAACAATAATACGGGGAGTGAAATTAATACTCACTCCCCGTACTAATAAGGTGTAGAAAAAAGCATCAACACTCTCCTCTCCCATGGCACGATAAAATTCACCGACCATCTCTAGATAAGCAGTCCCCCGCTACTGACAGATCGGTGTCCATCCTCGATCAGTGAAGATGGACTGTATGCTCCATCTCTCCCATAAAAGATCGGAGAAGTCAGACAAAATGATATCACGCTCGACGAGTATAGGCCTCGTCTCCTAAGCATGAGCTGCTCCACTACTTTGGCCAGCCTGATCTCTTGCATGTTTTCTTCCGCTAGATGCCATTAGTATATTTTTTAACCACAAGGAAATTAATAATATAATTAACCATAATATTTAAATTATATTATTGAAGAATTATACTATATTGAACTGAATTTAAATAACTAGTTTGAACGAAACATATTCTATTCAAATTAGTAAAATCTATTCGAATGGAAGATTCTGTTCATTTGAACTGAAAATTAATACTCGTTCGAACTATATTATTTAGTTCAAACAAAAATAAATTTGTTTAACAACTTCGCATTCAAACGAAACAGAGTTAGTTCAATCGAGAACTAGCCAAACAGCCATGGCTGACTCGACTCATCCCCGAATGAAATTCTATCATCTAGACCAAAAGGTTGTTTTAATCGGTAGAAATGATTAAGGAGTGAAACCCAATAATTTCGATTAAAAACGTGTTATAGTGAACAAAATACACCAAAATGGGGGGATTTCGAATCCAAAATCCCCCCCCCCAAAACACAACCCATTCTTCTAAAAATATAAACAATAGAGGTGGAGAGTTGACTCATACCTCTTAGAAGTTCAAATGCGGGGTTACTATTGTAGTTGAGTGGCAGTTTTCACGGCGGAGATGAGTGGCGACTCGGAGGCTCTCAGCGGGTGAGGGTTCGATGCGAGAAATGGGTTTGATTGAAATCGAACTGGGTATATAAGGCGTCTCGTTCGAATAGGATAAATTTCTATTCGAACGGTTATTATACTAATATATTTATAATTATATTACTAATATATAATAATACTAATATTACAAAGTACAAAATTAAAAAAATAATACTAATAATATATATTATATGTAAATATACTTATTTACAAGTTAATATAATTAATATATATATATATATAGTACTTATTAGTTAAGGAGTATATAAATAAAAAACTATATACATAATATAATTATTAAATATTTTACACTTGAATTAAAATGGAAACTTATAATATAATATAGGAATTATTAAATTTTGCACATATAAAATATAATATAGGAATTAATAAAATGAAAACTTGTAATGTAATTTTGCACATATATTTGTGATTTGGAATGTGATTTGCTTTTAAATTTATAGTATAATTGTATGAGTTGGACAGTTTTGGATTTTAAGATTATTTTTATATGTACTTAAACCTTAGACCCGTTCGAGAGTTATGGCCAAACGGATATATAAGATGTCCGTGCAAAAAATGGAAAAATCTTAGTTCTTATAATTTTGTGGTAGTGGAGGATCATTTATTTGTAAATGGAATCGATCCTAAATTCCCAAAGGAGTTAGATTTAGTAGTCAAACCAATCAACTAGAGGAGGGTAATGACACCGACATAAAGGACATTAATGTGGATGATCCTGATGATAGTGATGATAATGGAGAGGATATGACTAAGATGATTATAGAAATTTGTCTGGGTGGAGTACAAAAGGTAAAATGGCTTGTCCTGTTTGTAGTAAGGATACACAGTCTCAGTGGTTGAGTCAAGGTAGGAAATTATGTTTTATAGGACATCATCATTATTTACCACATGATCATAGATGGCATTCAAATAGAGCAATGTTTGATGGAAGGGTTAAGTGCAGGTCATCACTACCAGAGTTTTCTGGGAATGATATTATCGTACAGTTGGGGATGTTTTAGAAAATAGATTTGGGAAAGATACAAGAGTTTGAAAGAGAAAATGACAAGCAGTGGAGTTGAATTGGACAAAAAAAAGTATTTTCTTGAATAACTATGCAGAGATTGACCACTACTTGAGATTAGTGATGATCTTCTAAATCAATCTTATCTTTAAGTCCATGTATAATAATATAGTATAACTTGATACAAATTAACCATTCACATAAACATGCGCAGTGAACATATACAACTACTTCGCACGAATGGTGTAACTGACGTAGAAAAGACACACGAAGAGGAATTTGCCTCATGGTTTAAACATACAGTATTACTGTAAAATCTTATTTTATAATACAAACTTCATACCACTAAACTCCACTTTTTTCTATATAAAAGTATTTATTGATGTAAGTTGTATCGAAATATGGTGAAAATTCAGAAGAAATTTCACCAGAACTATATTATTTGGTATGTGGTCTGTCTAGGCGAGCCATCCAGTACTCAGGATGTTTGATGCATGGATATAGATTTCACATAACTGATGGAGAACGATATAGAAAAACTCAAAATTGTGGGGTAATAGTCAAAGGAAGCTATGGGGATGATAAAATTGACTTCTACAGAATTATGGAAGATATGATAGTGTTAAAGTATATGGGGGGATATATGGTTTGGTTGTTTAAATGTAATTGGTGGGATATTTCAAATCATAGGTTGGGAGTGCATAATGATGATTATTTTGTGAGAGTCAATACATCCTGCATATGGTATGAGGACGATCCCTTTGTTCTCGCTTGCTAAGCGAATCAAGTTTTTTATATAGATGATCTGGAGTTCGGAAACCCATGGCAGGTAGTGGAAAAGTTTGCACTAAGAAATGTATATGATTACATTCCAGAGGTAGACGAACCTTTAGAAGAAGTTGATAATCCAGCAAATGAAGAAGCATATCAAGAAAACGAAGTAGACATCAATTTATTTGTTGATCTCAGCCAATATGATATAGTCCCATTGTGTAGAGAAGATGTTCAACCTGAAGTAATTGAGGGTGAAATATCAAAAGAAAATGAATCAGCTGAAGAGTCTAGTGAGGATGAGTGCGACTGGTCTAGCAAAACAGATAGTGAATAAATTTCAAACATGAATTTTTGTAAGTATTATTCTTATAAATATCCGTAACGTTTGTTTGAATAATAATTTGTTACAATTTCAAATAGATATGTCTCTTAAACGCAAAGCAATACGTGTGCCATCCCCATCCATTATTGATTTCTCGTGTGGTTCACCTGCTATGAATAGTGAGCCAACACTACCAGACTCAAAACAAGGTATTTTATCAAATTAAATACCACATTTTATGCTCAATTTAATATTATATATATAAAATAAAATAATTTAATTAAAATACATACTTTAATTACTATATATATAGCTGTTGTAAGCCAGCGCCGAGGTAGAGGCAATACGAAGGGTGTCTGTATAGAGAAAGTAAGGAAAGTGGATAAAATTAAACTTGATATTCCTGATGATCACACCGGTGGCTGCGGAGATTCGACAACGTGGCTTGCTTCTTATATTTGTACACTTACTCGTATGCATGCACCGATTGCTACATTCTCTTGGTCTAAAGTTTCCCAAGATGTGAAAGACCACATCAAAAATCGTTGCTTGGTAATAAATTACATCTCAAGTAACTAAGTATTATTCATATTACTTTCAAGTTACTTTATATTTATACTAATTGTTTATAATTATTGAAAGGATAAGTTTGAGCTTAATTTTGGCCAACGAAAGGACCGATTAACTGTTAAGG
The DNA here is from genome assembly GCA_029856935.1 of Cyclocarya paliurus. NCBI lineage: Eukaryota > Viridiplantae > Streptophyta > Magnoliopsida > Fagales > Juglandaceae > Cyclocarya > Cyclocarya paliurus. Next base: position 29,471,138 of record CM056955.1, on the reverse strand, counting down.
AACTGATGTCGAATACATTATAGAGGTACAAAGGTCGATGCCATGCACACTATAAGAAGTTCAATACTACAATAGAGGCACACCAAAATCCATTCCAAACAATGCCACCAAACAAATGGGAGAATGTTTGTGATATGTTTGAAAATTCTACTTATCAGGTAATTTCGCTGCTCTCTTTTTTTAATAATATATGATAGATGTACTAAACATATAGATATAATATTTTTTTACAACGGAGTACTATGAAGAAATCAAATAAATCAAATTTAAAGATACACCATCATGCGGGTTCTCGATCTTTTCATCGTTTATCTAACAAAATGATAAGTTATTCTACTCCATGTTAAATATTAACATATAATGTACTTCTGATTTAAGTTCTAATATATTTTTTCTTTTTGCAGAAAGATGAAAGTTCTGCTAACTATGATCTGACCCAATTGTATGCAAAATCACATAAAAATCGAGATGGTGTTTGGACCAGTCCCGAAGCAGAGGAAAATTATGTAAGTCTAAGTTTCTTTAATTCTATTGTGACTATATATTTTTGTTACTTATACTAACTAGTATGTTTTTATTTTTGAAAGACAAGATAATATCTCTTAAGGAAGCTATTGCGGATCCATCTGATACATCATCTGTTAACGATGCTCAGATCCTTTCTCAAGTTCTTGGATCACGTTCTGGATATTTGAGGGGTTTAGGACGTTGCGTTAAGCCATCATCATTCTCTTCTAGAGCCGGATCGAATGACAACAAGACTAAACAATTGGAGGAAGCAACACTTGAAATAGAATGATTGAGATCTAAGGAAAAAGAGTTGTTGACCGATTAGATCAAGCAGCATATCTTAAGGCAAGATTAGAAGAGAACATACAGAGGAGACTGGGGATGGAGGTACAAAAAGCTATGCTTGAACAGTTGCAGTCAATTATGTCACAAAACTCTATACTACCACCACAATTGTAAAAATAATTTTTTCTTTCATTTTCTTTCTATCATTATGTTCCAAAATATTTGAACAATTGATGTTTGAATTACAATTTGTGTAATACTACTATGGTATTTTTAATTATTAAATTCTGTTTTGTATGATTCATACCATTCGAACGGTAAATAACCAATCCGAACCAAAGTTTTTAAAACCAGTACGGTCGATATTTGTCGTACCGGCGACTGGGCTGGTATAGAACGTCATCCATTCCGTACCGCTCAAAATACCGGGTGTACCGATAGGTATTTCATTTTTTGGCCGGTACAAAATTGTGCAGCCTAATGCGATGGCATTTTTGAAATTCTAGTTAATACTTAAGGGCAGTTTCAGACTTTCATGTAACATATACTTAAGGTTTCACTTTTTTTTTCCTGTCGTGCTGTCTGCGTAGTGTGTTGAGTGCGTTCATCACTTCATCTTCTGCCTTCGAATCCAAGACCCAGACTGAGCTCCTTTAGCCGGCAACAGCAATGAGCACGGTAGCACCCGAGTCCAAGCAGTCAGCTCGCGTCGTCGTCTCCGCCATCTGGTTGCAAGTCGCTATCCACGACTCCGCCATCCTCTCTGTTGATGGTATGAGCAGATGGTTTCCGTTTACACTTTACCCCTTATTATTTCGAATGCAATCGGAAAGAAAGTTTCGGATCCTATCAATCGAAGATTTGGATCTCCTCTAAGATGAAAATTTTATTTCCACTCCTTTTATTTTTTTTATTTTTTATATATATTTCCACTCATTTTATTGATGCATAAATTATTCTTCATATTTTTTCCACATGATAAAAAAGTTTACATTGGCATTCTTAAATCGATAATTGAGTGGTGGTAATTTAGGTTCATGGTTGAGTTCATTAACTATTGAATTATGGATATGTAACTATATGGTTTAGTACTTACTCAATCTACTTAATTAAAACTAGTTAAAGTCCTCAACTTGGACATTAATATTTGCTCAATAAACAAGTAGTCTTACTCACATAACTCGCTTAATAATTCAATTATGTTGGACTAAGTTGAATATAACTTGCTTCAATGTGTTTTGAATGTGTTTAACATTGATTCAATCGATCCAAATGATTAAGTTGACCCAATTAAAACGATTTCAAATCTTACAAGCATAGATTATATCAAGTATGCATATCATAAATCCTTAGATTCATGACAAAATTAGTATCAACAACCATAATTTACAAATATCCCTTGACTTTTCATTGCATCTATAATTAAAATTAGATTAAAAATCGATAAAAGTTTTATAAATAAACAAAAATAAGAAGAAAAAAAATGAATTTAATTTTTATGGTTACATTAGCAAAAACATAACTTTTATAACCAAAATCTGTGATAAATATATATATATATATATATCCCTATTCAAGTATTGAATGTGTTAATTTTAATTTTACTTACTTATAAGTGTTAATTGTTTTTTACTTTAATAGTTAAAAATGTCTAGTTGTCAATCAACTGCTGGTATGACTTCAACTCCAACACTTGTTCCTGTAAAATCAGAAGATCCAGTATGGGCCCATGTACGTGCAGTGCTAGGGGCAAGAAATAATACTAAATGTTTATATTGTAATAAAGTAATTAGAGGTGGTGGGATCACTCGGTTGAAGTATCATCTAGCTAGAATTCTAGGCGATGTAGAAGAACGTAAAAAGGTCTCTAACGATGTAAAATGGCAAATGAAGGAGTTGCTTGATGAAATAAAAAACAAAAAACAAAGAAAAGAAAAGAAAATTAAGATTAGAGATTGGAGGCAATATAGATTTAACATTTGATGATATTAATGATAGTAATAGTATGGAGGGATAGTCTCAGCTTTCAAAAGGTAAGGGGAAGTCGAAAGAATCTGGAACGGGAAAGTCAGTGGGGGGATTGAGTAGATTTTTTGCTCCAAGAACAACTCCTGGGGCCCAACTTTCAATTAAGAGTTCTATGTGCTCAAATGAGATGATTGTAAAAGCAAAGTTGGTTGTAGCATGTTGGTGGTATGATGCTAATCTGCCTTTCAATGCAGCTCAATCCAAGTTTTATCAACCAGCTATCGATGCCATGACTGCCATCGAGCCAGGATTCAAAGGCCCTTCTTTATATGAGTTGAGAGGAAATTTGCTAAAGATGGTTGTGGATAAGGTTCAAGATTATTTACAATAAATTAAGAAGATTTGGAATGACACTGGTTGTTCACTAATGGCAGATGGTTGGACAAACCAGAAGCAGCAATCAATAATCAACTTTATAGTTTATTGTCCGAATGGTACAATGTTCTTGAAGTCTGTTGATACATATGGTCTTAGAAAAGATGCTGAAACATTGTTTAATAAATTTGATGAGGTTGTTCAAGAATTTGGAGCTGAGAATCTTGTGCAGTTCATAACGGACAATGATGCAAGTTATAAAGTTGCAAGAAAAAAGTTATAGTAGAAATATGGCTCTTTCTACTGGTCTCCATGTGCAGCTCATTGCATAGACTTAATGTTGAAGAATTTTTCTGATCCAAGATATTTTCCTCTTATTGATGATACTATAAAAAAGGCAAAAAAGATAACAAAGTTCATCTATAACCATGGTTGGGTTTTAGCATTGATGAGAAAAGACTTTACCAAAGGTCATGATTTGTGTCGTCCTGCAATTACAAGGTTTGCGACAAATTTTTTAAGTATCCAATGCTTGCTCTTATTTAAGAAAAAACTCAGACAAATATTTACTTGTGATAAATGGATTGCATCAAGTCATTCTAAGAGGAACATAGGGAATGAGATAGCTGGGATTGTTGTAAAAGATAAAGAGTTTTGGGCTCAATGTCAATTTATTGTTAAAATTAATGAGCATTTGGTTCGTGTTCTACAACTTGTTGACAGGGATGAGAAGCCTACAATGGGATACTTGTATGATGTAATGGAAAGAGCCAAGGAGCACATAAAGCAAGATGCAATAACAAAGTTAGCGTACTCACTCCATTCACCAGAATCATTGATTCAAGATGGGATAAGCAGCTTCACACTCTATTACATGCGGCGATTTGTTTTCTTAACCCTGGAATTTACTATAGCCCCAACTTTAAAAGTAAAAATGATATTGTAAGAGGCTTCAACAACTGTGTTATGAAGATGGAACTTGATCCCGATAATCAAGACAAGATCATTGCAGAACTTGACTTGTATAAGAACGCAGTAGGTGAGTTTGAACATTCTTTAGCCATCCGCTAGCAGGATAAGATTAATCCAGGCATTATCATTTATCAATATCATTTGTTAAATAGTGTAACTTTGTACTTTAAATTTTATCTTATTTTATTTTTACTTGCATTTAATTAATTTATAATTGCATGATTGTTATAGTTGCATGGTGGATCCAATTTGGTTGCGAGGTTCCAATGCTTCAAAAGTTTGTTGTTCGAGTACTAAGTCAATGTTGTAGTGCAACTGGATGTGAGAGAAACTGGAGCACATTTGATTTTATTCATTCAAAGAAGAGAAATATATTAGTGCATAAACGTTTGAATGACTTAGTATTTGTTCGTTATAACTTGAATGTAACACCCTGCTCCCCAATAAAGACATTTTAGAATTTTCAGAGAGCCAATATGCTACTACTAAATTTGAACTTAAAAAGTTTTTTTTTTAACAACGCGCCAGATGTGAAAGATTCCATAAATAAAATAAATTTTATTAAATACTAAAAATTCAAAAATAGAGTCTGCAGAAGCACTTATTTAAGAAAAATACGGGACTCTCATGTGCTTATCAAAATAATTTAATTAAATCTTAAACCATAAAACTTAATCATAGCAAAATCTGTCTAGGCCTCTGCCTCGCCTCTCGGGGTCAAGTTCTGTCCTGCAGTCTCATCCTCATAAATGTCATCACCTGTGGTGGTTTAAAAACATAAAACAAACTAAAATGAGTTGAATACTCAATAAGCAACACATCATATAGTAAACATAATAAGCATAAGGTTTTCTTGAAAAAACGTGCATACTCATAAATACATATGTAAACAACATGAACATAAATATGAACTTATCTTTCACTTGTCATAGGCTGTTACCCACTGTTGCCCCCCGTGAGTTAGGGTTAGCGAATCTAAATAGATTCTGATTCCGCCCGTGGCCACGGGTTGTGGAATCCATACATAAGGAAGACAGACTGGGTGCACTACCAGCATGTACGACCTGGCAATGTAATATGCCCATAACATCGGCACCGTCTTCATATCATACATAGATCGTTACTTATCTTATCATTCATATTTCATCATAATCATAGTTGCATACTTGTCATATCATATCATAGATTTCAAATGAAATCGCATTCTTTCATAGATGTCGTAATACATGTTTCCTCAGTTAAAATCATGATTTTTCATAAATACTTCAATGCATAAGTTTCCACATAAAATCATGCATAGCGTTTCATAAATTATTTTAATGCATAACTCTCACATAAAATCATGATATTTCATAAATCTTTTGATGCATAACTTCTTTCATAAAATTATGAATTTTCATAAATAACTTAATGAATAATTCTTCACATAAAATCATGAATTTTCATAATTTTATCATGTTTTGGGTACGTGAAAAGGGGCTTCCAATGGAGGGTGAACATGCATAATATTTTTATAAAAGACAAGCAATTTACCTTACATACATGTAAGGGTATGATTATGCTACTTACCTTGCAGCGCTAATCCATTATTTTCGGTATGTAATCGATCGCATCAGAGCAAAGGGCAAGGCTGACCGTCATCAATTGGTGGGGATGAGCAGCGACTGGAAGTGGGAGGGGCGTGGTGATACTTCACAGTGAGTTGGGCGATCACTATGCAAAGTACCGCTAACAGTGCTGGAGATGGAATTGGGTTGTGGCCGACGTATGGTGGTTTTCCGATGATGGAAAAGCTTGGGTTATGTGATCTCCAAGTGCTCTATTTTTGGTGTGAAGAACAGGGGATGGTCAGCTTCTTGTATATCGCTAGTTTTCGTTTAGCCGTGGGCTGTGAAGGAGGAGGGTGGTGGTTGGTGCCGTGAGGGTTCATGGGTCAAGTTTCCGTGGTAGTTCACGGCAAAGGGAGGAGTAGCTTGGAGGACGAGGCTCATGGTAGAGGGAGGCTGTGTGCTTGTGGCTTACGGTGTATGGTGGTTCCGTCAAGGTAAGTGGTCTGGTGGATGGGCTGAGTGTTTGGTTGGTTCGACAATGGTGGTTCTTGGTGCACTGCCATGTGTGTGCTGTGCGGTGTCCTCATGGCTAAGCTACGGTGAGAGTGGGTTGTGAAAGCGAAAGGCGTTCTGCGTGAGTGAGGTCTAGCTTCTCCAAATCTGTTTCTGTTTGTTTCAAAGGGTCCAAGATTAGTTTTATGGATGAGGCAGAGGGAGATATCGTGAGTGATAAGGAGATTGGATAAGTTGGAGTTGGGGGTTGGTTTGATCTAAGAATCCTATTCAAACTGGGAATTCAACAATATAGGAAAACACGCACAGAACAAGGAAAGGACTTCAGAAAATATAAACACTATCTAGGAACCTATCTTAAAATATATCTCAATTTAATAAAATAAAAATTTAATCCTACATCATCTATAAAAATGTTAACCGAAAAATAACGTAATTATCAAATCCAATAAATATCCGTAATTATCCCTAATAATATAGGATCGGGTCGTTACATTGAAGCTGCGAGAGAGGAAGATTTGGATTGGGCAAGTATTGAGGAGCCATTAGTCTCACTAAATGAGGAAGAGGATGATAATGTTAGTGTTGATGTTGATGATGGTGGTGACGTTGATGAAAATATTTTGATTAACATGTCGAATCTTGATCCTTATTGTCTTTTTGATGAGGATGAGTATTTTTTATCACAGTGGTGACGTTAATGATTTTATCATGATAATGTTGATGTTTATATTAGTTGTAACTTAAAACTTAAGACTTGTATTCAGAAGTATTGAGTTTATGACTTATTTTGTTGTTATTTTGGAGGACAGTTAATACTTGTATACATATAATTTATCCAGGTATAAACTATTCCGAAATGAAACGGTACCGGTATCGAAACGGCATTGGTACCGAAATGTTATCTCGAAACGGTACACCAAAGGTACTGGTACTGAAATATTTTGTTCCAGTGCCTTGACTGATATGGCTTCCGGTACAGTATTCAAAACTTTAATCCGAATGGTAAATTACCATTTATAAATCCATTCAAATAAAAACAGACCCATCTATAAATATATATATATATATATATATTGTAATAGCCCGCTACAAATTCAATGGTGAAATTTCTATAGACTTTAAGAATCTTATGAAAACTCCGTAAGTTGTCACGAATCAACCAATCACATAGGTTTTGGTCTATCAACATAGTTCGTGTCACCACTCATTATGTAAAAAATGCGATTTTATTTATTTGAGGTAGTTAGATGTGTTAGAATTGATAGTTTTGCATCATTAGTCTCATTTGTATATTTATGATTTTATGGCACAATAATTTCATTTTCATTTTTCAGATGAAATGCATGTTCGAAAACACATTTTGATTATTTTGAGACACTTCAGGGTTGAATTGTGATAAGCAATTTGCACTACTAGGTTAGTATGTATATTTAAGATTTTAGAGTGCAAAATTTATTTTCACTTTTTTCGGAGTAAATAGTAATCTCAGTAGTAGCACTAAGTACAGTGTTTTCAAAATCACAATGTGGAATGTCCAAATTAGTTTAGAGAAGTTTTATTTAGACACTTGGCAAAATCTTAGCCACAATCGGTGAATAGTATTGAATATTTGACACCAAGAGGGTTTCAACTCTAGTGAAACCCTAAAAATGTAGAATCCAATTGAAACCCCAAAAATCTTGGAAGAAATCAAAACTTAAACGGTTACCAACTTACCCTAAATCCCAATCCGATTTTTATCATTACGTTTAATCACTTAATTAAATTATTTTTACATGCTATTAATCTCTCAAATTCATATTATGATTTCATTATTCAATTAATTAAACTTTCAAATTTTGATTGGGTCAAGAAAAAATAGATTTGGGCTTGATAGCATCTCAAACCCTAACCAAACCATTTTTAAACCCAAAATGAAGCCCATTTGATTAAGGCTCAATAGGCCAACGAATTCTAGCCACCTTGGCAAAGCTTTTTGAAGAAGTTTCCACCTACCTAAGGCTGACCACCACTGCTTATGACAACCCTCAAATAGTCCTTGATGGGAAGGCAAAGACCACCTCACTACCACCACCTACAAGGCACCTCAATGTAGCCCATACCATGGGCATTTAGCCCCTTGTTTTGGCCAAGACTTCCATCACTCAAGACCTCACTTCATCCTTTAGTTTGTGTAAGAAGAGTGCAGATCATTCCCTTCCTCATTTTTAATCCCTTTCACTTACGTTCTTGGAGAGAACACTTAGAGTTTTCACTCAGGCAGTTTTTTAAGCTTTCTTGCTTACGATTTTTAAAGCCTTTGTAAGTATTATCCCACGAAGTCTACTTTCTTTTAATACCTTTAGTATTTGATTTCATGGTCATTTGATTGGTCAAAAATTGGTTTCACAATGGAAAGGTCTGTCTGGGTGATAAACTGGATAGTATGTTGTATTTTAGAGTTCTTGACCAAGCTAATAGACAAATCTTGGTCTGAAAGTTTTATGGAGTTTTGCTAACATTTTTATATGAATTTTTGTTAAGAATTCGTTGCCTGGTAAAAAATTTTTATGAAAGATTTTCTCAGAATTAGAAACTTACAAACTAGAAGGAGAGAAACAATTTATGTTTTAAGAAAGTTTGGATCTTTTTGGTTTAATCTTACTCCAATGAATTTGATATTTTTATTTGATGATTCTAAGCCTTTGATATACTTGTTAGGATGTTGTTTGAAGATCTCAGGTGTTGATTTGTAAAGATATGATTTTTATGCATAAGGATAGTCTATTAAGTAAAAAATATGAAGTTTTCAGATAGATCCATGTTTTCATTTAATTTTGGCCACGGATTTTAAGTTTAATGCTTGGATCAACTTTAAGACATATTTTTAAACCATATGATGTTGTTGGTTTAAAGTTTTTATCAAGGTATATTTTGGATCAAGTGTTTGATCATATCAAAGTTGAGAAAAAAATTCTGTTTTTGTCTAAGTATTGGAGTCGAGTACTTTAAGTGAGATTTTTGTGATCTTGATGATTTGTTTTTTATGACTCAAAGCATGATAATTCTTAGGAGTGTGTTATGGAATGTTAAAAGAAATTTTTAAATTTTTGGAGTTCTTAGAGATATTTTTAAAAAAAGTCAAAACCTTGAGATTTAAGGGTTTGTATTTTAGTTAAAAAGTTTGGATCTTTTTACTAAAAGGTTTTTTTTTTAAGTGAAGTGGATTTTTGTTGATTGCTTTAAGCATGCTTCTGAGTATAGGATGTGATGATCTATGTTACAATATTTTGGTTTAAGTATGAGTGTTGAAGTTGGATAAAATTGCAAGAAAAATCAAAGAGAAATGGCCTAAGGGTGTTTCAGTCTTGGTGTGATTTGTATGGTTGTGAATTGTTTTAAATTTTTCTAAGTTGATAATTGATTTTAGGGTAAGTTTTGGTATTTTTGGAGTTAGGATGTGGAATTCTTAAGTTAGGGGTAAAATGATTATTTTCTCACTTGTAGAGGGTGAAATAGTAATTTTACTCTACCTTAGAATCCCTACATACAGTTGCTTGTGTTTCATGCTTGTAATGCAACAATCACTGTAAGTTAGCTTCTAACTTACTTTCATGCTCTGCCAGTTGCCAAATTGCAACTTTTAGAGATATGGTAGATGATTGTGAATTACGGGATTTGGGTTTTTAAGGGTCACAAGTATACGTGGAGTAAGAGAAGGGGAGGGAATGATGGTGTTTGTGAGAGGTTGGATAGAGCTTTAGCAAATATGTCTTGGTGGAGTAAGTTTCCATATGCCTCAGTTACTCATGGCATGGTTGCTTACTTTGACCATGTACCAATATGGGTTACCACTGAAGGTGAGGTAGGTCCTATCCGAGCTAGAAGGCAATTTAAGTTTGAGGAAATGTGGGTGGGGAAGAAGGCTTGTGAGGAAATTGTAAAGGAGACCTGGAGAAGGAGTGTGGATGGGAATAACACTATGTCTGATGTTATGGGCTTGATTAAGGAGTGTGGATCGAAATTAGATGGTTGGAATAGGAATGAGTTTGGTAATGTCCAAAAGCAATTAAATCTAGCAAGGCAACATATGGAACAACTGCTTGTTACTGATCCGAGTTTGGAATGCCCTACTGATCACAATAAAGCCAGAGAAGAAGTGCAAATATGGTTGGAAAGGGACGAGGTTATGTGGTGACAAAGGTCGAAATCTTTATGGTTAAAAGATGGGGACAAAAACTCGAAGTATTTTCATACGAAGGCTTCTCAGAGAATGAGGAAGAATATATTGGTGAAATTAAAGGATGGGGCGAGGATATGGCAGTTTGGAGAGCAGTGAGATAGAGCTATACTACAATATTTTCAGAATCTGTTTCAGAGTTTGAGCCCAAATGGTGAGACTAACTTTCTAGAGTCAGTGGTTTGCAAAGTTACTACGGCTATGAATGATGAACTGACCAGGGTCTACACAAAAGATAAGGTTTTAGTGGCTCTATTAGTAATGAATCCTTCAACAGCCACAAGGCCCGATGGGATGTCTCCAGCATTTTTCCAAAAATACTGGCATGTGGTTGGCAAATCTATTATTGGGGCAGTTTTACAGGCTCTAAATTTAGGTTATTTCCCTCCATCCCTAAATCATACTTGCATCACTCTTATTCCTAAGAAAAAGAACCTTGTTTCTATTGCTGATTATAAGCCTATAAGTCTGTGTAATGTGGCCTATAAACTGATTTCTAAGGTTATTTCCAATAGATTGAAAACCATTTTGCCTTTTATAATTGGGGAGAGTCAAAGTGCCTCTGTTCCGGGGCGTTTGATTACGGATAATATGTTAATAGCCTATGAGGGGGAAAAAGCATAAGAAGAATCTTATGTCTATTAAAGCATAATATGTTATGCATTTCTTAAAGCATAAGAAGAAGGGGAAAAAAGGTTTAATGTCTATTAAATTAGACATGAGCAAGGCTTATGATAGAGTAGAGTGGAGTTTTCTAGAAGAGGTGATAGAAATAATGGGGTTTCATATTGGTTTTATCTCTCTGGTGATGTTGTGTGTTCAGACTGTATCATTTTCTGTGTTAGTTAATGTTGAACCAAAAGGACCAGTTATTCCTTCTAGGGGGTTGAGGCAAGGGGACCCTTTATCCCCTTACCTTTTTCTTCTCTGCACTGAGGGACTCACTGCATTATCTTAGGATATGTTTGGGAGGTGAGATGTGAATTTTGTATTTTGTTTTAAAGTTTAAAATATTATTTTTTAGTTTTAAGATTTGAAAAAGTTAAATTGGAATTTGAAAAAATTGTATTGGGATTTGAAAAAGTTAAATTGTTTATTATATTTTATATAGGAATTTGAAAAGGTTGTAATGATGAGATGAGATGAGATGAAAATTTTGAGGAAGATAAAACATCCAAGCATAACCTAAATAAAGCAACTGTAAAGCAGGAAATTTCTGGGATTAAAATTTGTAGGGTTGCTCCAACTTTAAATCATCTGCTGTTTGCGGATGATAGTGTCATTTTTTGTAAGGCGGATGAGGAGGAAAACAAAAGAGTTCAGTCTACCTTGGATGTGCATGAAAGGGTGTCATGACAGAAAATTAATAAAGAAAAAACATCGATGGTTTTTAGTAGCAATGTGGGGGTGGAGGTTAGAGAGGAATTAAGATTGTTATCGGAAAATAGTGATATACAACAATATGAGAAGTACTTGGGACTTCCTCCAATAGTAGGCAGATCTAAGGCTCAGTCTTTTCACTCTATTAAACAGAGGGTTTGGCAAAAACTACAAAGTTAGAAGGAAAAACTGTTATCTCAAGGGGGAAAAGCTATGGCCCTTTCTATACCGACTTACTCTATGAGTTGTTTCTTCTTGCTTGCTGGGTTTTGTTCAGATTTAGAAGGCTTAATGTCTAAATTTTGGTGGGGGCAAAAAGGGGAAGAGAAAAGGATTCACTGGGTTACCTGAAGGAAACTGTGTGAGAGGAAGGATAGAGGAGGGATGGGTTTTAAGGATTTTCGATCTTTTAACATTGCCCTTCTTGCTAAGCTAGGGTGGAGGTTACTTCAAAATGAGAACTCAATGTTACATAAGATCCTTAAAGCTAGATACTTTTCCAAGACTGATTTCATGAATTCTAGTTTGGGTCTCTATCCATCATATACATGGAGGAGCATATGGGAGGCTAAGAAGAGTTTAAGAGATGGGTGTAGATGGAGGATTGGGGATGGGAAAACAGCACAAGTATGGAAGGATCAATGGATTCCAGGCATAAATCTCTAGAAAAGGAAGATGGTTTACAAACAAAAAATAGAGGAGGGGTGGCGGCTTCTCTTATTGATAAAGAAATTGGATAGTGGAATCTACAACAGCTTAGAACTCTCTCCAATCCAATTATAGTAGCTGACATTATGAAAATAAGGATCTACTCTGAAGCAGGTGCAGACAGATGGGTGTGGAATTATGAACGTAATGGTGTTTTTTCTATCAAAAGCTGCTACAAATTTATTGTTTCTCAAAATACTATGGATGTAGTCAAATCATCCTCAAGGGGCAAGCAACAAAGGTTATGGAAAGTATTGTGGAAGATGAAGGTGCCTCACAAGATTAGAGTATTTGCATGGCGTGCATGTCTAGGTATTCTTCCTTCAAAAGAAAATTTGTTGAGGAAACATGTGATTGCTGAATCTCAGTGCAATTTTTGTTGTCATCCTCTAGAAGATTAAATCCATGTTGTGTTCTAGTGCACTCATCTAAGAGATTTATGGAAGAAGTTTTTCCCTTCATTAATTTAGAAGTTTTTTCAAAATGTTGCTTTATTGGCTTTGCAGTTGGTGGAGGAGCAGGATCATGACAAGTTGGCCCAGTTTTTCTTTTTAGCTTGGGGTTTTTGGTTTAGGAGAAATAAGTTGGAATTTGAGAAGGTTAGACTCAGTCCAAATCAAGTGGCTAATCATGGGGTGGGATTACTTCAAAGTTTCAAAGCAGTTTCTGCTATGCCATAGGTTCAGCTCAAGAATTTTGTAATATGGAAGCCTCCCCTTTCAGATGTTTTAAAGCTTAACACTGATGGGGCTATGTTTGGGGACCTCAAAAAAGCTGGGATTGGCTTAATTTTGAGAGATGAGTCTGGAAATGTGGGTATGGCTACAAGTTGTATTGAAAATGAAGTTCAAGATCCAGAAGCAATTGAGCTGTTGGCAATTTTTAGAGGTCTTCAATTGTGCTCTTCTATGGGTATACCGAGTCTGTTGGTGGAGAGTGATAGTCTATTACTAGTGAATTCTTAACAGCAAGAAGATATGGGGAATTCCATCCATGGGAACCTATTTGTAGAAGTTCAGAGGCTGAAAGTTTGTTTTAGGAGCTGTTCTTTTTCTCATGTGTATAAGGAAGGGAACATGGCAACTCATGTGCTTGCAAGAAACGCTTGGAGGGTTGTTAATTTAGAAATGTGGTGGGACTGTATTCCAGACTTTCTTTCTCAATCCATTTAGCTTGATAAATGTCTGTAATTGTTGATCTCAAATGAAAGTTAATTGTTTATCAAAAAAAAAAAGGTAAGGGAACTATCGTATATGTACTTATGTTATCATATATGTCATACTCTGCTATGTCACTACAATATTTATCTGTTACACGATATATTCTATCACATAATATTTGTATGTTATATGTTATGCCATGTCACGCAATGTTATCTGTCACATGTTATGCCATGTCTTGCAATGTTAGCTGTTACATATTATGCCATGACATAAAATGTTCATCTGTTACACGTTATGTCATGTTACAAAATGTTTATCTATTTCATGTCATGCTATGTCATTCATCTCATGTACATGTCACGTTACGTTACATTAGTCTATTTGTCATTTTCATTTCATATCATGTCATGTCTCAAGTTCAAAGTATGTCTCCCAAAACAATATTTTCCAAGTCTAGTCATGTTACATCCACGTATTGTCATATTATTGTTCAAGTCATTATTATTAAATCGTGGAAATTTCATGAGACAAGACTACTCTATTTTGGTAACTCCATAAGACAAGAACATCGTGGTACCTCCATGAGACAATAATGCAATTCTATGTTCAATTTCGAAATGGTTGATTATGTGTTAGGATCAAGAGATGTGGCAGATGATCGACTAGAGGCAGTTGACTAGACAGTAATGGCACGACGCGGAGCTCATCACTTCGATGCTCCATTTCATCAATAGTATTATGCGTGAGCCGCTCGATGGATTGGCCTAGTAGTTATCTTAGTTTTGGATGTACTTAGGGAGCTCTGTCTCCAATATTTTTATGTTAGAGACATGTTGGACAAGTATTGTAACCTTTTGGATATTAGTTATTATGTGAATTTCATAAAGTATATTTATGTTTTTGGGATACATTACTTCTGGTACATAGTATTGCTCAAGAAAAAAAATTGCTTCGAATATTGCATATTGTTAATTGCATGCTAGGTGCATTGCATTTTTATCTATCATAAATGGAAGCAAGTAACATTATGTTGCATATCCTAACGCTTCAGAATTCGTCCGATCACAAGCGGAATTTGGGGGCATCACACACACACACATATATAGTAGCATCCAAAACTAGTATATAGATTAAACATATAATACTAGTACTAGTACGATACTATGCTATAGATCAATACTTATATATTAGTCTAATATAGTATAGTGCTATTAAAAAATTGAGTATAGTATTATAATATTCTATAATAAAGCACAATATAATATATAGTACAATATTATAGTATAGCATATAATTATAGTATAGTCTTATATAATATATAGTATAATAATATGCTATTGTATGGTATAGTACTATATATAGTACTATTGTATGGTATAGTACTATATATAGTACTATTGTATGGTATAGTACTATATATAGTGCTATCATATATATATATATATAAAGTGTATGTATTACATGTATTATATAGTATATAGTACTATATATATTATAGTGTATTATCTGTATTATAAAATGTCTGATAATACTACTCTCATATAATATACTATACTGCTCTCATATGTATATACTACTCTCATATTACATCTATATAAAATATATATATATGATATAGTATAGCATACTGTACTATAATTAGATACATCATTAATTTATATATAGTGATCACTACATGATTATTTATACATACTGATACTATATCATATATAATATTATATATAGGTATTTCGTGTAGTACCTTTAATAGATAATTATGCTTATTAAACTAAAATTATTTACATATGAGTAATAATGCATTCGAACTCTTTTGCCATGCATTCGAATGGTTAAGTAAGTGTTCGAATGGTTCCAATAAAAGAAAAATCACATTCGAACGTAAATTTCTATGTTGGTGCCTTCTAACCTAAAATGGATATGCGTTTTGCACTATTAACAAAATATATATTCATACATTCAAGTGTACTATATTCACGTTCCCACGTATTGACTCTAAAGTAGTGTGTGCAAACGTACGTGTGCACTGTGGAGAATTTAATACTGCACACATCAGAATGTGACTGGTTCAACGTTTGAACGTTACATGGCAATAAGTACACAGTCCGAATGTCTGGAACTCAAAATCACGAAACTTCAAAACCGAACCATCGCTACGCCACTGTCCAACTCCAACGCTGTTGTTGAACGCCACTACAACCCTTAAGATAAAGTTATTGCCCCTTTCCTGTGGTTATTATCCTGTTTTGGCTTGATTTTAAGTGGGATTTAGTTCAAGTTGAAACTCATAAACTCTTGCCACATTTGTGAATTTTTAGGCCACCGTAGCCGACCAATGGGTCCCTTCGAGGACATCCGATAAAATTAGAATGATATAGAGAAGATTAGCATGGTCCCTATGCAAGGATGACACACACAAATTGAGTAGCCGCCCAATGGAAAAATGGCCATTGTAGAAAGGTTACATTGAGTATATAATTCATATCTACGGTGGCCATTTCTCCAATAGTGGTGTAGTTAGGAAAATCGGAGATGGCTGAGCCGACTTAGCCATCTCTGAAATTCCTCCGTTTATACGTTCGAATGTAAGTTTTCTGAAATGAACATTCTAACGTAGATATATAGGTTCACACGTTTCTTCCACGTGCGAACTTTATACATTATTTTCATTCGAACATAGATATAGTTCGAACTATACCTTGGAGTTTATTTTGAACGTTATATTTGGTTGCTCTGACATAACAACTAAGTGCGAACGTAATTCAGGGGTACGAACTTTATTCAAATAGAAATACTATTAACGTTTGAACAGTGACAAATGTTCGTTCAAATGTTTCGCATTACATTCAGACAATATTTTTCACGTTCTCATATAACCTTGAAATTGGAATGTTAGTGTGTCATGTGTCAAACATGTATGTTTACGTTCAAAATTTAAAATAACATAGTTCAAATGAGTTTAGCATGATATGAGGTCAATTTCTATTTTTTTTTTCGTAGGATATGTCTCATCAGTTCACAACATCGAAACGGGGTGGGGAAGGAACCCCAAACACATCACGAGTCGGCGTACCAAAATTTAGGGCCAAACACGAGATCAAGATCGATGAGTTTGACTGCTTGACATGGGAGGGGAGGAGTTTCAGGTCCCTCTTTGTCACCAAAATGTGGACCCACATATGCGCACTAAGGGAGACGATATACCTGTCCATGGTCCATGAGTTTTACATGCAAAAGTAGGACATACCACAGGATGTAGGTAGTCACAACAAATCTGTACATGGTGTTTAGTTATAGGTGTCGGCAGGCATCTTCGCTGACCTACTCAAGATCCCTCAAGTATCTGAGTCGTTTACTACAGTGGATCAGGCCAAGGACATACCGAATGTTGAGACATCTAGATCATCTGCTAGCCCTAGCCAGGCTAATTCAACAAGCATAGATGTATACCCTTTAGATAGCGATGGCTCTCAACCTCAAGATGATGATGATGGTAAGGCCTTCTTCACTCTCACGAGGAGATATTGCACCTATTCAAGACGAAGAACTCCTTCCACCAGAACACATTGCTACCATTGTTTTTTTCCAGATGTTGCAACTCATATTTGCAACAAACATAGATCATCTAGCACATAAGGCCACATTCAGTCGGACTCGTGCATAGTTCTTCTACGCTAGGCACTTGGAGACCCTATTTACTTTCCATTGTGGATATTTGCAAGGATCTTCTACGAGGTCAGTGTCATCTCCACCGACAACCTTCCATAACGGGTGATCATTACTTGGTTGCTACTATAGTGGGGAGTGGCACCCTGAGCTGAGGAGTGGTGGGTGGAGAAAATGAGCCTATTCGACATGACCTCACATTGGCAGAGCCTTAGATAAGCAAAAGGGCGTACTTAGCATGAGGCTTGGCCTCCACTAGATATTGTGCCACCAATCTAGGCTTGGGCTGCATTGCCACACCAGCAAAAGCTAGCCTCACACTGTATGCTTCACCACCACTATCCCTAGCACCCCTCTATCCAGTCATCGTGCATGTTTAAACACGAGCCCAGTTGCATTGCTACTCCTCACCATTGCAAACAACCACCAATCAACGCTTAGTCCGTTGCTCAGCCACCCACGCACATCCTCGACCATCCTTTGTTCCCATAAACAGGAATAGAGCAAGTGAACACTCACGGACCACCAACATGCGGCCCACCAACTTGGGTCTTCCTCTGTAGCTCCAATCGCAGAGCCCATGAGACCAAAACTAAAGCAAACGACAATCGCAGCCCTTCATGGCGTGCACCACCACTCCTACTCCTCTTCCGCTCTCCCTAACCTCCAGCTTCCACAAACAGCATCGTGAGCCATTGTATGTCCATCCACTCCCACGGCCAGCCCTCTTACTATTAGTGAAGCTCCTGCATAATCTTCCTCCTTGTGTAGTAAGAATCGCTCTCTATCTCTCTTTCACGACACCACATATGACCAGATAGTGAGTATGTGTGATGTCTTGTAAATTACGCTAGAATATGTTTAGGATGAAATACAAAGGGTGCAAGTGTTAAAGGTCCCTATAAATTTTTATAAACACATGTTGCAGGTGGTAGGCTTAGGAATAGGTGGAGTTATATTTCATGTGTCAAGTGTTTCGGATAATCATGAGTGTACTTTTAATCCTAGGTGGAATAAGTAAATCCGAGGTTTTGAACGTTACATAAATATATATATATAATATATATATATATATATATATATATATATATATATATTAGAGGTTAATCATGCGATGGTTCGGAGAACTTATATAAAAATTAAAATATTTTAGAGAGGAGCAATATTTTAGTATTCTGAGTATTATAGATTTTTACATCTTAGATTTTAATTACAAAGTATGTCCTCAATTGAAAATTTATGCAAGTTACATGATTATTTTATAGATGATGATTGATATTCCCTTGTCATTGTTGTGAGGAAATTCAAATAAGTTAAAAAGATCTAGGTAAGCAGGGTTTCTATGCAAGACTTTGCATAAAAGAAATGGACTAAGGTTAATTTTGAAAAAATATGCATGTTTTGTTATGAAAAAAAATTTGAAACAACCTTAGTTATTTTTTCTGTGTGGTCTTTCTTGTGTGCATACTCAGGGCTTTAAGAATGATTAATGGGAAAATTCACATTTTGATACTGCTTGGTTTGGCTACCGGGGATAACACAATCCTACCAAATGGGGTTAAACATGGTCTCTATTCTGATACGATGCCTCTGATATGATATGATATGATATGATGATGTTTAGTTATGCTATGCCAAAGGATTGTTGTATATGAATGCTACTGAAACTGTCCCCATGATATTTTGATAGCATGTTTTGTTCTGCATTCTGAAACTAAAATATTTTGTTTTGCATTCTAAATTCTGTGAAAGGCTCATATTTATATTCTAATACATGTTCTCTACTTATTGAGTTGTTGATAACTCACCCTTTATCTCCATAATATTTTATGATGTTTTGGATGTTTCAGCTGAGGATCAAGAAATGAGAAGCATCGATAAGGCTACATGAGCATAGTACAAATAAGGTACTTTGGTTATCGGAGAATTTTACTCAGTAGTTTTATTTTTCTTTGTCGACTTGATATTTTGGAAGGTTGATATTTATTTTGAGATTTTCTGGTATTTAGATTAATTATATTGGAGTAGTGGATTTGAAACAATGAGTTGTATGTGTCATTGAAACTTTGGAGTCTATGACAGTATGATTGGAAGATGGTCTTAAGTGACAGGAGCTAATTCCCTGGACCTCCAGGACTGGGGCGGTATAGTATAAACGTTCAAACCTTACGCACATACATTCAAACATTAGTGCATAACGTTCGCACTATAAGACATTGTGTTTGAACTATATAGTAGTAATGTTCACATGTATATAGTAACGTTCAATTAATATAATTCATCTAGAAAATATAAATTTAATTTTAAAACATTACGTTCACACGTAACTCGTTTAACGTTCGATTAATTTATATACATTTGCACGTATAATGATTTGCGTTTGAATGTATTGATCTTAAACATGACAGCGTATTGTTAACGTGCAAACGTATAACAATTAATGTTCAAACATTGGTCGATTTAGTTACCAACTTTAATGAAGGTTTGACGAAACCATCACTGAAGGTTATATTTAGCCGTCATATGCATGCCTAGATAGGAACATGAGCGAATTTGTCTCCATTAAATTCTCAAGGAAACTTCATATGTACATAAAGAGGAAGAAAAAAACACGGTTTTAAAATTAAACTACAACGCAATTTCTCAAAACTTTGAAATAAAGAAAATAAGATGAGCTATTTTTGACGATGAGTGCTCATGCAATTGATTTTTGAGGCACATGCAAGTTAATATGATGAGCTATATATGATCATATGTGTCTCTAAAATGAGTTCCATAACTAAGAAGGTTCAAAAGACCAATTAAGAAATCCCAAAATGGTGAGAGTACTTTTTGTTTCTAAACTAGCTGGCCATGCATATGACGGATCAGGTCTTGCGTCCGTGAGCTAGGGGGGACTAGTTTTGGTGGGCATGATCGTCATGTCTCTCTCAATTATATCAGTGGTCATCTTTGCTTGTGGCATACATCGCAACAGAAGAGATGGAGGAGGTGGATCAGCTATAGGAGGCCATGGTGATCGTGGAGGTGGAGAGTGAGGTTTTGGTGGCGATGGGGATTGTGGTGGCAGTGCGAGTGGGGGTTGTGGTGGAGGTGGTGGCGGCAATGGTGGAGGTGGCGGCGGCGGTGGTGGTGGTTGTGGCGGCAGCGCTGGGGGTGCCCTTAAGAAAGATATATGAGAGAATTCGTTATCCAATCCCTTGTACAACATACATACGTGTTTAATTGTGTATATAGTATTGAAAAACAAAAATCTATAACATTATATAATAAAAGAACATTTTATTCCATTATCCTGCACGTGGATTCAGTAAGTATATAATGGTAGCTGTATTTTCTTATTATAGTTAAAGCATAAACAAAAGGGATTTGATAATGTGGCGATTTGCCCCATTTTTGTTAATTTCTACTGCATTCATGCGTGTTATCTATATATCAAGTATCGTGTTAATTTGCATGTGTATGTAGCACAATCTTTAATGTACAAATCTTTTACATATATTTATGTAACACCCTGGTCCAAGCCTAGAGGAAGCCCAGCCCGTCTGATGAAAACGGCGTTGTTCTGGGGATTAGTAGTTTTCTTTCCTCCCCTTCCCCTCTCTTTCTCCTCTCCCCGTCAATTTCACCCGATTTTCTCTCCTTCCCTGCACCGATGCTCCTCCCCTTCCACTACGCACAATTCCATCTCTTTCTCACCTTTCCCGTCACGTTCTCTTCCTCCTCCCACCACACACGTCTCTATTTCACCCTCCCCTTTCACACGTCACTTCAGTTTTCCCCCCTAACCCTGTAATAACCCCTCCCTAGAGATGGAGTGAGCTACTACATTTCGTCCTACTTTTTTTTTCTTCGATATGTAAATAATATATTAACAATTTACAAATGGGACTTTCTCATTTTTCTTTTATAACTTCAAAACTCAAAATAACATGTTTGTCAAAATAAAAGATTGTCCCATTAGCTATTTATTAAAAATCATAACTACTTTCATGGTAGGAACATCTACCCAGTTTACAAAATGCTTTCCTTCTCAAAATACATAGACCAAACAGTTTAATAAAATCAACCAAAACTTAAACTTCATTCAGAGACCCAATCCAAGGTTACTACTAAGCATTTGTCTCTCCTTCTAGAGTAGTGTCTTGCTCTATAGCCTCATCTTCGTCATTACCTAGACGTTTAAAATATTAAACACAAAAGTGAGTCTAAAATTTAGTAAACAGTACACCATACAGTTAAAATATCATATATCAATTATTCTGATAGGTATGAATCCTTGCTTGCTCTGCTCACTGTGCAGAACCAACCCTCTCTCAATTCATGGTATTGAGAATACCAAACGTTAGATTGCAAAAATGATTCAATACCTTCTTCCAGAACATTACATGGTCCCATATAGGCAATCCTTTACAACCTCGGAAACATATCCCTTAATAATAAAAGGCATTAACTAATAAAAAGAAACTTCTAGACAAAGGAATATCTAATAATAACCAATCAAACAGTAAATGTGAATAAAGATCAATTCCCACAATTCAAGCTATGTAGTCCGTCAATTTGATATTCGGCTTGCTGGTTCTTGTGCTTCTACGTAATGCCTTAGGCCCTTCAGTACTCGTATCATTCGCTCCTCCTGCGAGAATAACCTTGTCCTCATGGTTGAAATTTGGAAACTACTCTTTAATAGCAGAAAGAGGCTCCCACGTAGCATCCTCTGTGGGTAAGATGTTCCAGCAAATCAACACTTCCCTTACATGACCACTTG
Organism: Cyclocarya paliurus; assembly: GCA_029856935.1. Lineage (NCBI taxonomy): Eukaryota > Viridiplantae > Streptophyta > Magnoliopsida > Fagales > Juglandaceae > Cyclocarya > Cyclocarya paliurus. The sequence continues at coordinate 29,449,061 of CM056955.1, read as the reverse complement.
CACTCTGAACCCATCGTTCACCCATAATAGCTTCAGGTTGTAATAATGGCAGACCATCCTCAACATATGGAGGTGACGTTGGTTGTGCAACTGCATGATCCCCAAGTCGACGCTTCAAGAGAGCAAGGTGAAAAACGGGATGGATTTTTGCATCAGCAGGCAATTGAAGACGGTAAGCAACATTACCAATACGTTCGAGAATTAGATAAGGACCGAAAAACTTGCTAGCCAGCTTTTGATACGGACACTTAAGAACAGAGCGTTGGTGATACGACTGTAATTTTAAATAAACCCAATCTCCTATGGAAAAAACTTCCTCACGACGTCCTTTATCAGCCTGTTGCTTCATCCGATTGCGAGTAATTTCCAGATTAGCTTTGAGTTGACGAAGAATGCCATCTCGAGAAAGCAGAGTCCTATCAACTTCAACTACAGCAGTAGAACCTGGAACGTATGAATTCAGAATGTGTGGTGGTCGGCCATACAACGCTTCAAAGGGTGTCATTCGGATAGAACTATGAAAGGAAGTATTATATGAAAATTCAGCCCAAGCAAGACAAGCTTCCCAACGTTTTGGCGTCGCATGGACAAAACAACGGAGATATTGTTCCAGGCACCGATTTACAACTTCGGTCTGGCCATCCATTTCAGGATTGAGCTGGTGCACAAGTTGTACCTTGTAATCTGAAAAGTTCTCGCCAAAAATGACTCATAAAAATCCGATCATGATCACAAACTATAGATGTAGGATTTTCGTGAAGTTTGACGATATTTCTCACAAAGACATCAGCTACATCCCTGGCACTATAAGGATGGGCAAGAGCAATGAAATGGGCATACTTTGTAAGGTGATCAACAACTATAAAAATAGCATCCTAACCAGCTGATTTAGGAAGACCAACAATAAAATCCATGGACACATCAGTCCATACACCCGAAGGAAGACTCAATGGCTCGAGGAGACCAGCAGGGGAGCGGGTGTCATATTTATTACGCTGACAAGAATCACATTGTTGGACATGTAGTCGCACATCTCGTTTCATGCCACGCCAATTAAAAAGAAGAGACAAACGTTTATAGGTATGAAGAAGACCAGCATGCCCACCCACTTGACTGTCATGGAACACATGTAGGAGAGATTGCTTGAGAGCTGGAGCATCAGGGACCAAGATTCGGCTTGCACGCATGATACAACCATCCTTTAGCACATGACCTTCCACAGATAATGGATCGTCTTTCAGTTGCTGCATAATGGGACCCAAAACTGAGTCACGTTCAGTAGCAACCCGTAATTCACGCCAAACTTCCTAAATAGGACCAGAGATAGCCGTTAATTCATAATCCCACCCATTACGAGATAATGCATCAGCCACATTATTTTCTCTTCCTGGTTTATAAATAATTTCATAATCAAAACCTAAAAGCTTAGCAATTCATTTTTGTTACTCAGGAGTAGTGATGCACTGCTCAAGAAGATATCGCAAGCTCCTTTGATCAGTACAAATTTTAAACTTCCTTCCTAACAAGTATGGCCTCCATAACTTAATTGCCTCCAAAATAGCCAACATCTCTTTTTCATACGTAGAACATGTTATTTTTGCAGGACCAATTGCCTTACTAAGGAAAGTAATCGGTTTGCCCTTCTGTGAAAGTACTGCACCCACGCCCAGTCCGGAAGCATCAGTTTCAATGATAAATTCTTCCAAAAAATTAGGAAGTGCCAAAACTGGTGTAGAAGTCATAGCATTCTTCAAATTATTGAAAGCATCTTCAGCTTCAGCAATCCATGTGAACTGACCCTTTTTTAACAGTTGAGTTAATGGCCGAGCAATAAGACCGTAATGCTGCACAAACTTACGATAATATCCAGTAAGGCCAAGAAAACTCCGCAATGCAGTAACTGTCTTGGGTCGTGGCCAATGAATCATAACGTCAATTTTTCGTTGATCAACTCGCACCCCCTTTGAAGTAATTATATGACCAAGATACTCAACTTCAGTTTGGCCAAAAATACACTTTGAAGGCTTGATGTAAAAAGAGTGCTCAACCAATATATCCAACATAATCCGAAGATGTACAAGGTGGTCCTCCCAAGATTTACTATAAATTAAGATATCATAAAAAAAAACTAAAATAAAGTGACGTAAGTGCACCTTAAAAATTGAATTCATAATGGCTTGAAAGGTCGAAGGTGAGTTACATAATCCTAAAGGCATTACCAAGTATTCAAAATGCCCATGGTGAGTCTGGAACGCCGTTTTGTGAACATCGTCAAGATGAACATGAATTTGGTGGTATCCCGCGTGTAAATCAAGTTTGGAAAAATAAACTGCACTAAACAATTCATCCAACATATCCTCACTGGTCGGAATAGGAAAACGATCCTTTATAGTTACCTCATTTATAGCACGATAATATGTGCAAAATCGCCATGTACTGTCTTTTTTTTTAACGAGCAAAACTGGTGAGCAAAAAGGACTCGTACTCGGACGAATCAACCCTGTTGCTAGCATTTCCTCAACTTGTTGTTTGATCTCATTTTTTTGGAAATGGGTGTAACGATAAGGGGCCACATTCATAGGAGTAGACTCATCCTTCAACAAAATACGATGATCACACTCACGCACTGGAGGCAGTGTTTTTGGGGTCTCCAAAACTCGAGAATATTCCACTAACAAAAGCTCAATTTCATCGGCAACAACTAGTGTATTAGATGTTTTTAATTCTGATTCTCCCTCAATAGCTGTTAGACAGAACATCTCGGCACCCTGTTTCCATTCCTGTAATAAAGATGTAGCATCGACCACCCTAGAAGACCCAACTGATTTGGCTTTGATAAGATATTTCTAATTATTGACTATAAATTGCATGGACCGTTGATCATAATTATGCCCCACATACCCCAGTCCTTCAAGCCATTGATAACCCAGAACAAGGTCCAGACCCCGGATAGGAAGCCCAAATAAGGTGGTCTCAAAATCAAATCCTTGGATTGAAATAGGAACCTTATCATATCTCGCATGACGCTCTAATCTTTTGCCACTAGTGATGCGAACACAAAATGGAGTGATAGGAGTGACTGCCAAATTCAATTGGTTAACCACCGATTGATTGATGAAGTTATGGCTTGAGCCACTGTCGATCAACGCACTGAGTTCGTGGTGATGTATCATAGCTCGGACCCACATGGTACAATTGCCCAAACTTCCTAATAAAGCATGCAAAGAAATAAGAGGTTCAGTGGGAGAGTCTATAACCTCTATTTCTTCTTCCTTTGGTGCTTCCAAAGTCAACGGAACATCCACTTCAATCATGCATGTCTGAGCCTGACACCTATGGCCGGGGGTAAATTTTTCATCACAATTAAAATAGAGATTCTTCTCACGTTTCTGTCACATCTCCTCAAATATTAAGCGCTTTCACTGCCGGAGTTGGTGAAGGCTTTGCACTAACTGTCGCAGCACTGGGAGTAGTTACAATTGTGGACCCCGACGTACGATTAATAAAGCTAAAATTCCCCACTGCCTTTCGAGTTTTCTGCAATTTCTCATCTTGACATTTAGCCAAATCAATGGCCCTTTGTAAGCTCTTTGGTAGAAACATCCGCACCTCAACTGCAATTTCATCCTTCAGCCCTCCCATAAAAGCACCAAAAAGTGCTTTCTTTGGCCACCCCGTCACACGATTAGCCAACTTCTCAAACTCTTGCAAGTAAGCCCGGAAAGAACCTATTTGTGAAATCTTACTGAGTGCTTCATCATAATCCTCATAATCCGTTGGTTCGAAACGACGGAGGATTCCTTTCTCAAACTAATGCCTTGAAATGGTCTTCCCATGATGGACACGACTGTACCATTGCCACCATTGATTGGCCTCACCTTCTAAGTGAAAAGAAGCTAACACCACTTTCTTCTTACCTTGGATCTCTTGAGCAGAAAAATACTGCTTCGCACGATCGAGCCAAACAATTGGATCTTCACCTGCAAATCGTGGAAAATCGAGCTTTATCCGCGAATGCATTTGTAAGGTTCGAGTCTTCTCTTTTTCCCTGACGTTACCCTCCTCTGAACATGTATCAGATGCTTGAGAAGAAAAATACATTTCTTCTCCCTCAACAGAGTCAACTGGTTCAGACTCCTCTGAACTCGAAGAAGAGAGTCTCGATTTTCTTGAAGACTGACTAGAAGATCCCTTACGATGACGTTCATCCCTACTCGAGAAATGTCCATTAGATTTGGCCAACTCCTGGAGAATAGACTGATTCGTTACACTCATCTCTTGCATCATATGACGTAAATCAGAAACAGCTCCTTCAAGTTGCTCCAAACAAGCCTTGTTGGTTTTTGCTGGTTCAGCCATTGACAACGGAAAGAAATGGATCGTAGAATCTCTTATACCAATTGATAGGTATGAATCCTTGCTTGCTCTGCTCATGGTGAAGAACAAACCCTCTCTCAATTCATGGTATTGAGAATATCAAACGTTAGATTGCAAAAATGATTCAATACCTTCTTCCAGAACATTACATGGTCCCATATAGGCAATCCTTTACAACCTCGGAAACATATCCCTTAATAATGAAAGGCATTATCTAATAAAAAGAAACTTCCAGACAAAGGAATATCTAATAATAACCAATAAAATAGTAAATGAGAATAAAGATCAATTCCCACAATTCAAACTACGTAGTCCGTCAATTTGATATTCGGCTTGCTGGTTCTTGTGCTTCTACGTAATGCCTTAGAACCTTCAGTACTCGTATCATATTAATTTCTTTTGAAAAGTAATACAAGTTTAAAACAATTCAATTAAGCATTTTGAGTCAGTTTTCACTTTCCTTCGGCCGATACACACTATTATGCTTAGTGTGTTAGGGTTAGGGGTATAACGGTTCCAGTTTGGTCAAAGTTTGGACAAAATTTGGGACCGAACCGATTCCGCACTGGTTACCACCCTAAACCAGTACTTCTAGTTTTATCAGTTTCGGTCCGATTTGGTCTGATTTTTCAGTTTTAAATACTATATTATAATATAATATATATATATAATAGTATATTATAATATATAATGCTATAGTGATAATATATTGTAGTATATTATAATATATATTATAATTATATATATATACTGTAGTGATATATTATATTATAGACTATAGTGATATAAGATTTTAAAATTTAGTATTATATTAATTAGTAATTTATCATCTAATACAAAACAATTTTATATATAATTATATATTATATATATAAATTATATACAATATAAAAAATTATAATATATATATGAATTGGTTCGGTTCGGTTCGGTCCGATTTGGTTTTAGAAAAAGAAAAATTGAAACCAAACAGATTTTGACCGATTTTAAGAAAAATAAAACCAGTGCCGGACCAAACCGATAGGATTGGTCCGGTTTACCGGTTCACAGATTTTTTTTTACACCCCTAGTTAGGGTTAACGGTCTTTTTGACCTTATTCCGTCCTTGGTTGTGAGTTAGGAATCCCTCAGTCAGGATGGCGCCACTAGTTGCACTACCAATGGAACTGATCCGATATTACAATCTGCTTATTTCTTTGGTTCCATCATCATTTTGTCATTGGCTCTTATTGACTCGTTCGAAAATGAACAGCCCAAAAACTATCCCAAGTGCAGGAGCGTGTCGCGTAATAATTAGGAATAAATTCCTAGATCGTCTCCACAGGGAAAGTGCTAAAAATAAACTCATGTAAAATGGTGAAAATATTTACAATGAGAAAATAAAAATAAAAAGTGATGATATGTACAATGGATGAAAGAGTGTAATGAAAAGAAGATTTTACTGGTCATGAACCAGATTCATTTTTTGGTTGGCTTTGAGTGTTTTAGATGCAAAGATGAAAAGTAAAGAAATTAAAGTGCAAGACAGTGAATTTAAATTGCTGAAAATTAAATGACTAAAATTTAAATGAGCAAGAAAATTAAATGACATAAAAATAAATTGCAAGAAATAAAAATCCAGAAAAATAAATGACAGAAATTTAAATGAAAATAAATTAAAGTGCAGAAAAATAAATGACATAAATTTAAAGTGCAGAAATTAAAAGTACAGAAAAATAAATGACAATAATTTAAAGTGCAGAAATTTAAAGTGCAAGAAAATAAATCATCATAAATTAAAGTAAAAAAAAAATTAAAAGTGGAGACTACAGATGAAGGAGGAAAGCTCGGTAACAACAGTTGGTCACTACATCACCGAACTCCCTCACTTCATCTGCGCTTTCTCCAAAACTGAAAAAACTACAGACTAATCCTAAACTATTCTACTGGGTGTCTAACATCGACCACTTTCTCTGTCTATCTTCAAGTCCTTATATAGCCTTCAAAAGCTACTGCATTCACTTAGTCCGTGACCTCTTATGTCTCCCACTTGTATTTGCGCTGTGCTTAGCTGCCCATGTGTGTGTCTGTTCCCCACATATTATTCTTTTTCTCGTGCGTCCAGTCTCAAAAATAAGCCAGCCGACCAGACTTTTTCTTCTTTTTCAATTTCTGCATGTGTAAAGTCCCTTGTTTCATTCTAGTGGTTGATCCTCGTTGTTGTCCAGATGTTTATTTATTTATTCTTTTCTTTCTTCAGCTCGCACCGAAAGCAAACTTTTCATTTTTTTATTTTTCTTCTTCCATCTTCCGTTGCTGCGTTCTTCTTCCTGTCCGAACCTCTCCCTTTCTTTTCTTTTTTTTTTTTTTGCTTTCTCCGTGTTTTTACTGTCTGAAGCTTCTCATCATTTTATTTCTTTTTTCTCTTCCGTGCGTACATGATTGTTGCGTTCAGTTGGCGCTGTGCATGCTAGTTCGTGAACGTGCTGGCTCTGTTTTATGGTGATACAAACAGAGGAGTTGCGGTGCTTCGATGGAGGTTGCATGTTTGAAGTGACCCGCAGCTGCAAGCGTGGAGGTGATGAGGATGGCTCACGGTGGTGGCTCGAAATGGCTAAGGTGATGGGCACGGTTGCACCTGCGGAGGACGTGTTGCAGCATGCATGGAGTGTGCTGTTGATGGAGGAAGGGAACTTCAGACGGTGGCTACTACTGCAAGGTGGTGCTGCTGGGCAGTGGCGTTGGTGGCTGCTTCATGTGCTACTGGAAGAGACTGGGCGGTGGAGACGGGACTGGTTGAACGCTATGCAAGGCGATGCGATCGTGAGGTTGAAGACGGTGATGCTACCGTAGCTCGGTGGTTTCGTGGAGTGCTGCTGCCGAACTCCGTGGAGAAGTGATCTCCGGCGTCTTCTGTTGTGGTGGTGGTGCTGGTGGGGCAGTGCAGTGGTGGTGCTGCTGTGTGAAGCATTGCAACGCTGTGCATGGATGAAACGGAGAAGATGAGCGGAAGGTTGAAGATGAGTGAAAACGACATGTCGTTTTTGTCAAACGACATGTCATTTAGGCAACGGCTGTTATGACAAAAATGACATGTCGTTTAGGACCTGTAAAAATAAATAAATAAAAATAAACAAAATAAATAATAAGTAATATATAATCAAAGAAACAAAAATAAAATAATATTAGAAAAATAAAATAAAATAAATAATTATAAATAAAATAAAACTAGAAAAAATGTGTTGTGCAATTGAATAAATGTTGCCCAATTAAATCACAAGCTATAAAATTAAGCATAAATTATACTTTTAATCAATTTAATTCATAACTTGGATTTATGCCTCTTAATCATTTTTTTCATTTAAAACCAATGATAAAATAATAAAACAATTAAAAATATATTGGTCTTAAGTGTATAAAAAATGCAATAATGCAGCTCAATCACTTATGTATTTTCATACATAAAACTCTTCATTTTTTTTTCTTTCCTTTTTCCTTTCATAACATTTTCACTATCTTTCTTAGTCCAATGTTGTATGCATTTTATCTCTCTCTCTCTCCACCGTCCATCATTCTTTATTTCCATATTTGTTGTTGTTGTCCCACGACGTCACTACCACCAGCCCTCTTGTTGCTACGCTACTTGGTCTAATCATCGCCTCAAGTCACTACAATCCACCACCATAAACAGAGCACAGCCGCCTATGACCACCACCCAAAATCACCATGCACCACCTAAGCCACAACCCCTATGTTTAACAATAAAAATCCAGCCCCTATTTTTACACAACAAAAATAGAGCAAGTCTTTTGCTTAACCTTCCACCATGCACTGCTGCAGCACCACCCTCTGGGTTGGTTAGTGAAAATTAAGACTAACTCAAGCTAGCACTTAATTCTCAAAAGATTCAAAGAGAAAGTTCTCATTCATTCAAAATAGTTTAATGATGAATTACAAGCCAAAAGGCCAAATATATAGTAGTAGGGTTTGGCTAGTCCTCCCCCAACCTCTTTTGAATTCATAATCCCAAAACAAATCAAACTCTTTGAATTCCTAATTCCAAAACAAAACGAACTCTTTGAATTCCTAATCCTAAAACAAATCAAATTCTTAAGTTGAAGGAAATAATTCAAATGTCTAAAATAATGGAAATAATAGATAAATTCCTAAAATAAAGGACATGTGGCTTAAAATTAAGATATTTGTCATCTTGTCATCCAATCCCTAAAATCAAGGAATTGGCCAACACTTGAGACTCCTCTAGTTGCACTTGTCTTGAATGCCCATCACCTCACCACCCGAACCGTGCATGCACCCCAATGCAACCCTCCTAGCCTCTGCGTGCCTAGCTCGCCTAGTAGCATTGCGAATGGCTCGTCTTGCATCTCCATCAATCCTTCTCCCTTCAAGATCGACCTTGTCCTCAAGGTTCAAATCTGGAAATTGTTCCTTGAGAACCCGAACACTCTCCCATATAGCATCCTCAGTTGGAAACCCCTTCCATTGAACTAAGGCTTCGGTTCTTACTTGGCCACCCTTTCTCACAAGCCTATACTCCCGGATCTTCTCGGGTTGGATTGCCATTCTTCCCTCTTCATCCACCACGGGCATCTCACTCACCACTTTGGTTGGATCTCCAACCTTCCTCCTTAGCCATGAGACATGAAAAATAGGGTGAATGTGAACTCCGACCGGTAGGTCTAGCTTGTATGCAAGTTGTCCACACTTCTCCAATACTTGATATGGCCCAAAATACTTAGCCCTCAACTTGTTCAATGTTGCTTTGGATAGTGCTTTATGCTTTCTTGGTAATTACTTAAGAAATACCCACTCACCTGGTTGAAAAGACTCCATACTCCTCCCTTTGTCAAAGTACTTCTTCATTTGGTCTTGAGCCTGTGCTAAATTCTTCTTGAGTTCCTTTAAGACTTCATCCCTCTCTCTAAGCTCCATATCCACCAAATCATTTAGTGAACTCCCCGTTTCATAGGCTACAAGCACCGATGGTGGTCTCCCATAAAGTGCCTCAAATGGAGTCATCTTGATAGATCGGTGGTATGATGTGTTGTACCAAAATTCAGCCCATGCCAAATGCTCTTCCCACTTCTTCGAGTATTGGTGCACAAAGCACCTAAGATATTGCTCAAGAGTCTGATTGGTCACCTCTGTTTGGCCATCGGTTTGGGGGTGATATGTTGAACTTCGGGCCAAATCCGTCCCATGCATCTTGAAGTACTCCCTCCAAAAGTTGCTCATGAAGACACGATCTCTATCAGTCACTATGCTTCTCAGCATCCCATGAAGCTTCATCACTTGATCCACATAAAGTTTAGCAATAGTTTTGGCCGTGTATGGATGCACCATTGCAATGAAGTGTGCATACTTGGTCAAATGGTCAACCACCACTAGCACCCCATCACAACCATTTGAGAGTGTCAACCTCTCCACAAAACTATTGCTAAACTTTATGTGGATCAAGTGATGAAGCTTCATGGGATGCCGAGAAGCATAGTGACTGATAGAGATCGTGTCTTCATGAGCAACTTTTGGAGGGAGTACTTCAAGATGCATGGGACGGAGTTGGCCCGAAGTTCAACATATCACCCCCAAACCGATGGCCAAACAGAGGTGACCAATCGGACTCTTGAGCAATATCTTAGGTGCTTTGTGCACCAATACTCGAAGAAGTGGGAAGAGCATTTGGCATGGGCTGAATTTTGGTACAACACATCATACCACCGATCTATCAAGATGACTCCATTTGAGGCACTTTATGGGAGACCACCATCGGTGCTTGTAGCCTATGAAACGGGGAGTTCACTAAATGATTTGGTGGATATGGAGCTTAGAGAGAGGGATGAAGTCTTAAAGGAACTCAAGAAGAATTTAGCACAGGCTCAAGACCAAATGAAGAAGTACTTTGACAAAGAGAGGAGTATGGAGTCTTTTCAACCAAGTGAGTGGGTATTTCTCAAGTACTTACCAAGAAAGCATAAAGCACTATCCAAAGCAACATTGAACAAGTTGAGGGCTAAGTATTTTGGGCCATATCAAGTATTGGAGAAGTGTGGACAACTTGCATACAAGCTAGACCTACCGGTCGGAGTTCACATTCACCCTATTTTTCATGTCTCATGGCTAAGGAGGAAGGTTGGAGATCCAACCAAAGTGGTGAGTGAGATGCCCGTGGTGGATGAAGAGGGAAGAATGGCAATCCAACCCGAGAAGATCCGGGAGTATAGGCTTGTGAGAAAGGGTGGCCAAGTAAGAACCGAAGCCTTAGTTCAATGGAAGGGGTTTCCAACTGAGGATGCTACATGGGAGAGTGTTCGGATTCTCAAGGAACAATTTTCAGATTTGGACCTTGAGGACAAAGTCGATCTTGAAGGGGGAAGGATTGATGGAGATGCAAGACGAGCCATTCGCAATGCTACTAGGCGAGCTAGGCACACAGAGGCTAGGAGGGTTACATTGGGGTGCATGCACGGTTCAGGTGGTGAGGTGATGGGCATTCAAGACAAGTGCAACTAGAGGAGTCTCAAGTATTGGCCAATTCCTTGATTTTAGGGATTGGATGACAAGATGAAAAATATCTTAATTTTAAGCCACATGTCCTTTATTTTAGGAATTTATCTATTATTTCCATTATTTTAGACATTTGAATTATTTTCTTCAACTTAAGAATTTAATTTGTTTTAGGATTAGGAATTCAAAGAGTTGGTTTTGTTTTGGAATTAGGAATTCAAAGAGTTTGATTTGTTTTGGGATTAAGAATTCAAAAGAGGTTGGGGGAGGACTAGCCAAACCCTACTACTATATATTTGGCCTTTTGGCTTGTAATTCATCATTAAACTATTTTGAATGAATGAAAACTTTCTCTTTCAATCTTTTGAGAATTAAGTGCTAGCTTGAATTAGTCTTAATTTTCACCAACCAACCCATTGAGATCTTTGTGTTGCCTTGAGGTAACCCTAGATTCAACCATCCAACACACCACAAACACGTGAGTGAGAGTGAGGCTTCCATCACCCTGCCAAGAGTTATAGTAGTGGCCTCTATTTGAGTGCACACCATTTAGGTGATAAAGTGATTTATGTTATGCTTGTCTATCCATAGATGCACAACCCTACTACGGGGTTTAAGCATGGTCTCTATCCTAATATGATACTCTGATATGATGATGATGACGATGATGATGTTTAGTTATCCTATGCCAAATGATTTTTGAATATAAACATTTTGAATTGTCGCTCTGATATTTTGATAAGATATTTCATTATGGATTCTATACCTTGTAAAATGCTCATGTTTACATATTAGCTAGTATATGTTCTCTGCTTACTGAATTATTGACAACTCACCCCTTATTTCTATAATATTTTTTCAGATGATTTGAATGTTTCAGTTGAGGATCAAGATTAAGGAGTATAGGTGAGATTATTTAAGTATAGTGGATTAAGCACGAAAAAATGCCATGGTTATTAATGGAGAATGTTGTTCAGTAAATTTTTTTGTATTCTAAAGACGTGGTATGTTGAGAGGTTGACATTATATTAAGACTTTGTGGTATTTTTAGTTAGTTATTTTTTAATAGTTGGTTTAAAACATTGACACCTATGTGTGATTGAGAATTTAGAGCTTATATCTATATGGTGATATATGATTCTAAGTGAGAAGAAGTAACTCTTCGATCCATCCGGGGCCAGGGCATTACAATTTAAGTTTGTGTCTTTGAGCACTGGCATCCGATTAGCTATAACAACTAGTTAGCAATATTTTAACCAATGAGGATGCAAATAGGGTTAAAAGGTTAGCTAAACTATCTTTTGCAACGGTGGTTACCCAAATCTGTAAGATGCCGTTATTTAGATAAATTAATAATTTATTATTATTTCTTTACCAAGCAAACTATAAATTCCATTGGCAAGATCATTTAGAGTTTTATGATCATTTACCCAATCCTACTTTTTGCTCTACATTGAAAATAATTTAATTAAAGTATTAATTATTTTATCCAACCGAACCATTAAAAATATGACTATTATATCTAATCAGACCACAAATATAAATAAAAGCAATAATTTAATTACAATGAACGAAATAACCATTGTGTTATTAAATATAAAATCATAAAAAATGTGCATGTTATAAATTATACGAATTAACACAAAATATATTTTATTGGATTAAAAATTAAAATATGACAGGTAGATTTGCAATATTTGAGGAAAATAAATTAAACAAAAAATAATAAAAAAAAGTCAGGAATAATAATATTTTATTATTATATAAAGTTTAGACAAGTTATCCAAAATGTGATTAGATTTGAGTGAGATAGACGAAAAGCAAAAAATATGATATTAGGCAAATTTTGGCTAATGGGATAGGAAGCCTATGCTAATGTTGTTAGTGAGCCTTGGTAGATTTTACTAAAAAACCAAGCCTTTACCCAACTCAAGCAAGCCCTAACTACTCCCCATGATAGGCCTACCTATATTTACTAAAATCTTTGTTGTTGAGTGTGATGCCTCTTGAGAAGGCATTGGTGTAGTGCTTATGTAGGACAGGTGTCCCCTTGCTTACTTCAACCAAGGCCTTAAGGCTAAAAAAATTCATCTCTCCACCAATGAGGAGTTTCTTTCCTTGGTACTAGCTGTAAAGAAGTGTGCATATCTGTTGGGACAAAAATTCAGGCTTCACACTAACCAACAAGCTCTCAAATATTTGGTGGAATGGAGAATGGGTACTCTAGCATAACAGAAGTGGATATTTAAGCTAATTGGATATGAATTCATAGTAGAATACAAGGCAGGTCGAGAAAACAAGGCAGAAGTCCACTATAGGAATCAACCAATGCTCTCTCCCTGTCCCAACCCGAGACATTATGGCTCACTAGAATTAAGGCAACTCACTTAGATGACCCTCAACTTGGAAAACTTCACTATAAGCTACAAAAGGGACACTCACAGATGAGAAGCATACATTATGGCATGAGATTGTATTGTACAAAGGCATATTCATCTTGGTGGTTCCATGCAACTCAATCAACTAACCTTACAATAGATGCATGAAAACTTGTTAGTAGGACACTCGGGATACCACAAAACACAAGCAAGTGTCAAAATTTTTTTTTACTAGCATGGCATGAAGGCTACGACGAGACAATACATCCGAGAATGTAAGGTTTGTCAGCAAGACAAGACAGAGCATCACCACCCAACAGGCCTCCTCTAGCCACTCCTAATACCAAACCAGCCATGGACAAATCTTAGTATAGATTTGATCAAGCGTCTGCCCTCCTCCCACCACAAAGATGTCATCATTTAGTGGTCGATCGGTTGACCAAGAATGCACACTTCATCACCTTGAGCCACCTCTACATTGCTAGCACTTTGGCAAGGCACTTTGTTGAGAACATGTTCAAGCTCCATGGTAACCCCAAGTCCATTGTCAATGATAGAGATCTCGTCTTCATCAACCACTTTTGGTATGAATTATTTCGTCTACAATAAATTTAGTTAAACCTCAGTACGGCTTACTACCCACAATCAGATGGACAAACAAAAATAGCAAACCAATGCTTGGAAGGATACCTCAATCACTTCATAGGGGAATGACTACGGGAAAGGAGTAAATGGCGTTCCCTAGCCGAGTATGAGCACAATATTTGTGAACATTGATCCAACAAATCCACTCCTTTTGAAGCAATTTATGGGTTTCCCGTCCCAAAATTCTCCATTTCACTCCCGGAACCACCAGAGTCAAAGCCATGGAAGAAGACCTTAAGGAACAGGATAAGATCTTAAGGGTTTTGAAGGATCACTGACAGGAATCACAGGAGAACATGAAAAAGTTCGCCGATCTGTAAAGGTTGGAACGAAGATTTGACGTGGGCGTGTGGGTTTATCTCAAGCTTAAACCCTACCTGAAACTTTCAATCGCTACTCGACGAAAACAAAAACTTCTCCTCAATTTGACAGACATCTTTCAATTATTAAGAACCTAGGAACAGTCGAGTATTGTCTTCAACAACTCCAAAAGCTAAGCTCCATCCAGTTTTCCACGTTTCATGCTTGAAGAAGCACCTAGTATTTTGTATTTCTATCCCAACAAGCAAGGTCACCACTTCTACACTGCAGTCACTAAAGCTAGCAACTCCTTCTCATAGGTAGAAAGCAACAAGGTTCTACCTTTGAGAAATTTGCTAAAATATGCAATTGGTTGTCTCACTTGCATTAGAATTGCCCCTAGCCTAGTGCCACTAGCATCACACTCTACTATGAAGGCCTTGGAAAGGTCAGGTAGCCTTAGCACAAGTGGCTGTGTAACAGCTTGCTTCAACTCCAAAAATGCTACCTAGGCTGACTCAGTCCATTTAAAGGCATTTTTCTTCAACTATGCTATTAAAGGTGCTTCAATAGATCTATAACCCTTTATGAACTGCCTATACTAACCAGTAAGTCCAAGGAACCCTCTCAATGACTTTAAAGAATAAGGAACAAGCCACTCCAACATGGATGAGATCTTGGCTGGGCCAGCTTTAACCCATATGCCTGAGATCAAATGCTCCAAAGAGTCTACTTCAATTGCTCCAAACTTGCACTTAGAAAACTTAGCAAATAATTTGTGTTGCCTCAAAATATTCAAGACTACTCTCAAGTGCTCTAGATGATCAGAATAGGTCTTTCTATACACTAGTGCATTATAAAAGAACTAGTACAAACTTCCTTAAGAAGGGCTTAAACACATCATATCAACTCTTGGAAAGTGACGAGGGCATTGGCGAGCCCAAATGACATCACTAAAAATTCGTTCTAACCTTCATGGGTCTTAAACATTGTCTTTGGTGGATCCTCCACACTCACTCTGATCCGATGCTAACCAGATCTCATATCTAACTGGAAAAAACTTGAGCTCCAAATAGGTCATCCATCAGTTCATCAATCACATGAATGGGTAATTTTTCTTTGATGGTTTCTTAGTTCAAAGCTCTAAAATCAATACACATTCTCAATCTCCCATATAACACTTGCTTTCAAGAGACCCTGCACAAGCTTCTCAATCTTGACCTTCTGATAAAAAAGGAATTTGTAGGGTCTAACCAAGATGGATGGGGTTCCATTCTTCAGCACAATTTGATGATCACATTATCTAGGAGGTGGTAACCTAGTTGGTTCCTCAAAGCTTCTTGAAATTCTTTAAGCAACTCAAATACTTCCAATTGAGTCTTGTCATCTTGCTTACTGACTTCAACAGAAACTAGTTGTAAAAATCATCCTTGCTTCCTTATTGAAGACGACCTCAAGAAATGGCTTCCATCCTCCATAGAGGTATCCCTAGCACACAAGCCTTGCAACATTACATCATTTCCCATTGACTAGAATTGCATAGTCATCTTCATGAAATTCCAAATAATAGGCTTGAGTGTCCTCAACCATTGAACATCAAGAACCACATCACAACCTCCCAATGTCAATAGGTGAAAAGAAACAGGGAATTTATTAGTGTGAATCTTGACATGGGATTCTTCATTCTTCCTTTACTCAGCAATTTCTCTCTATTAACTACCTTGACTTGCAAGTTAGGCCTTTCATTGACCTTCAGCTTAGCTAATTTTGCAAATTGTGAATCCAAGAAGTTGTGTATACTACCAGATTCAACCAAAATGACTACTGGTTGAACTCTAATAACCCCTATCAATCTCATGGTGCTAGGAGAACTCGAGATGGAATGGATTGAACTTGTAAATTTTTTTCTTCTTCTTCCATCCTCACTACCTCTGATTTTACAACCATTTTATCCATTTCCTCCACTTCCCCTTCACTCCATGCATTGTTCTCTACTTGCAAGAGGTAAACCTTTGGGTTCTTGCACATACGTGTTGGATTCCACTTCTCTTCATAGTGGTAGCACAATACCTTCCTTCCTCTTCTTATTCGTTTGAAAAGAAGAAACATTTATGCTTTCAAAGTTATTTATTTTTCCCATTTTTTCCCACATTTTTAACTGTAACTTGAGAATTGTTGTCTTTTTAATCCCCATTGTCGATCTAAGGGCTTTCCTAAAACTCAAATATACTCCACTTATATGTTTGCTAATCCAAAAGCAGCATTTAGACTAATGGGATTAGGCATTATTATTGGCAACCAGATTTCATCCCTCAATCCACTCAAGAAGCAACTCAGTTTATGCTTCTCTAAGAGTCCCTTCAACAACCATAGTTGAAGTTTGTGTGAGCCTAGTCAAGGCTTTCATGGGATCGTCATATGTTGTTGGCCGAAACCTGATTAGCCTTAACAAATGAATCCCAACTAGTGAACTACCCTCCATCTGCAGCATCTTGGTACCAGATCAAGGCTTCTCATTCCATATGATAAGAGGCCACCAAAAACCTCTAAATTGGAGGAGTTTGGTAAAATTTGAAATACTGATTCACCTTGAAAACCCAACATTCTAGGTTACTGCCATCAAAATAGGAAAAATCCAAACGTACACCTCTTGGCAAGAAATTTCGATCATCTCGAACCACAATTTTGGGTTCTTGCATTTCTTCTCTAGGTGAAGTCACATGATGATTCTCAACTAAACTTCTTATCATATCAATCGTTTGATCTAACCTGTCTGTAATCACATGTATAGTCTGGTGCTGATCATCCAACTGTTGTTGCATTGTTTCCTATTGCTTTTGGTTGTTCTCCTGGTGTGCATTAAGAATTGTTGAACGAGTGCCTTCGGCCATGAGAGAATCAACATCTCAAATACCAACTGTTATAGGTAATTTAGAAGTGTAAGAAAATGAAAGGACAGAGAAAGAAGAACAGATAAAGAAATGGTCAAGAATTGCAAGATTCGACCTTTATTCGAGGAAAACTCCCACCTCTAGCTTACAGTTCACAAGAAAACTCTTAGATACTTCTTTCCTTCATTTCATGAAATTTATATACAATTAACATGGTCAAAACACACCGTTTATCTATGAATACAAAAACACCCTTTTTTATTAACAGTATGCCTTAATTTTCATATGCCTTAATCTCACCGTTTCATTAAACTACAACGAACTGTTTTACCTCTAGCCTTCTATACCTTCCCTTATCAATAATCTTCTCTACTTGTTCACTTCTTCATACGTGCCTTTCTTCACTTTCTCCATTTCCATTCATAACATTACCATTGATCCAAAGACCCAATGACTATTAGATACTAATTTGGTTAAATTGTTAACCTTCAAAATCATAACATTCCATCACGTTTCTGAATCCCGTGTCCACTACAGCCCACTCTATTGATACTGACCCGGTAGCAGTTATTTTCCTTTTAGCTGCTTTACTTATCTATTAGTATTCAATAACTTAGCACTATGCTTATATGTAGTACCAAGGCATTTTAGTCCAAGCTATAGGTCACCTCCTCTATGACATGAACTCGTTATGTAGTCCCCACTCTGATACCAATCATTAAAACTCCAACCATTGATTCAAAAAATATAGGACTGTTGAATACTATTTTGGTTAAACATTTAAACCTTAGGATCATAACAAAAATTCAATGATTGATTTTGGGAAATAAACCGAATAACAATTTAATTTGCAGCCTACAGAGTTCAAACACCTTTTTTTTTCAATCTATTTTGGGTTAGGATCCCTCTTCTCTATCCGTTTGATCTACTTTCTACCTTGTAATTAGTGGCATCGAGGTTTGTTGGAATTTGGGTTCCCTCATTCCTCTTTCATATTTATGTAAAAGAAATATAAAATAAAAATCAGCTACAACCTGGGTAACCAAATTTTCGAGTTATAAAACTCGTGTTTATCTATATATCGGCCCGGATCATAATCTGGATTAATTTGGATGGGTATCTAAACCGCATAAAACACTCGGGTCTGGATCCAAGTATATCTGGATACTGGACTTGGATAAATCATCTTAAGGAGTACCGATGGAATTAATTACAACGGGAAGATATCTACTTTAATATGAAAAATTCTATTTATTATTTCTACACCACATGCCACATAACATCTTTTTTTCCTTAACAAGTATATGGTGTAGGAATTATGAATATAAAAATTCAATTAATTTTGCAGGAATAAAATAAAAAAATAAAGAAAAATAAATATAATGTGTAGGATAATGCATAGCAAAACTTATTTAATCTAAGAAAATACTACTCTTCCTGCTTGGGGCTACCACTGGTGGCTCCCCTGGAATTTTTTTTTAATTTTTTTTATTCAGTGATTAAAAAAATATTTTTTTAATAATATTGTAATTTTTTTATTTTTTTAAATATTTAAAAGTATTAAAAATATATATATATAAAAAAATACTAATATAACTAACGTAGCTCTAGCGGTAGCTGGAGTTGCGGCTGCAGAGCCACCCTTTAATCTATACTCGTTATCAGTCAATGTGTTTGAATGACTTTGGTCAAAATGACACGTAACACGAAACACTTTGCCAAAGCTTCACGGTGCCGTATTTCTATGACTTATATTTTTGTTCACACCAGCTGTGAAAATGGCCTGGACATTTCCTTTCACAGACCACTGCTGAAAACATTAACATCTAAAGTACATATCTCATATGCCTAGATCGGAACAGAGAATTCGTCTTCGTTTTATTCTCAAGGAAATTTCATATGTAGAAAGAAAAAACTACAACGCAATATTTTATCAGAAAAGAAAAGCTACAGGGCATGCACGAATTGACTTTTGAGGCACATGCAAGTTAATATGATGAGCTATATATATATGTGTCCATAAAATGAGTTCCATAACTAAGAAGGATCAAGAGATAAATTAGTAAATTCCAAAATGGTGAGAGTTTTTGTTTCTGAACTAGACGTCGTTACTGCCCATGCAGATGACGGATCAGGTATTGCGTTCGTGAGCTCGGGGGGGCTAGTTTTGGTGGGCATGATTGTGATGTCTCTCTCAATTGTATCAATGGTCATCTTTGCTTGTGGCAGTACACCTCGGCGACCTCGCAACGAAAGAGATGGCAATACACCTCGTAAAAAAAGAGGTGGAGGAGGTGGAGATTGTGGAGATTGTGCTTGTTTCGGAAATTGTGGAGATTCTGGAGGCTGCGGTGGGGGTGCAGGTTGTGGTGGTGGCGGCTGCGGTGGGGGTACAGGTGGCGGTGCTGGCGGTGCTGGTTGTGGTGGAGGCGGTGGGGGTGGGGGCTGACATTCAGAAAGATAACAGAATTCGTTATTCATTAATCTCTTGTACAAAACAAGTATATATATATATATATTTATATATATATAATAAAAGAACATTAATTTATTCAATTGTCCCACATATAGATTCAGTAAGTAGATAATGCTGTCTTTTCTTATCGTAGTTAGAGCATAAAAAAAGAAGGGATTTGATGATGTGGCGATTTGCCCCATTTTTGTTTTCTGTCGCATGCGTGTTATCTACGTATCAATCGTGTTAATTTTCATGTGTATGTACGATCGAGAATGTATAATGTATTCTTTTACGTACATACATTCAAGCTAATTTTGTGTCTTCATTGATTTAATTTATGCCAACAGCTAATAAAAAATGCATTCTATAATTCTTTTTTGTTCTCGATATTTTGCATACTGGATATAATATTTCAGTATAAAACTCTTAAATTAAAGTTTTTGTATAAATATTTTCAAAATGTTGTCTCCTCGTAGTTTCTATAAATTATGGTCCACATGATCTCTCTTATTTGGATATATAAGAGTTTAATAATTAAGTGGGATTACATACACATGATCCAAACCCTGTAAAACTGACAAAAGTTTCAATTCTACAAAATCAATCCACCTGAATAGCCAAAATACCATGCATAACCCTTCAACTCAATTAAACTAAATATAATAATATTTTACAAAGAAACCCAGAGTACATAAATATGATGAAAGAAACGACAAAATGGCTCACGATAGGGGTGTTCAAAAACTGTTAAAATTGGTCAGGACCGACGTGGATTGGCCGCCAGAGTATACAATCGATAGAAACCGACAGAGAACCGGTCGGCTAGCGGTAGAAATAGGCTGCAACCGACACAGACTAGCCACTGGTTCGGTTCCAGTTTGAACATGATTCAAACCGGCAAACTAGCTGATTATATATATATATATATATATTAAATTATACGTGTATAAAACGATGTTGTTTCACTTAA
This sequence comes from Cyclocarya paliurus, assembly GCA_029856935.1. Lineage (NCBI taxonomy): Eukaryota > Viridiplantae > Streptophyta > Magnoliopsida > Fagales > Juglandaceae > Cyclocarya > Cyclocarya paliurus. The sequence goes on along the minus strand of CM056955.1, from coordinate 29,428,538 downwards.
GTAAATGAAACGATGTCGTTTTAAGCATAGGACTTTGAAAAAATATATATGAAACGATGTTGTTTGGTTTAATACACCAAAAGATGCCGTTTTGGATTAGGGCTTCAACCCTAACCCCCGACTCCCCCTTCCCCTCTATCATTTTCAGTGTGCCTTTCCCTCTCATCTCTCTCTCCAGGCTCTCTCTCTCCCTCTCAGATCTCTCATCTTCCTCTTAGATCTCTCAGGCTCTCTATCTCCAATGCAATCTCCCTCTCAAATCTCTCATCTCTCTCTCTCTCTCTCTCTCTCTCTCTCTCTCTGATGCAATCTCCCTCTCATCTCCCTCTTAGTTCTAATAGCATGACACACACAAAGAAGGTCGATGAAAGGCTACCTCCCTCTCCAATTCATTTTTCTATTTTTTGTTGTGATATTTGATTATTTGTTGTGAAATCTCAAATTTGAGAAATTTTTTTTATGGGAGTGAAATCGACAGGGACACCGATGAATAGAGGGTAATCGGCTGAAACTACGCCAACTGATTTTCACCCCTAACTCACGATATCTTTCCTACAAGTTACGGATTCGGCCTTAAGCGCAAATGCACAACAAAGAAAAAAAATGGGAGTTGGCTATGATTTATTGTACTGAGCGCGGGAGAAAGGTTGAACTTGGGACGGAAGGCTTGGACAAGGCGATGACTACTAGAGTTCTTCGACAAGACGAGGACCGAAGATATCATCAGGGGGGAGAGAGAGAGAGAGAGAGAGCATATATACATATAGATCGGCCATGATCAGCATGCAGCAACGTCATTTCTCTAATACTACTCCTGCTATAGCTCCCCATATTACGCAGCGGTCCTCAACCAGGCTTGGTGCATGGTTACACAGTTTTGGAAAGGTTTTCATGACCAACCATGCTTTAAGTGTTGCATGATGTCTCTAATTATAGGATCTATAATTAGTGATGATCTATAGATGTCCTAGTTTTGAATATCTATTCATTACCATATATATATATATATATATATGTATGATCATCTAAAAGAAGTTTTCCATCACTTACTTGCTAATTTGGTTTTCTTATAACATCCACACAATGGAAGCATATATAATATAATTATTGTCTTCCCTTCATATTTAGGATCAATACTAAACTCAAGGGGTGCTGTTTAGGTTGAATCATATGTAGATAATTAACAAAGTAGAAAACAAATCGCCACATCAATATATAATTACAATATGCTCTATGCTCAACTACAACAAAATTAGGAGAAGATCGATGCAGCTAGCTAGCTTAGAGAGAATACTGCATGCAGCATGCATATATATGCTGGAGAATTGAATATATATAATAATATTCTTTTATTTATGGCCTCCACCTCCATGATGACTTCCTCCTCCAACCACATGTACACCTCCATAACCACCACGTCCTCCTCCTGCAACTACACATACACCTCCATAACCACCACCTCCTCCTAATTCTGATCTTCTACTATTGGGATAGGAGTCGTCATCATCGCCACAAGCAAAGATGACCACTGATATAATTGAGAGACATGACAATCATGGTCACCAAAACTAGTCCACTCAAGCTCTTCAACGCAATACCCAATTCATCTTGTGCATGGGCACCAACGTCTAAAGAAAAAGAAATCTCTAACCATCTTTTATCAGATATTTAAATCTTCTTATATTGGCCATCAGACTAACTTGCATGTGCCTCAAAAGTCAATTGCTTTGTAGTAATTTAACTTTAAAATGATGTTTAAATTCTTTGGAATATTCTAATTGTCGTCTCATGTGATCTTCAGAAAATCTGAAGTTTCCTTGAAAATTTAGTGTTGAAGACAAATTTGCCCATTCATATGATCTTTTATCTTCACAAAACTTATGAGAAATAGCCATAGCTAGAAATACTCTCTTGAAAATAGATTACAATGCATCAACCTATATATAGGCACATAAGACTCATAGTACTTGATGATCATAAAGTTATTCTTGAAAAAAAAAAAACGACACATTATTGGGAAATAAAAAGACAACTTTGAGAAACTAAAAGACACTCCTAAAAAAACGAAAAGTCTTCTTTGTAGAATACCTAAAAGTCTTCATACGTTGGATTTGTTTAAACATCCAACACGCCCCCTAAAATCAGAATGTCATTATACCGAGCATATCTCTTAGCCTCATGAAAGTTTTACAAGATAATGGTTTGGTAAAAGTGTCTGGTACTTGCTCAGTGGTGTAACAATATTGGAGCTCTATTGTCTTTTACTTCACATAGTCTCTAAGAAGATAAAACCTCATATCAATATGCTTGTTCCTCCCATGCAGCACTGGGTTCTTAGCTCTATAGCTGATTTGTTATCCACATAAATTATTTTTGGTTCTTCCTATGGATGCTCTAATTCCTTCAAGAGATTCCTTAACCATATAGCTTCACAAACTATAGAGGAGGCTGCCAAATATTCTGTTTCATAGGTAGACAAAGCTACAATTCCTTGTTTATTGGATATCCAAGAAAATGTTGTTGAATTGAGATAGCACACGTAACCAGTAATACTTTTCCTCTCATTTTGATCACTTCCCCAATCACTATCTAAATACCCAACTAATTTTGCTTCTTCACCACAAGCATAAAATAAATCAGAATTCTGAGTACCTATGATGTATCTCAATATTCTTTTTGCAACTAACCAATGAGTCTCCATTGTCTTCTCCATATGTCGACTCACGAGTCCAACTCCATAGACAATATCAGGCCTCGTGATAGTCAAGTATCTCAAGCTTCCAATCAAACTTCTATAACGAGTCATTTCAATAACTCATCTCTTTCTTTTCATAATTTTGTACATGTTGCAACTGGGTATTTACAGGGTTACAACCATCCATTTTGAATTTTTCTAAAATCTCCCTTGTATGCCTCTTTTGGCACATAAAAATTCCATCATATTGCTGCTTCACTTCAATACCAAGGAAATAAGACATCAACAAATTGCTAGCCATCTTGAATTCCTTAAACATTGATTGCTTGAATTCCTCAATCATCTTCTCACTATTTCTTGTGTATAAAATGTCATCAACATATAGGCAAATGATTAGAAATTCACAACAATCATTTTTCTTCATATAGACTACATGCTCATATGGACATTTGGTGATGCCATTCTGATGGAGATAACTATCATTATGTCTATTCCTAACCCTTAGTGCTTGTTTCAAGCCATACAATGCTTTCTTTAGGCAATACACCTAGTTTTCTTCTCATGTCTTTATAAAGCCTTCTGGTTATTGTACATACACTTCTTATTTGAGGATGCCATTGAGGAAGGAAAATTTGACATCAAGTTGCTATATCTTCAATCTATGATGAGCAACAAGTGAGATCAACAATCTTACCTTATCAAGTCTTGCAACTAGCTCAAAAACTTCTTCATAGTCAACACCATACTTCTATTTGTTGCCTTTAGCTACCAATCTCGCCTTGTACAATTTAACTTCACCTTCTACGATACACTTGATCTTGTACACCCACTTGACATCAATAGCCTTTTGGTTTGATATGAGTGTTGTCAACTACCATGTTTCATTCTTTTGGATGGCATGGATCTCTTCTTCTACAGCCTCTTGGAAGGTGGGATGCTCACAATCAGCATATAGACAGAAAATATTAGTCTCTCCATCTTCTATTTTCTCATAGATTTTCCTAAGACTTCTCGTCTTGGCTCTGCGTTTATTTGTGGAGGATCTATCACCTCTATCTCCGATAGAAGTTGGGGAGGTTCTATGTGTTGCGGATGGTCTAGCGGGTTGAGAAGATGGTCGGGTACTTGGTGGAACTTTGATTGAGATTTCTTCCAGCTCCTACAACACGTACTGCTTTTGTGCAATCTCTTCATCTTTCCAGCTCCATGCTCCTTCTTCATCAAATATAACATCTCTACTAACCACTACTTTTTTTGTTCGTGGGTTATAGAGTTTATATGGCTTTGATTGTTCGCTGTATCTAATGAAGATACATTTCTCACCATGATGATCAAACTTCTTTCTCTTGACTTTGGGAACTTGAGAATAAGCAATGCACCCAAAGATTCTTAAGTGTGTGAAAATTGATTTGTACCCATTCCATGCCTCTTGAGGTGTCATATTCTTGACACTTTTGGTAAAACATCTATTGAGTAGATTAGTTGAGTACGCCACAACCTCTGCCAAAAATTCTTCTGGCAGTCCTTTCTCCTTAAGCATAGTTCTAGTCATGTTGCGGATAGTTAGATTATTTCTTTCAGCAACTCCATTTCACTTTGGTGTGTAAGTAGTAGTGAACTAATACTTTATGCCATTTTTCCTGCAATACTTGTCAAATTCTTTTGAGGTGTACGCACCACAGCAGTCAGAGCGAAGAGTTACAAGCTTGTCACCACTTTCATTCTCAACAAGAGCCTAAAAATTTTAAAATACAGTGTGATGGGGTAAAATACACTAGGCCCAAAATGATTTTCAAGATCAAAAGGAGCCATCACTAGAAGACAAAATGAGTGAGAGAGAGAGAGAGGGGACAATAATGGACTAAGGGGTGAGGGTGTCAGGAGACAGGAAGGTGTCCCGTGGAGCTTCGGTACTTTCTATCGCCCTCATAGTGATCCTCGCTCAACAGCCAAGATTGTTGTAAAGCTCCGTGCAACCATCACCAAAGCTTGTCATGAGAATTGCTCGATGCAGATGCCACAACGTGAGCTTGTGGTGCCACCCACGGCAACGGCGCCAAAAACTTGACTCGTTCGAAAATGAGCAGCACAAAAGGCTATCTCAAGTGCAGGAGCGTGTCGTGTAATAATTAGGAATAAATTCCTAGATCGTCTCCACAGGAAAAGTGCTAAAAATAAATTCGTGTAAAATAGTGGAAATATATACAATGAGAAAATACAAATAAAAGTGATGGTATATACAATGGAAATGAAAATTTACTAGTTACGGACTAGATTCATGTTTGTTGGTTTTGAGTGGGCGATGAAAAATAAGAGATTAAAATGCAAGAAAGTAAATTAAAATTGCTGGAAATTAAATAACTGAAATTTAAAGGAGCAAGAAAATTAAATGACATAAATTTAAATTGCAGAAAATAAAAGTGCAGGAAATTAAATGACATAAATTTAAATGAACAGAAATTAAAAGTGCAGAAAATTAAATAACATAAATTTAAATGAGCGAGAATTAAAAGTGCAAGGAATAATTCATCATAAACTTTAAACTGGAATAAAATAAAAATAAAACTGAAAAAGGAGGGTACAGGTGAAGGAGGAAAGCTCGGTAACAACAGTTGGTCCATTAGGCTCTCAACTGCGTTACCAGACTCCCTCACTTCACCCAAGCTTTATTCAAAAAAATTGAAAAATAAAAATAAACAAAGATCTCTCTATTCTACTCTACTCCTACTCCTAAAATCTATCAAGTTTCTCCGTCCTATTACAAGGTCTTTATATAGGCTTCAAATAAATCACTATTGTTTGTTTCGTCTGTGATGCCAGCTCCTTATGTCTCCCACTCATAAAATTTATGTGGCTGTATCCGTAAGTCCAAATGGAAAGGAAGCAGCCCATGTGCAAACCACTTTTATTTCTTTTTCTTCTTTTCTCTTTTTTTTTTTTTTTTTTTGGCTTTCATCCTTTCTTTGTGTGTCTGCTACATGATTTTCATTTCTTTCTTTCTTTTATTTTTTGTTTTCAGCCCAGTTTCGTCCGCATTTCTTCTTTCATTTTCCCTCCTTCTTTCTTGTTTACTTCTGCCCAGCCTTTCTCTCTTTTCTATTTTGTTTTTTCATTTTCATTTCTTTCGGTTGTGTTTTCTTGTCTTCTTCCCGTTGTTGCATCTTCATGTGCAGGAGAAGGTTGAGCAGAGGTGGCTTACGACGATGGGTAGTGACGCACGATGGTTGTTCTCAGACATGCACCGTGGAGTGGTGCTGCCGCTAGAAATTCAGCTAGCACGACTGGGCAGCGTGGTGGCTAAAGAAGAGACTGGGCAGTTGAGACAAAAGTTCTTGGCCGCATATGGTGGTGCTGCTGCTGGAGCCCGTGTATGACCTGCAGTAGTGGCCTGTCCAAGTTGCAGAGTGGCAGCGTGGTTGTCTTCACGTGGTTGGTCTGTGTAGCGGTGCTGAATGAGTTGCAGTAGTGCGTCCATCGCTATGGCGAGGTGGAGATGGAGCATGGTGGATTTCTCTTTGCAGTGGTTGTGACTCAATGACTGGGCAGAGGTTCAGCATGCTAGATCGTGTGCGTGGGTGCTGCAAGATGTGCACTGGAGTGAGATGGTTGAGCAGGTGGCCTCGAATGGTGCTACTGGACGTGCGGAGTAGCATGGTGGAGGCTTCAGATGAAGCAGTTGAGCTACAGCAGGTGATTGTGGGTGGAAGAGAATGGTGGCGCTGCTGTGGCGTGGAGGAGGCTCCTGCACTGTGCATGGAGCTTCACTCTATGGAGGCACTGTGATTGTAGCTAGGCACTGTGACATTGTCGAAGGTTGAAGAAGACCAACCCAAAACGACATATCGTTTTGCCTGTGCTATAAAACAAAAAAAAATAAAAATAAAATAATAAAATAAGATAAAACAAGATAAAACAAGCATAATAAATAATAACTAATTAAAGAAACAAAAATAAAACTAGAAAAATAAAATAAAATAAGTAATTAATTAAAAAAATTGAAAAGAATTGAAGAAAAAAATATTAAAGGTGTATTGTGCATGGAAGAAATATTATACAATTAAATCACAAGTATTAAAATCAAGCATAAATTATGCCTTTAATCAATTTAAATCACAACTTGGATTTATCCCTCTTAATCAATTTTTCCATCTAAAACCAATGATAACATAATAAAACAATTAAGAATATATTGATTTTAAATGTATAAAATATGCAATAATGTAGCTCAATCACAATTTCATTTCACTATGGTGTGTAAGTAGTAGTGAACTAATACTTTATGCCATTTTTCATGCAATACTCGTCAAATTCTTTTGAGGTGTATGCACCACTACAATCAGAGCGAAGAGTTACAAGCTTGTCACCAATTTCATTCTCAACAAGAGCCTAAAAATTTTAAAATACAGTGTGATGGGGTAAAATACACTAGGCCAAAAATGATTTTCAAGACCCAGCTCATCAAAGGGAGCCATTACTAGAAGACAAAATGAGTGAGAGAGAGAGGGGATAATAAGGGACTAAAGGGTGAGGGTGTCAGGACACAAGAAGGTGTCCCGTGGGGCTCCGGTACTTTCTATCGCCATCACAGTGATCCTCACTCAACAGCCAAGATTGTCGTAGAGCTCCGCGCAACCATCACCAAAGCTTGTCGTGAGAATTGTTCGATGCAGATGCCACAACGTGAGCTTGTGGTGCCACCCACGGCCACACTAGGTAGTTCTGGCACTTTCTATCGCCATCACGGTGACCTTCACCAACTTGGCAAACCATAAAAATTCCTATCACCAATAAGAGAGTTACTCACCAGTGGAAGACCGTTACTCGCCATCATGAAGACATCACCAAGAGGCCACTGCTCACCATCGGAAACTAGGGATCGAAAGGAATCAACTGCTCATGATGGTAAAAACACTTTCACCCTCACGCTCAGTAGACATGTGAAGACGATTGGAAGCACCTCAGCATGGAGGCTTTGCTCGCCACCTAGACACTCACCACCTTGTCATAGGTAACAAGTTCCTCGCCCCACCATATACCCAGTAATCTAGCTCGCCACCCTTTGGTGAGCCAACAGATATGGGCGGACAGCACACACGGAAAGCCAGCTCACCGTCTTCGTGGCTAGCAATGAATTCCTTGTGATAGGAAGACAACAAGCTCCTCACCCAGTCACAAAACGAAGCAGTAACTAAATTATTCTAGTTTGCCTTTCTCAAACCTGCTATTTAAATTTTATTTTTACTAACAAATTCAACTTTTGGAGATTTTTCCCACCGAAACTCCTTTGAGCTTCCGCAAGCTGCATGCCTTAGAAATATACTTCGCAAAAATTGCCCGCGTGGCATGGAGCATTGGCTACAAAGTCCTTCCCAAGCACCGCGCAAGCTTCTTAATCTATTTGCATCAAAATAGTCCACTTGGAATCGCAAGCATCTTAGGCCTTCATCAATGCAAAAGCATGCTACCCGCGGGTATCACCTATGTGTCACTGACAGAATGGCCCGAGTTTACAAATCTCAAACTTGTAATTTATACCATGCTAACCTATTTGGTTTTAGGTGAAACCTCTCAGGACGGTCAAATTCAACCTCCCGCCACAACAATGCGGTCAAGCATCCCCTCAAACACTAGTGTCAAGTCAATACTCGTGGTGCAAATCAATCAGCGTGGAGATCACAAGAGCCCACAACCCTAACAGTTAGCCACCCTTGTCGAGTCTAACTCGCGGTGCAAATCAATGGGCAAGGAGGTCACAAGACCCCACGACCCCAACAGTTAGTCACTAGTGTAAAGTCTAATTCGCAGTACATGCAAACGGGTGTGGATGTCAAAACACCCATAACCCACCAATAATTAGCCACTACTGTTGAATCTAACTTGCAGTGCAAATTTATGGGCGTGGAAGTCACAAGACCTCATGACCCCAACAATTAGCCACCAGTGTCGAGTCTAACTTGCGGTGCAAGCCAACGGACATGGAGGTCAAGAAATCCCACGACCACCAATAGCTAGCCACCCATTTTGAGTCTAACTCGCAGTGCATGCAAACAGGTGTATAGGTCAAAAGACCCAACAACCCACCAATAGTTAGCCACCAGTATCGAGTCTAACTCTCGATGCAAGCAAACGGGCGTAGAGGTCAAAAGACCCCACAACCCATAAATAGTTAGGCACCAGTGTCAAGTCTAACTCGCAGTGTAAATCAATGGGAATGGAGGTCACAAGACCCCCACAACCCCAACAATTAGTCATAAGTGTCAAGTCTAACTTGCGGTACAATGGAAATGAAAATTGACTAGTCATGGACTAGATTCATGTTTGTTGGATTTAGGTGCAGTGATTAAAAGTAAGAAATTAAAGTGCAAGACAGTAAATTGAAATTGCTAAAAATTAAATGATAGAAATTTAAAAGAGCAAGAAAATTAAATGACATAAATTTAAATTGCAGAAAATAAAGGTGCGGGAAAAATAAATGACAGAAATTTAAATTTTAGAAATTAAAGGTGCAGGAAAATTAAATAACATAAACATAAATAGCAAGAATTTAAAGTGCAAGGAAATTAAACAACAGTAATTTAAATGAGAAGAAATTTAAAGTGCAGGAAAAATAAATGACAGTAATTTAAATGAACTGAAATTGAAATAAACGTTGCAATAATTTTTTATAAACTTCAAACTGAAATAAAATAAAACTAAAACTAAAAATGGAGGTTACAGGTGAAGGAGAAAAGCTCGGTAACAACAGTTGGTCCATTAGGCTCTCAACTGCATTACCGAAGCCCCTTTCTTCACCCAAGCTTTATTCAAAAACTGAAAAATAAAGCTGGCTAAGTTACACTACTCCTACTCCTACTCCTAAAATCTACCGATTAAATCCTAATTTCTAATATCTTACTCCTAAAATCTAACGAATTTTTTCGTCTGCCTCCAAGCCCTTATATAGACTTTAAATAAATCACTGTTGCTTGAAAAATTCCTTTCATCAGTGAGTTTGGCATTTTTTATTTCCTTTCCAGCTGCATCTTGTCTCCCACTATGTTGCTTTTACCGTGCATCTAGAGTGTGAGAAGGAAACAGACTACTTTTTTTTCTTTGCTTTTCGTCTGTTGCCTTTCAGCCGCCCAAGTGCAAATTGCAACGTGCATTTTATTTTTTTTCTTTTCATTCCTTGGTTCCACTCCTCTCTCTTTCTATATTTTTTTTCTTCTCGTTGCTTTCTGTCTAAAGCTTTTCATTTTTTTTTCTTTCTTTCTTCTCTTCCATGCATCGTGTTCCTTCTCCAAGAAAACAGTGGCGTTGCAGGAGGAGGTGAAGCTATGGTCTGTTCAGGTTGCAAAAGTAACTTCGGAGTAGTAGTGCAGCGTGGAGTGGTGCTGGCTTGGGCAGTAGCGCTACAATGGAATTGGTGCTGTTTGATTCACGGTGGTAGCGGACATGCAGTGCTTGACGAGGCTGGGCAGAGATGGTTGAGCCGGTGGTTCACGATGGACTGCATGATGGAGGAGCACAGTGGCGTGGAGGAGTTGTGCATGGACAGCGCGGTGGAGTTACGGGACTGGTTTGAGGCCCACGATACCTACATATGATGCTCTGTTTTTTATGGCAAAAACAGAGGAAGAGGCTGCCGCGGTGCTCGTGGTGGTGTTGAGGAGTCTTCATGGCTGCGTGCGTGGAATGGTGCTGCTGCTAGAGGCTACGTGAGCGAGGGTTGCGGGCTAGTGATCACGATGGCATCTCTTAGTAATGGAAGTGACTTGATGGCTGGGCAGAGGTGGGCTGGACGTGCGGAAGCTATGGGCTGCACAGGGATAGTTCAAAGTGAGCTGCAGCAGATAGAGGAGCTTGGTTGCTCTCGATGTTGCTGTGGAGCTGCAACGGATGTTTTCATGGAGGATAAACTGCGACAGCATGTTGGAGGTGTTCAAGATGACCAAAACGACATGTACTTTTGGTCTATGGATAAAACTACATGTCGTTTAGGAGGGGTCTGAAAAACAAAAACAAATAAAAAATAAAAATAGACAAACAACAACAAAAACATAAATAAATAAATAAAAGAAAAACATAAATAAAATAAAACAAAACTAGAAGAAGAAAAAAATTGAAGAAAAAAAAATATTAAAGGTGTGTTGTGCATGGAAGAAATATTATACAATTAAATCACAAGTATTAAAATCAAGTATAAATGCTTTTAATTAATTTAAATCACAACTTAGATTTATGCCTCTTAATCAATTTTTCCATCTAAAACCAATGATAAAATAATAAAATAATTAAAAATATATTGATTTTAAATGTATAAAATATACAACAATGCAGCTCAATCACCGCCCTACCTATATAGCTAGCCACCAACATCGAATCAACATTCACGATGAAAATCAACGAGCATGGAGGTCACGAGCAGTGTTGAGTCAATACTCAGGGTGCAAATCAACAGACGCGAAAGATTAGGGATCGCCCGACCTCTACAGTTAACTACCAGTGTTGAGTCAATATTCGCAGTACAGCCAACAGGCAGGAAAGGTCAAAGACCACCCAACCTCCCAGGTGCCTAACAGGCAGGCAACTCTCTAGACTGCCTGACCTCTCTCACATGGACAATAGTACAAGCATAGCATCTTCTCCAGCAAACGCCGAGTGTTTATGCTTGCGCAACAACTGCCACAAGCTAGTTAACTTCGAGAAAGAGATGCTCGCTATACAACCGCCTCAAGTGAGTTACCATCAAGAACAAGCCAGCAAGCCCTACAACCGCCTCGCGTGAGTGTTTAATGGGAATCAAGTCTACAAGTTCAACAACCGCCTAAGATGGATCCAAGGGATCGACAGGCTCCCTAACCAGTTAAGCGCGGTTACTACCAACAAACACCAACAGCAAAACGACAGAAATTTATACTTAGGGGCAGAAAATCCACCACCACCACAAACAACAAAACATGAGCTCCCACCAAAGTAGAGCTCAAGCTCACAGCTAATGGGGTTAGGTACACCTATCGCCTATCTTTCCAAGCTGAGCTCATCACCGCTTAGCACAAAACAAACAAAAAACTAAGGACCAAACAACAAACCAGTGACCAATTTTCTTAATTTATTCTACAGATTATTGACTTGAAGATTCTCAAAACCTTCTTGTACCACAAATCGTCCTTAAGAATCGTGGGCATCTATAGGGGTCAAATCAGCAACCTATAATTTAGCCTCGATATAAAGCCAAAAATTAAGCTAACAGATAAAGCCATGAAGGCATAAGTCAAGCTGACTCAAACTCCTAACAGAAAAGACACACAGACTCTAAAGAGAAAGGGATATAGACACCTAAAAGGAAAGGGACTCATACTTCTAACAGGAAAAGACTTCACAAGGCAAGTTGGACCTCTATATATATAAGGAGATCCCCTAAAAATGAACAGACTCTACACAAGCTCTCTACACAGAAGCTCTCTATGTGCAAACTCCACCACATATAGTGACTCCAAAATATCTTCCCTAAATTCCTCCATTGTATTGTGAGATATGTGAGACCATGAGAGATTGTAAAATCATCCATTATAGTGAATTTCGTCCTCAAAAAACCCATGCACGTAGGCATTATGCCAAGCCATGTAAATCCCTGTGTCTCTCTTTATTTACTTTTATTCGCATATTTATTATTTATCATATGGATGAACGTGAAGAGCATTGTATCGAAACTCAAATCATCTCGTGGGCTGGGGATAATTCTTTCCTCACTTCGGGTCTGTTGTGCAAATTAAGACATTAACAATCACCTTGAATCTATACAAACATCCTTATTACTGTTAGTAGTATTAACACCTACCTGAGAATCACCTTTAAAGTTTAAATTAGCAAACCCCAAATCAGAGCACAAATCCATTGATTTTATTCCATCATATCATAAAAGAACATTTTATTCCATTATCCCGCATATGGATTCAATAAGTATATAATGCTAGCCATATTATCTTATTAAAAGTGTAGTTAAAGCATTAAAAAGAAAGGATTTGATACTGTGGTGATTTGCCCCATTTTTGTTAATTTCTACTACATGCATGCGTGTTATCTATATATCAATCGAATTAATATGCATATGAATGTACGACAAAGTTTAATGTACAAATCTTTTACATATATTTAAGTTTGTCTTCGAGCACTGGCATCCGATGAAATAGGGCTAGCCAAATGCCAGTGAGAATCATAATTTAACTATATTAGATTTTTACTTTTTTTATTTTTTTTATTTTTTTTAAAGGAAATTGGAACTTTCATTCAAAGAAAAGAAATCATAACAAATGAGTATTACATGATGGAGCCTCCTCCATGTCTAATCTCACTTCTAAAACAGAAAGAGACAATGCATCTCTAGCTAAAAGGTGTGCCACTATATTACAAGTCCTACTAGTATGTTGGACAGACCAATGAACAAAAGATTATAAAAGAACTTTGGCATCATTAACAAAAAGACCTGCTTCTGACCATGACTCATCTTCCTTTTGAATAGCATTGACCACGTGAAGTGAATCACCTTCCAATATAATACTAGTCAGACCCAGTTGTAGGCCAAATTTGACTGCCTCGATTGCACCAGCAACCTTCTTCCAGTAAAGGGTCTAGAAACAAAGCCAATTTTGTATCTCATTGTAGCAAACATCGGTCCCTAATCATCCCTCGCTATGATGCCAATCCTCACATGGTTGTTGGCTTTATCCAAAGCTGCATCCCAATTGATCTTGAATGAATCCTAAGGAGGAGGCAACCACCTATCACCTGTTGTGTTGCAATTGGTGTGGTGCTGTTGGGTTTGAGCTTCCTTCATCCACAAAAGATCCTCCTTTGCCTGCTGCACTATCAAATTAGGATGTTTGAATTCATTTTGGAACACCACTAAGTTCCTTCTATTCCATACTCCCTTAGACACCACTGCTACTTCCTCCATAAGGTCTAACTCTAAAGAGCTGCATAAGCTTTCAATCAAATCCATAAATAAACTTCTGAGAATGATGTTTTCTGTAACTTTATTGAACATTGGCTCCAAATATCTTAAGCAGCAAGATAGCTCCATAATGCATGAGTAACTGATTCCACACCCTCTATGCAAATAGGATAGAAAGGCTTATCAATCACTTTCCTTTTGTGTAAATTCGGCATAGTAGGCAAACCTTCCTTTCAAGCTTTCCACAAAAACATCTTTACTATAGGGGATACATTCATTTTCCACAAGGTAGACCAAACCTAAGATGAACTGGTGCTACTTGAGGGTTGTCCGTTCGATTGCTCCATTAGTTCAGAATGTAAATGATAAGCACTCTTCACTGTAAATTTCCCATCAGCAGAGCCTTTCCATATCCTTCTATTAGATCTATTATAGTAGCTAAGAGGCATTCTTTTAATAACTTCAGCTTCTTCTGGTTCAAAGATCTCATCAATAAGTGACATCTTCCAATGCTTAGTATCAGAATCAACCAACTCCATCACTTTTGCATCCTCTTCTAGTACTTTGATAGGACTTTGAATTTTATAATTGTAGTCTTAGGGAACCAACTATCCTTCCATATTTGAACCTCTCTGCCATTGCCTATTCTCCAACAGGTCCCATGATCCAACAGAGATCGAGCAGTCATAATACTTCTCCAAATGTAAGAGGGATTACTCCCCAACTTGGCCTCTATAAAACTGACCCTAGGAAAGTATTTCGACTTTAGCACCTGAAAAGCAAGAGAATCTAGAAATTGCAATAGTCTCCAACCTTGTTTGGCTAACATAGCCATGTTAAAACTCTTAAGATCTCTGAAACCTAGCCCTCCTTTCATTTTTGCTTTACCCATAGAATTCCAAGAGAACCAATGTATTCACCTCTCTTGCCCCTGCTGACCCCACTAGTAATTCTAAATCACCTTATTGATGCTCTTGAGAAGACTACAAGGTAACTGGAAGACTCCCATACTGTATGAAAGTAAAGCTTGAACCACATCCTTATGAAGATTTCCTTACCTACTAAGGAAAGAGTTTTAACCTTATAGCTGCTAAGCTTGCTTCTGACCTTTTCCGGAATATGCTTGAAGGAGTTAATCAATGACCTCCAAAGCATGGCAGGTAAACCAAGGTATCTCTCATACTGCAAAGAAGATCTCACCCCTGCAATGCTGAGTATTAGGTCCTAAGCAGATGTTGGGGTATTCCTGCTAAATTGCACTGATGTCTTCTCCTTATTCAGCTTCTGACCAGAGGCCCTTTCATATAGATCGAGTATGTGTATTAGTCTGCTCCATTCAAGGACATTAGCTTTACAGAACAACAAGCTATCATCTACAAAGAAAAGATGAGTAATGCTGAATTTACCCCTAGCAATTGGTATACCTATGATAGCTTTCCGCAATTGAGCTTGCACTAGGTTTGAACTTAATACTTCAGCACATTATATGAACAGGTAAGGGAATAAAGGATTCCCTTGCCTAATTCCCCTTGAAGGTTTGAAAACTTGTTGAGGCACTCCATTAAAAATCAGGGAATAGAACACAGATTCAATGCATTGCATAACAAGCCTCACCCAACTCTGATTAAAGCCCATTTTAAGCATAACAGCTTCTAAAATACCCAACTCAATTCTATCATATGTATTACTCATGTCAAGCTTCAAGGCCATCTATATTAGATTAGTCAAACTAAAGTTATCTACAATATTAGATTAGTCTAGCTTGCCAATAGAGGTTCCTCAGTTGCAAATTCTGATAATTTTGTGTTCGATGAAAATGGGAGTGTGTTCTTGCAAAAAGGAAATAGTGTGGTTTGGCCTGGGATAATTTTGTCTAGCATATAATTTTGTGAGTTGGCAAACAACATATATCAAATGTGTTCTGTGATAATTTTGATCAGCAAATATATTGATGGATTGTGAAAATGAAAATGAAACTAGCACAATTTGTTGCTCAACAGATGCTAATTGTATAGATTGTTGGAATGTGAAACTTTGACTAATTGTTCAAGTTTTGAGTGATTGACTAATTACTAATGCTAATTAGTAATTGTTGCTGAACATATATATAATTCTTCAAGTTTTGAGCGATTAGCCAATAGCCAAAAAGTGGTATATTAGCCAAATTAACTTTGACTAATAGAATAACTAGTCCAATGCTAGTGCACACTAGATAGTCAAAAGGTTAGCTAAACTAATAATTTATTATTATTTCTTTACCAAGCAAACTATAGATTTCATTAGCAAGGTCATTTAGATTTTTATGATTATTTTGTCCAACGCAATCCTACTTTTTCCTCTACGTTGAAAATAATTTAATTATAGTATTAATTATTCAATCCAACCAAACCATTGATAATATAAATAAAAGAATAATTTAATTACAATAATCGAAATAACTGTTATGTTATTAAATATAAAATCATAAAAAACTGTGCATGATATAAATTATAAAAATTAACACAAAATATATTTTATTGGATTAAAAATTAAAATACGACCGGTAGATTTGCAATATTTGATGAAAATAAATTAGACAAAAAATAATAAAAAAAGAGTCAGGAATAATAATATTTTATTATTATATGAAGTTTAGATAAATAATCTAATGTGGAATTAGATTTTGAGTGAGATAGGCGAAACGAAAAAAATATGATATTAGTCAAATTTTGGCTAATGAGATGGGAAGCTTATGCTAATGCTGTTAGTGAGACTTCGTTGATTTTACTAAAAAAACAAGTCTTTACCCAACTCAAGCAAGCCCTAACTACTCCCCCTACTAGGCCTACCTGATTTTACTAAAATCTTTGTTGTTGAGTGTAATGCCTCTGGAGAAGGCATTGGTGCAATGCTTATGTAGGACAGGTGTCCCTTGGCTTACTTCAGTCAAGGTCTTAAGGGTAAAAATCTTCATCTCTCTACCAATGAGGAGTTTCTTGCCTTCGTATTGGCTGTAAAGAAGTGGTGTGCATATCTATTGGGAAAACAAAATCAGCATTTGCACTAGCCAACAAGATCTCAAATATTTGGTGGAACGGAGAATTGATACTCCAGCATAACAGAAATAGATATCTAAGCTAATTGAATATGAATTCACAGTGGAATACAAGGTGAGTCGAGAAAACAAGGTAGCAGATGCCTTATCGAGACGAAGTCCACTACAGGAATCGACCTCACCCTATCCCAACCCGAGACCTTATGGCTCACTAGAATGAAGCCAACTCACTTAGATGACCCTCAACTTGGAACACTCCACTATAAGCTATAAGAGGGACATTCATAGATGAGAAGCATACATTATGGCATGATATTGTACTGTACAAAGGCATATTCATCTTGGTGGTTCCACGCAACTCCATCAACTAGCCTTACAATAGATGCATGATAACTTATTAGCAGTGTCAAAAAGTTTTTTACTAGCATGGCATGAAGGCTACGGTGAGACAACACGTCCGAGAATGTGAGGTTTGACAACAGAACAAGACTGAGCATCACCACCCAACAGGCCTCCTCCAACCACTCCCAGTACCAAACTAGCCATGGACAGATCTTAGTATGGATTTCATCAAGGGTCTCCCTCCTCCCACCACAAAAATGTCATCATGGTAGTGGTCGATCAGTTGACCAAGAATGCATACCTCATCACCTTGAGCCACTCGTACATTTCCAACACTGTGGCAAGGCATTTTCTCGAGACCATCTTCAAGCTCCATGGTAACCCCAAGTCCATTGTCAGTGATAGAGATCCTATCTTCATCTACCACTTCTGGTCTAAATTAGTTCATCTGCAATAAATTCAGTTAAACCTCAGTACGATTTACTACCCACAATCAAATGGACAAACAAAAATAGCAAACCAATGCTTGGAAGGATACCTCTATCGCTTCATAGGGGAACGACTATGGGAAAGGAGTAAATGGCTTGCCCTAGCCGAGTATTGGAACAATACTTGTGAACATTGATCCACCAAATCCACTCTTTTTGAAGCAATTTATGGGTTTCCCTCCCAAAATTCTCCATTTAACTCTCGAGACTGCTAGAGTTAAAGCTGTGGAAGAAGCCCTTAATGAACAAGATAAGATCTTAAGGGTTTTGAAGGATCACTTATGAGAATCACAAGAGAGGATGAAAAAGTTCACCGATCTGAATCGGTTGGAACGGAGCTTCGAAGTGGGCGTGTCGGTTTATCTCAAACTTAAACCCTACCTGCAACTTTTGATCGCTACTCGACGAAACCAAAAACTTTCTCCTTGATTTTATAGACCTTTCCAAATTCTTGAGAAATTGGGAACAGACGCATATTTTCTTCAACTACCTCCAGAAACTAAGCACCATCCACTCTTCCATGTTTCATGCTTGAAGAAGCTGCCTCCAACCAACAAAGACAGCTTCCTCCTTCCAAAGTCAGAGAAGATCCTACAACGACATCTCAAGCAGCACGATAGAACGGCAATGACAGAGCTCCTTGTGAAATGACACGGTTTGGCCATAGAGGAAGCAACTTTGGAGGAAGAATAATGCTAGAGCTACCGCTGGCTCTAGCATGTGTTTTCTTTAGTTCTTTTTTTATATATATTTTTTTAACAATTTTAAATATTTTTAAAAAATAAAAAATTCACAATATCATTAAAAAATACTTCCTTAATCATGAAGTAAAATAAAAAATAAAAAAAAATCATTTTACTTCGTGATTAAGAAAGTATTTTTTAATATTTTTTTTAATTCATTATTAAGGAAATGTTTTTTAATAATTTTCTAAATTTATTTTATTTTTTCAAAATATTTAAAAGTGTTAAAAAATCTATGTAAAAAATAACTAAAAAAAAACACAAAAAAAATACATGCTAAAGCCAACAATAGCTCGCAACGAGAGCTAACAGCAGTGGCTCTAGCAATCCTCTTGGAGGAAATTAGGGATTTCAGAATTGGGTTGGATACCTGGTTGGCAAGGTTCTCAAGATAGGGGGTCTCTGACTCTCTCTCATGTCCCTAAAAAGTTCAAGTGAATCTCAGCCCTCCAAGTGATCTAATAGTCTATGTTTATTGCGCGTGTTTATGTTAATTTGCATTTCATGTGTTAGTTATTGTTAAGTCGTGGTGAAACACACAGGCCCAATCTTGGCTTAGGCTCAATCTTGAACCAAGCCCATAGCGAATCCCCATAGTCGAGCAAAACGGGGCGTTTCTGGTAAGTGGGTTTATTCATTTATTTTCCCTCTTTTTTCTACCCCTCCCCCTCTCCCTTCTTTTCCCCCCTAAGCTTTTTCCCCTCCTCACGCCATTTCAGATATGCACCCCGAAGATTTCCTTAACAATTTTCCCCTTCCGTTACCCATGTCCTCATTTCTCTTAACAAATGCTCTCCCTCTTTTTTATATTTCTATGTTCTCAAATTAGTCTTGTTGCCCCTCAAGTTTCCATAGCCAACCGCCACCCACGATGGTAGCTGAAAAGAAACACAGAAGAAAGAGATAACAGAAGAAGAGAATAAGAAGAAGAGAATCAGCACTTATGCTTTTCTATTATATGTATATTCTCATTATAGAAACTAGCTATTTATAGGAGGGAAAAGATGAGACACACGGTGGTGCCTTGATTTCAGCCTTGATTTATGGACATTTGTTTCCTATCTAACTACATGGTAGTGCCTTAATTTGAGCCTGGTTTTGTGCAATTTTATCTTCCTTATTTTATGGAAAAGTGTCTCCTAACTAACTCTCAATACTCCCCCTCATGTTGGAGCATGGAGGTCTGTAATGGCCAACTTGGATCTGAAGAAGACAAACAATTCACGACCCAAAGGTTTTGTGAAGAGGTATGCCTGTTGTTGGGAAGTGGGTGAATAAGCTGGAGTAAGAAGACCAGCACGAATATGGTCATGCACCAAGTGGCAATCAATCTCTATGTGTTTGGTGCATTCATGAAGGACCAGATTGCTTGCAATATGAATGGTAGCTTGATTGTCGCAGTGAAGTAGTGCAGGTTGAGGATGGGAGATTGTGAGGTCACGAAGAATAGATCGTAACCATGTAATCTCACAAGAGGTGTTAGCCATGGCACGATATTCAGCTTCAGGAGAAGAGCGAGAGATAGTGGATTGCTTCTTTGTTCGCCAAGAGATAGGACTATCTCCAAGTTTGACAACAAAGCCAGTGGTGGACCGTTGAGTCATAAGGCAGCTGGCCCAATTAGAGTCACAATAGGCCGATAACTGAAAACTGCAGGTTGAAGAAAAAAATAAGCCATGACCAGGAGTGGTCTTCAAATACCGAAGTAAATGGAGAGCAGCTTGCTGATGTGGCTCTAGAAGAGCATGCATAAACTGGCTCAGAATATTCACTGTGTAAGCAATATCTAGGCGTGAAATTGTCAAATAGATGAGTCGACCAACTAAGCGGCGATAGGATGCTGGATCAACAAGGAGAGCACCATTAGTGTCATTGAGCTTAAGATGCTGCTCCATAGGAAAGTAAGCAGGGCGGGAGCCAATCTGATGAGTATCAGAGAGGATATCCAGAATGTATTTGCGTTGATTGAAGAAAATTCCAGCAGGTGAGCGTGCTATTTCAATGCCAAGAAAATACTTCAGATTCCCAAGGTCTTTGATTTTGAATGCAGTAGCCAAGTGGTTCTTAAGAGTAGTGATGGCGGGTAGGTCGTTGTCAGTAACAAGAATATCATCAACATATATCAGAATGGCAGTGAACACAATACCGTAGTTTTGGTGAAGAGACTATGATCAGCATGAGATTGACAAAAACCTGCAAAAGTAAGAACATGAGACAGTTTGGAGTACCATTGACGAGAGGCTTGCTTAAGATCATATAAAGATTTGTGCAAGCGACAGAAACATTTCTCCCCCTGAGGACAATAACCTGGAAGTGGATGCATGTAGACTTCTTCATCAAGATCACCATGAAGAAAGGCATTGTGAGCATCCTATTGGTATAAAAACAAACTTTTAGCTACAACTATAGCAAGAAGACAACAAAGTGTAACAAGTTTAGCAACGGGGGAAAAGGTATCATGGTAATCCAAACCTTCTACCTGGGTGTAACCCTTAGCAACCAACTGAGCTTTATGACGTTCAATGGATCCATCAGCCCTGAGTTTGGTTTTGTAAACCCACTTACAACCAATGGCTTTTTTGTTGGGAGGAAGATGTTCAAGAGTCCAAGTATGGTTGGCTTCTAGGGCTTTGATTTCATCAACCATAGTAGCACGCCAGTCAGGAATAAGAATAGCTTGAGAATAAGATTGAGGGTCATGAACATTTTTGGAAACAGAGGTGAGGAAAGCAAAATGGTTAGGACTAAAAAAATGATAAGAAAGAAAATTGGGTAAAGAATGAACCGTACCTGAGAAAGTCTGTGGAGTGGGATTAGAACGTAAAGAATCTGGGAGATCTGATCAGATATAGTCTTAAAGGTAGGAAGGATGAGTGATCTAGCAGTGTGGCCTAGAGGAGACATTCAGGTGGTGGGTTCAACGGGTTCGAGAGAGTGACTTTCAATGGTACTATCGGTTGTACTTTTTTTTTTTTTTTTTGGTCTTCAGCTTTTGCTTCTTAATTTGTTCAATCAAGCTTTAGTCATCATCAATCAAGAATCAAAAGGAAAAAGAAAAAACAAAACTCTTATAAGCAACAATCTGATCATGACCATGATCTGGAGACTGGAGCCCATCAACATGAAGCAATAATTCAATTGTTCACACGCGTGAGATCATATCAAAAGGCACATCAACGAAGATAATACATTAAAGAAGAAACCAAGTTCCACACCGACATAGAAGGAGAATACCGACGGTCGGAGAGGGAAAGAGAATCAGACGGAAGGATGCTTGGCGACGTCATTCTGGTCATCTTGGTGGTCATGGTCGTAGTCGTCGTAATCGTCGTCGGGGTCGGTGGTGGAGAGATTGAGGCAGGAGAAGCGCTCGAGGGAGGAGAAAAACACGGAGACAATGGTGGAACCAAACCAGCTCGGCACAATACAATCGGTTGTAGTATCTGGGCTTGGGTTAGGTAAATGATCTTGGGAAGGAAATTCTATGAAAGATAAGATTAGGGTTGATAGGGACAGTAGGGACAATGGGTGGAGTGTCTGTGAGGTTATAAGCTGTAGGATCAGCATAAGGAAAGATAGTCTCAATAAATTGAACATCACGTGAAGAAAATATTTTCTTGGTTTCTATGCTATATACGCGATAGGTGGAGTGACTAAGAGAATAACCAAGGAAGATGCATGGGGAGGCACGAGGTGAAAATTTGTCATGAGAACTTTTAAAGTATGTGCATAGCATAGACAACCAAAAATACGAAGATGCTTATAAGTGGGGGTTTGATGAAAAAGAAGTTCATTCGGAGTTTGATTGTTAAGAGAGACTAATGGGGTATGATTAATCAAATATGTAGCAGTTAAGATACATTCACCCCAAAAGCATATAGGTAAAGAAGCTTAAAAACGTAAACAACAAGCAACATTTAAGAGATGACGATGTTTTCGCTCAGCAACACCATTTTGTTGAGGAGTTTCAACACAAGTATGTTCATGAATTACACCATGATCAGAAAAGAATTTTTGCATGTGATGAGCTAAGAAATCTTGACCATTATCAGTGCGAATTTGTTTTTTGTTAAAATTGAATTGAGTTTTTATCATGGAAAAAAAATGGTGAGATATGAAAAAGTATCTGATTTAAATTTCATAAGATAAACCCAGGTGACA
The DNA here is from genome assembly GCA_029856935.1 of Cyclocarya paliurus. Lineage (NCBI taxonomy): Eukaryota > Viridiplantae > Streptophyta > Magnoliopsida > Fagales > Juglandaceae > Cyclocarya > Cyclocarya paliurus. Next base: position 29,406,142 of record CM056955.1, on the reverse strand, counting down.
CGAGAATAATCGTCTACAATGGTAAGAAAATAATGTGCACCAGAATGAGAGGGTGTGGCATAGCCACCCTATATATCACAGTAAATGTGATCAAAAGAACTAGCACTTTTATTTTCAACCAATGAAAACATTAAACGAGTATTTTTAGTACGAATACAAATATCACAATGAGCATCTTTACTCAAATCAGAAAAGTCTTTTGGAGTACAAGGAAAGGATGGATGACCTAGACAAAAATGCCACAACGGGTTAGCAACAGAGTCGGCATGAAGAGCAATGGGACCTGGGGCTCGAAGATGGTAGAGACCTCCACGTTCCTCACCCATTCCGATCAACTTCCTCGTGTGTTGGTCCTGAAAAATACAAAGAGATTGAGTAAAAAAAACATGGCAAGATGAGGCTTTAATAAGTTGGCTAACAGAAATAAGATTGTACTTAAAACCAGAAACAAACAACACATTAGTAAGTTGAAAGAAGAGTGATAATTGAAGATTGCCCATATGAGTGACTTGAGTTGTGGCCCCTGTGGGTAAAGTAAGAAATTGTGAGTAAGGTGTGACGTGGGTAGCATGTGGTAAAAATTTCATAGATGCCACATGTGCTGAGGCACCTGTGTCAATGACCCATGGCAAAGAAGGCATAGAAGCAATGTAAGAAAAAAAAAACTAGAGAAATCATCCGAACGGCTGGACTGAAGAAGACCCATCAACTGCTGATATTACTCAGTAGAAAGCCTAGGGATTACACTTCCAGTTGAAGGTGAGGACGCCCAAGAGACTGCATTGGCTAAGATTGGTAGGGCAGTGGTGGCATTCGTCTTCTATTTGGGCTTGGAGGTGTTCCAGTGGGTTGGGTACCCAATAATTTTATAGCAGCTTTCAATCAAGTGACCTTCTTTACCACATTTTGCACACCTTTTTTTGTTTCTTACTCTATTGTGAAGGACAAGTAACAGTCATTGTTGTGTTGTCAGGTGTGGGTAGGAGCGAGAGACGAAGATGACGCTAACTCTCCTCTTGATGAACAGCAGCATAGGCTTTGGCAATGGAGGGTAGTGGATCCATAGCAAGAACTTGGCTCCTGATGTTGTTGAAGGAATCGTTGAGCCCCATGAGAAATTGAAATAAGTGTTCTGTGTTTTCTCTTGCTGAGGCATTTTCTCGAGCATGGCATGTGCAAGAATTGGGTTCCTGTAGAGTCTACAATTCATCCCAGAGCCCCTTGATGTTGTTGTAGTAGGCTGTAACGGTCATGGAATCTTGATGTAGATTGATGAGATCGCACTTGAGGTGATGCAACCGTGGGTGATTACTTTGAGAGAATCGGTAATCTAAATCTTTCCATACTTCAAAGGGATTCTGACAATAGATCAAGCTTTGCCTTAGAGATTTTTCAATGGAATTTAGTAGCCATGAAAGGACCATGTCGCAGCACCTCTCCCATAGTGTACTGATGGAGGAATCTTTAGGTTTTGTTAGAGTGCCATCAACAAAAACAAGTTTATTTTTGGCGTTGAGAGCCTTACGCATGGAGCAACGCCACGAGGGATAATTGTCACCGGTGAGGAGTTCTGGAACTAAGGTTGCTCTAGGATTTTTGGCAGCGGTTAGGAAATATGGTGAAGTGAGATCACTGATTAGTTGAGATGGAGTTTGGGTGGGTGGAGTTTGGATGGGTGGTGCTTCCATGGAGTTTTCTAAAACGTTAAAAAAATATGAAATTTGAGATAGATTTCAATAAATTTCACCGTACAGATGAGTCCAGAATGGTCCAAATAGTAGGAAAGCACTATTTGATCATCGAAATTGGACTTCGAATGGCTTAGATATAGCCCAAAACAGATTTGGAATTTTAACGGCCAAGATCAATAGGCGCGTGACGCTAGTAACAGCGCGTTGGCGCATGTGGCTCATGCGTTGTCTACCTCTGGAGCACGTGGGCGCGTGTGACTCACGCGTCGTCTACCTCTGGAGCGCGTTGTGTACACGCTCAGACCTTCTCAGGGCGCGTGGTGACTCTCCCGGCGTCGGTTTTTTATGCCGTTTACGACAACGGTTTTGTCTTGTCGAGAGGAATCTCCTAGTATGATTCAAAATTTGATTTCGATCAATTTAAATTTTTTGGGTAGAGCAAACCAGCGCTCTGATACCATGAAAAGAAACTCAGAAGAAAGAGATAACGGAAGAAGAGAATAAGACGAAGAGAATAAGCACTTATGCTTTTCTATTATATGTATATTCTCATTACAGAAACTAGTTATTTATAGGAGGAAAAAGATGAGACACACGGTGGTGCCTTGATTTGAGCCTTGATTTATGGACATTTGTTTCCTATCTAACTACATGGTAGTGCCTTAATTTAAGCCTGGTTTTATGCAAGTTTATCTTCCTTGTTTTATGGAAAAGTGTCTCCTAACTCACTCTCAATAGTAGCAAACCTTTGCCAGTCCAGCAGCAAACCGAGCGCCGTTACCCACCGCTCCCTCAGCCAAGACAAGAAAGCCGTTTCCAGCCTCGACACGATGAAGCTCAACAACGTCTCCAACCACGGCAGCAAGGCTAGCAGCCTTTCCTGTCGTGACCCAAGTCACGTGATGTGAGCCACCATACCTGCACTACACACACGACATCACCCGCCAGAACAGACAACGTGAGACACTATCCTGTTTCGTCGCTATTGAGCCGTGAGCCACCATGAAAATAGCCCAAGCGCACGACCACCTCCACCAGTTAATACCGCAACCTAGACCCACGAAAGAACACCACAATGCCATAAGACATGCTCCACCACATCCTTTATTTTAGGAAGTGAAAACAGAGCAAGTTGTTTTCTTGCTCCTCGGCCCAACTCCACCCTTGAACCGACCACCATGGTTTTACCGCTACTCAGCCATACTCAGCCGTAAGCCACCCACTGTCCAACACCATTTTGCAAGCCTCCACACAAACACAGCAACCATAGCTGGATTAGAAGAATCAGAAATATGGAAATTATTGTTATAGAGTTTTTTAGTTGTGACACTTATTTTAGATGCATCAATTTATTTTGTATTAATTTATAGTATGTATGAATTATGTCTAGGTGAAGAACAATTTTGATTGACACTATAGTGAGGATATCCAAAAAAGTTGAAGAGTCAAGTAAGCGGAGTTTCTATTTTAGACTTTGCATAAAAAAAAATGAACTGAGGTTGATTTTGGAAAAATATACATGTTTTGTTATGGAAAAAAGTTGATACAATCTTAGTTATTTGTCCTACATTACTCATAAAATCTGTTATTTTGAAATTTTGGGATGTTTCTAGTTTGGGTACTAAGAATACCTCACTACTATTTATTATTTTATTATTACTTTTCATCTATTTTTTACTATTCATTAATATTTAATATTTTATCATTACTTTTTTATTATTTTTTCACTAGTTACTATTTACAAAATACCTCAGAATACCTCACTACCCAAACACAACCTAAAATAATAAGATCTATGGGTAATTGAAAAATTAGAGTTTATATTTATATTATGAGATACGATTTTAAGTGATAAGAAGTAACTCTTCGACTCATATGAGACTGGGGCGCTACACGTTGGCCACGTGCAGTCCGATAGTAAATTGTACAATTGTGCTGAGTCTTGTTCAGAAGTATGTTAAAGAGTCATTGTATTTATTAAGTTGTTCTGGTTTGAGGTTTGGTCCCTCGAAGTACCAGTTTTCTTTTGTTTCTAATTAATCGGAGCCTTGACATATGCTTTCTCTTTTCTCCAAAGATATGCGACGATCGCATGCATAATATTGTCGTCTTCTCTTCATATTTTGGATCAATAACACTAAACGGCTGTTCAGTTTGAATCATATGTAGACAATGCAGAAGTAGAAAACAAATGGGGGCAAATCACCACATCAATAATTCCCCTATTCTTTATGCTCAACTACGTACAACAAAATTAGGAGAAGATGCAGCTAGCAGTTTAGAGAGAATACTGCATGCATATATATATATATATATATGCTAGCTGGAGAATCGAATATATATAATAATATTATTTTATTTATATAATAAAAAGTTGAATTATTTATTTTATTTTGTATTAAAATTTAGAAAAATTATAATGATTAGATAAAATAAGATAAGATGAATTTGTTTTAATTTGTTTGGGTTGTTTATACGGTATTTCTCCGCCACAAATGATGGTTTTATGAATAAATTTGGGTGGGACCATGTCATGAGTGGTTGCCGACTATTTAAAAAAAAAAAGATGAGATGAATTTGAAAAATTAAATTGTTTGTTTTATTTTATATTAAAATTTAAAAAAATATAATGATAAAATTGAGATGAAATGAGATGTTTCTAAAAACAAATTAAGCCTAAAAAACTATTTCATAATTATTAACTTTCGAGCGACAAACTCTGCCAGTATCTTGGCGATACCATTTATGGTCGGAAGTGATCAGTCAAATGATTATTGAATGTGTAATTTATTACATTATTGAAAGTCCTCGCCATGCATATATAATTATGAGAATATAAATGCATACGCACAAATAAACGGAAAAGAAATACATTTATGAGTTTAGACAATATCCGTGCAATAAAAGAAACTGTCAATCGTCTAGCGTAATTTTTTTCACCATCTAGTGTAGTTACGAATGGGAGCAAAAAATGAGAGCTGCTAGGTACCGTCCTTATAAGGAGCCCCGTGTACTCGATGTTTGTCTTTTAGTCCATTTGGTGGAAAATAAGTATCATTAAACGAGATTTATATAAAAAAAAAAAATTATTTTTTTAATAATAAATTATATTTTTTTAAAAATAATTATGTGATACTTATTTATTTTACGATTGTATGTAATATTATTATTAAAAAATTAATTTTTTTTATATGTATCTCATATTTATTCAATTTTTTAAAAGAATTATTAGATATTTATGCGTTTTTTTACTATAAATATATTTTTTTTTGGTCACATTGTATAAACGAAAAGAAGTATTATGATAAAAATAAATAAATAAATTATAAACTGATATAATTTGAGGAACATAACAAACCAGCCAGCCATTATGATCGAGCACAAGTCTCCATTCGTGAATTCTCACATCTTTCTTAACCACCACAACCTCCACAACCTCCACCTCCACAACCTCCACCTCCACCTGATCCACTCCGACCACGGTGTCCTTTTCTTCTGCTGGGAGGGTGATCGTTGTTATTATCGCCACAAGCAAAGATGACCATTGATATAATTGAGAGAGACATGACGATCATACCCACCAAAAGTAGTCCGCTCGAGCTCTTCAACGCAACACCCAATTCATCATGTGCATGGGCACCAACGTCTAGAGAAACAAAATCTCTAACCATTTTTTATCAGAGATTTCCTAATTGATCTCTTGATCTAGCTTATTACATATGGATGTAGTCTTGGCACCATTTTATAGAGACTTATATACGCCATCAAATTAACTTGCATATGCCTCGAAAGTCAATTACATTGTAGTTTAACTTTAAAACAGCGTTTTATTCTATGGAGTGTTCTAATTATTGTCTCATATCATAAGCAGAAAGTCTAATTATTGTCTCATGTCGTTTCTTTGGAGGATTCTATGGAGTATTCTAAGTTTCTTTGAAAATTTCGTACATTTGCCCGGTCATATCGTTTATTATATATGCTAGCTGTTCCAATCAAGGCAAATGAGATATTAATTTAAGATCTTGGCGAACTTCTGAGAAATAGCCATAGCTCGAAATACTGCAGCTTTGCAAGTTTCATGTGTCATCATGATTCATGCCGGCCAGTTTGTGATCATGCCATTTGTTATTCTTCTTTGGCCAAATTAAAAGTAGTTTCGGGAAGGATGATAGAAAATAAAATATATTCCGTATACCTCCCGCATAGTAATATGTAAAAGAAAAGAGAGAAAAGAAAGAGGGAAAGAGACTTTGAAATCTATATTTTTATTTTTAAATTGTTATTGAATACAATGCATATATTCCTATTTATAGGAAAGAATAATGCTAGTATGCTTCTTCATTTTACTCCTTCATTTTGACCACTTATGCATTTAATTTTTTTTTTATTGATTAAGAAAGTGACTATTAGTATATTGGTATTTTATTTATTTATTTAAAATATGAAAAATATCTTAAAAATACAATAATTAAAAAAAAAAGATTTTGCCTAGGGGGCTCACCCAACGGTCACTGGCAGCACTCTAACAATACTCTTATAGGAAAATTATATTAAGATAAGATAATGTGAATATTTTAATCATTATGAAAGTCAAATTAAAATAATATCAAATCAAAGTGATTTGATAATTATAAAAATCAAATCAAGATAATATCAATATTATCTTGAACTTGGGAGGATAGACTTGCAGCACATGCAATTCATGGAAACAAATAGCCGGCAGCAATCGCGCGCATAGCTTTTACTAGGAAGAACTAATAAATGCTATTAAGAATCACTGGAATTCGATCTACGACCCTAAAGACGTCGAAGCTAGCATGGAGTTTGACAAGATTAAATTAGAATCTAGAAGTATGGCTGAAGATGCAATTATAGAAAAAACCAAGGCATCATCTGAAGATATCCTGTCATGATCTGGCCATGTGGAATGTCAATTCATTCCATTCGTCCCTTTATTGGTACTTTCGAAGGAATGCTTGTGTGAGAATTCCTTGAATTCTCAAAGCCTCCATCCTCTCCAGGTTTTGAATTGGCTACATTAATTGCCACGGATATAAGTAACTTTGATTGGCTTAAGAGAGGGTTAGAAAATAGTAGTCTCAGAGCGGTGGGAGATGCAGCTAATGGCACAACCGAATATCAACAAACGGATAAAGCCCAACAAACTGATAAAGATCAAGATCGATTCAAACATGAGGATGCAGATAAACATTTACGGAAGTAAATCGAGGAACTAACAAACTATCTGTAAATTTAAATATTTTCAAATACTGTAACAAATTGCACTTATCCAAAATTATCTATAAATAAAACTGCATGAGATCCTCCTGAAACAAGTGAGGAAATATTTTCTACCATCTGTCGTGTTTGATTCTTTATGGTATCAAGAGTCACAAAGACTTGCGTCTCTCATCCAGGCCTCCAATGAATCCTCTACCAGTTCCATTCTCTCCACCCTACTTCATCATTTCATCACAATCAAACTCACCAAAGACAACTATCTTCTTTGGCGAGCTCAATTACTCCCATACCTCCGTGGTCAAAACCTTTTTGGTTACCTAGATGGCTCCATTCCCTGCCCACCCATCACAATTCCTTCCTCTACCAACACTTCCATACATATTCCCAATCCCGAATACATTCACTGGTCACAACAAGATCAAATCATTCTAAGTGCCATACTCTCTTCCCTCACCGAATCACTTTTCACCCAAGTCATTGGTCTTACAACTTCTAGAGATGCCTGGCTTGCATTAGAGAAAACATTCTCATCCACTTCCTCTGCCCGAATCCTCAGCATTCGTTTCCAACTTTTAACCATTAAAAAGGCCTCCCTCACAGTCACCGATTATTTCACCAAAGTCAAACACCTTTCAGAAACTCTCTCTACCATAAGTCATCCCCTTAGCTTCTCAAAAATCACCTCATATCTCCTTGCTGGTCTCCCCTCCTCATATGACTCACTTGTTACTGCGATTACCACCAAATTAGACCCCATCTCCCTTGATGACCTATATGGCTGCCTACTTACTCATGAAAATCGCCTTGAGCAACAAATCACCTCCAATGAATTCAACTTACCTTCAGCCAATATTGCTACCTCCTACTCTGGTCGAGGTCATTGTGGTTCACCTTCTAATAGAGGTGCTCCCCACTATGGCAATTGATCTAGAGGCAGGGGGCGTGGATTTCAGAATTATTCCCCTCACCAAATGTCACATTCAAATAGACCACCATGTCAAATCTGCTCCAAAACTGGCCATACAGCTACCACTTGTTGGTATAGATTCAACCAACAATATCAGTCTCCCTCCACACCCTATACTCAAGCAAACATAGCTCAATCACACACCCCTCCTCCTGCACCCAAATATGATCAAAACGGGTACCCTGACACTGGTGCCACCAATCACATTACCTCAAACCTCAACAATCTTTCCCTCAATACCGATATCTACACTAGACCTGATCAAATTCAAGTGGGCAATGGACAAGGTTTGAAAATTCTTCACACCGGTTCTTCTCTTCTTTATTCAGCTTCAAAATCTTTCTTTCTCAACAAAATCTTACATGCTCCTGAAATCAAAAAGAGTTGATTGTCAGTTTCTCAGTTCACAAAAGATAACAACGTTTATTTTGAATTTCACCCCTCTTTTTTCTATGTCAAGGATCCATCCTCGGGAGCTATCCTCCTCAAAGGACCGAGTAAAAATGGCCTTTATCCTCTGCATACTCTCACATCTCCCTCCACCAGTCCAGCTTCTTGCATTGGCAAAAGAGTTTCGGTTCCACAATGGCATGCACTCCTCGAACACTCTGCTTTACGCACAGTGAAAGAAATCCTCTCAAAGCACCATCTAGCAGTCACCAAAAATAAGAGTTTTCCAGTTTGTCATGCTTGTCAATTAGGAAAAAGTCATAAATTACCGTTTCATTTATCAAATTCTATTTCTTCTACTCCTTTTGAGTTAATATTTATGGATGTATGGGGTCCCTCACCCACCGAGTCTGTTCATGGCAATTAATATTACTTGAGCATCATTGATGATTTTTCTAAATTCATATGGTTATTTCCTATTGATGCAAAATCAAAAGTTGTACATACCTTCATCAATTTCCAACTTCAAATTGAATGCTACTTTGATTGCAAAATCAAAAGCGTCCAAACTGACTTTGGAGGCAAATTTCAGGCTCTAAAATCACATCTCCTCAAATCCAGCATCATTCATCGTCTGTCCTGCCCACACACTCACGAACAAAATGGGTTTGTCGAGTGCCGTCATCGCCACATCATCGAGACTGGCCTCACCCTAATGGCCACTACATCTATTCCCCACCAATATTGGGATGATGCTTTCATCACTGCCACATATCTCATAAATCGCCTCCTTTCTCCAATCATTCACCACAAAACTCCACTTGAGCTTCTCTTCAACCAAACACCAGACTATACCCTCCTCCGTACCTTCGGGTGTGCTTGCTGGCCCTATCTAAGACCATATAACTCCCACAAAATGGATTACCGCTCCGATCTCTGTGTCTTCCTTGGATATAACCACAACCATCAAAGCTATCGTTGCCTACAACCATCATCGGGCCGAATCTTCATCTCCAGGCATGTCATCTTCGATAAAACCAGGTTTCCTTTCCAACAAACGAGTCCCTCCTCTACCGATTCACAAACCTCTCTCACATCCCTACCCTCATCACTCTGTCTTACACAACCTCAAGACTCAGCAAAATAACCTTAGTATTTCGCAGCCTCCTTCCCAACATGACCTCTGTATTTCATAGAATCCCTCTTCGACAAATGACTTACCAACTCTCTCCTCAACTTAATCGTGCCCTAACTTAAGCCCAAATTCCCAACCCGAGCCCAATCCTGCAAACCGAAACTTACATCCTATGACCACAAGATCCAAAAATAAGCACCCCCGGCCTGGTTCTCAAGACTCAGCAATAAATTGGTAGAAATGGGCTTTACTGCTTCCAAGGCCGACACTTCTTTATTCAGTTTCCGGTCCAACCAGGCTGTAATTTTCTTACTCATATATGTTGATGATATCATCATAACTGGGCCTCACAAATCTCTTTTATACACGATCATTACAAATCTTCAGCACGATTTTTCCGTAAAAGATCTTGGGCCCCTTCACTATTTTTTGGGTATTGAGGCCTTACAGGATGACCATGGACTTTTTCTCTCACAGCAAAAGTATATTTTTGACCTGCTCAAGAAGACCAATATGCTACATGCCAAGCCGGTGAACTCCCCCATGTCCACAACAGCCAACTTATCACTCTTCAAAGGTGATCCTTTCAGTGATCCAACTCTTTATCGCAGTACAGTTGGCTCTCTCCAGTATCTCCCATTTACAAGACCCGATCTCGCATTTGCCTTTAGCAAAGTGTGCCAATTCATGCAGCGTCCTACAACAGATCATTGGACCGCAGTCAACTGGATTCTCCACTATCTCCAACGCACCATCCACCACGGCATTCTCATCCGCCACAACTCATCCACAAACATACATGCCTTTTCCGACGCCGACTGGGCCGGTTGTCCTGACAACAAAAGATTTGTAAGTGCCTACTATGTATAGCTTGGTTAAAATCTAATCTCCTGGAGCTCATGCAAAAAACCAACAATATCACGTTCAAGTACCGAAGCAGAGTATCGAGCAGTCGCCAATACCACCGCTGAAGTCATGTGGCTTCACTCACTCCTAATTGAACTCAGCATCCCAAGTCCAAATTCACCTACATTATGGTGCGACAATATAGGGGCCACGTACCTTACGGCCAACCCTCTCTATCACTCATTAACGAAGCACATCAAACTGGGCATTCACTTCGTACGTGACCAGGTAGCCCAACGACAACTGCAGGTTCGGTTCATCTCAAGCACAGATCAAATAGGAGATTCATTCACCAAAGCTCTCCCTACCGCACGGTTCTGCAATCTCCGAGACAATCTCAATGTTCACGAGCTCCCATTGCGATTGAGGGGGCGTAATGGCACAATCGAATCTCAACAAACGGATAAAGCCCAACAAACAGATAAAGATCATGATCGATTCAAACATGAGGATGCAAATAAACATTTACGGAAGTAAATCTAGCAACTAACAAACTATCTATAAATTTAAATATTTTCAAATACTGGAACAGATTGCACTTATCCAAAATTATCTATAAATAAAACTACATGAGATCCTCCTGAAACAAGTCAGGAAATATGTAACGATCCAACCCGATCTTATATTTTTAAGAATAAATTACGGATAATTTTATTAGGCTCAATATATGAGTTAAAGTCTAAAAAAAAAAATATTATCGAATAGATTATTTTTTATTTGAACGACTCCATTATATTTTCGTCCTCCAAGTTCGTGAGTGTTAAGAGTCCAAACACTATCACCATTCTTATTTCCCTTTCAAAATCAATCTCCTAGCTACCGGATTAGTTCCTCATCAGTCTATCACTACATTGAAGATTCTATCGCAGCCGTTTCTTCCACAAGCACGTTGACACCTCTAGGTTTCCCTTTGTTTCTCAACCAGCTAATTCTATAAATACACTGCTGCCCAACGTCGAAACACACTCACACACGCAGAGCACCCTTTCACGAACTCACACGCACGGCAAGCCCCACGAAAACAGAAACTCGGTAGCAGCTTCTCTCCATACCAGACCACCCCTCAAGCCACTAGCAACCAGCACATACACGGCAGTGCACCAAGAACCACCATCGTCGAAACCAACAACCCACACCTTCTCCCCCACGTCGCACTCTGATCCCTTCCACACCAACCCAAACCGCTAGCCACTCCTCCATCACACGAAAACTGCTCTCCACACAAACAGCAACCACGGCTCCTCCATGCACTACCGTAAGTCACACAGTGCTTCAAACCTCCCTGTGCCTCTGTTTTTCCAGCCGTTGCACCGTCCAGACTCAAGCCGCAGACCGAGAACCACATAGAGTAGCCCAGCCTTGAATAGCAACCACCGAAATTTGCACTGCCAAGTACTCTGTTTTACCACCCAAAAACAGAGGATTTTTTCTCCCCACCGTGAGCCACAGCCCAACCACCCCACGGCACCAACTCCCTCCACGTCGTTACTACCAACACAGAGAACTCCGACGATCACTCCGCGACACCCCAGGTTCGCCGTGTCTCTCCCGGTAAGTCACGTCGCCCTCCCTCACGTAGTGCGCATGTTCCTCCCGTAATCTCTCTCTCTCATCACGTTGTCTCTCTCTCATCACTCTCAATTGCACAGTGATCGCCCAGCTCGCCGTGAAGCACCACCACGCCCCTCCAACTTCCAGTCGCTGCTCAGCCCCACTAGTTGTTCTCGGATAAACACTGCACTTCACCCCTCACGTAAGACCTATATTCCCGAATGCATGCAACGTAGAATAAGTTTTAGGTTGGTTAGTTAATTACAAAAATGCCCTGCCTTTTTGAAGATTTATAAATGAGAATAAATTATGTGTTGGATGTAAAGGAAGATATATACATGTATGTATATATATATATGCATATTTTTTAAGAGAGTCACGAAGGATCAAGATTTATGGAAATATAGGCTGAATTAGAAATTTAGGTTTAGAAAATATAGACTATTTTATTAATTTAGGTTTTAAATAAATTGATATGTTTAAATTAGAAATTTATGCAAATTCATATTTATTTTTATAGGCGTCGAAAATAGTGGATTAGCGCTGCAAGATAAGTAACATGATCATACCCTTACACGTATGTACGGTAAACGACATGTCTTTTATAAAATATTATGCATGTGTACCCTCCATTGGAAGCCCCTTTTTACGTACCCAAGACATGATAAAAATATGAAAATTCATGATTTTATATGATAAAATTATCCATAAAGTTATTTATGAAAATTCATGATTTTTATGAAAGGAGTTATGCATTTAAAAGATTTATGAAAAGTTATATTTTATGTGAGAATTATGCATTAAAATAATTTATGAAAAGTCATGCATGATTTTATGAGAAGATTTATGCATTAAAGTATTTATAGAAAAAAATCAGGATTTTACGTGAGAAGTCTTGCATCACAACATGTTATGAAAGAATGTGATTTCATTTGAAATCTATAATATGATACGACAAGATATGACAAGTATGTATGTGATTTCTTTTGAAATCTATGATATGAAAATTATGCAAGTATGAGTATGATGAAATATGAATGATAAGATACGTAACGGCCTATGATATGATATGAAGACAGTATCTATGTTATGGGCATATTGCATTGCCAGGTCGTACATGCTGGTAGTGCACCCAGTATGTCTTCCTTATGTATGGATTTCACAACCCGCGGCCACGGACGGAATCGGAATCTATTTAGATTCGCTAACCCTAACTCACGGGGGTCAACAGTGGGTATCGGCCTATGACAAGTGAAAGATAAGCTCATGTTCATGTTATTTACGTGTGTAGTTATGAGTATGCACGTTTTTCAAGAAACCTTATATTTATTATGTTTACTGTATGATGTGTGCTTATTGAGTATTCGATTCATTTTAGTTTATTTTCATGTTTTTAAACCACCCCAGGTGATGAAATTTACGAGGATGAGATTGCAGGACAGGACTTGACCCCGGGAGGCGAGGCAGAGGCCTAGATAGATTTTGCTATCTTAGTTTTATGGTTTAAGATTTAAGTAAATTATTTTGATAAGCACATGAGACTTTCATATTTTTTTAAATAAGTGATGCCGCAGACTCTATGTTGGATTTTAGGTATTAATTAAATTTTATTTTATTTATGGAATCTTTTGCATCTGGCTCGTTATTAAAAGGAAAAGTTTTAGTCAAGTGCAGTAGTAGCACACTGGCTCCCCAAAAATTCTAAAATGTCTTTATTGGGGAGCGGTGTGTTACAGTTGGTATCAGAGCCCAGGTTGAAAGATTCTGTAGACTTTTCAAAATAAAAGAGAAGAAAATTTTTGCAAAGAAATAAAAATAAAAATAAAAGCAGAGAAGTTTTTAGAAAATAGAAAATGAAGGAAATGAATGTCTAGGCCAAGGTCTCCCCAAGGCAAGTTCTGCCCTGTGGTAAGTATGTTATAAATTTTCTTTATGGTATTTAAATGCATTTTGTTTGACATTGTTAAAACATGTATGTTAGAATGGCACCCCGTGGAAGAAGACCACGCGCACCCCACTCTGAGAACGATACCATACAAGATGATAATTCAGAAGTACTCGCTACTGCAGCGACACGTTTCTTTCGAAGGATGGTCAATGGTGATATGGTCGTAGGTAGAACCCCACAAGTAGGATGCACATTAGAACAGTTCTCCCGCCAGCACCCACCTACTTTCGATGGCAGATCAAATGCCATGGATGCAGAGAGCTGGATCGAACGATTGGAGCAGATCTTCGAGGCACTTTATTGCACAGACGATCAGAAGGTGACTTATGCTGCTTTCAACTTAACAGACTCGGCAAACAAATGGTGGAAGTCGACACGAGCACTCTTACAAATGGAACTAGGAGAAGGAGTCCCTATCACATGGGAGCGCTTTAAGAAGATATTTTTGGAGTGTTTATTTCCTCAAACTCTTCGCAAGTCTAGGGCACGTCAGTTTGCAGATCTTACCCAAGGAACGATGACAGTAGACCAATACACTACCAAATTCATGGAATTGTCCCATTTTGCCAGTTACTTAATCCCGGATGAGGAAAAGAAAGCTGAAAATTTTGAGCGCGGTCTATATCACAGGATTAGAGAGCGTGTGCGTACTCTCAGGATTCGGAGTTTCACAGAGTTGGTCACCCAAGCTACCATTGCTGAAGAAGACATTCAAGAAAGTATCGACTACAATAATCAAAGGAAGCGACAGCAACAACAACAACTCCAACCAGCATCACATAGGGATAAAAGGCCTTTTCAGGATAATGGACAACGGCCACGACAGGGTGAGTCAGGATGGCTCCCTATGTGTGAGAAGTGTAGTAAGAGGCATGCAAGGAAATGTTTGATGGGGACCAGAACATGTTTCAAGTGTGGGAAGGAAGGACATCATCTTCGAGACTGTCCTGGGAAGAACATAGCTACTACTCAATCTACAAGAGATGGACAGAAGAATATGGCACCAGCTCGAGTCTTCTCTTTGGCACAATTGCGTGACACCGACGTGCCTGCCAATGAGAACACAGGTAACTATGTTCTTCAATTAGAAATAGTGATTATTGCTAGAATATTAGGTATGTAGGATGTGGTATTCAAGATGACTATTAGAAATATTATAGGCGCTATAGGTAATGAAATCCTATCTCAACATGAAATATAGTAATCAGGATATGAACTTTGGAGAGTCTTAGGTTACGATTTATTTGAGGTCATTATTGCATGTGGAGAGTTTTATTATTATATGTGGAAAATTTAATTATACTTCGTGGAGTTAAGATAATCATCTAGTCAACTTATTAATTTAGGGTTGTAATCGAATTCATTATCAAGGTTTAGAATTTTAGGAAGATGTGCGAGAGTTAAGGACAGAAATTGAAGGACTAAAAGTCTAAAAAAAAAAAAATAGGTTCGACTAAATGATCAAGGATTTAATAAAGGCGACGAAAGAATGTGGCGAATAAATACGTAGGTTCTTGAGGTATAGCAAATTTCAAGGACGGAATTTTTATAAGGAGGGGAGATTGTAAAGATCCGACCCGATCTTATATTTTTAAGAATAAATTACGGATAATTTTATTAGGCTCAATATATGAGTTAAAGTCTAAAAAAAATATATTATCAAATAGATTATTTTTTATTTGAACGACTCCATTATATTTTC
The DNA here is from genome assembly GCA_029856935.1 of Cyclocarya paliurus. Lineage (NCBI taxonomy): Eukaryota > Viridiplantae > Streptophyta > Magnoliopsida > Fagales > Juglandaceae > Cyclocarya > Cyclocarya paliurus. Next base: position 29,390,611 of record CM056955.1, on the reverse strand, counting down.
TTCCTCCAAGTTCGTGAGTGTTAAGAGTCCAAACACTATCACCATTCTTATTTCCCTTTCAAAATCAATCTCCTAGCTACCGGATTAGTTCCTCATCAGTCTATCACTACATTGAAGATTCTCTCGCAGCCGTTTCTTCCACATGCATGTTGACACCTCTAGGTTTCCCTTTTGTTTCTCAACCAGCTAATTCTATAAATACACTGCTGCCCAATGTCGAAACACACTCACACACGCAGAGCACCCTTTCACGAACTCACACGCACGGCAAGCCCCACGAAAACAGAAACTCGGTAGCAGCTTCTCTCCATACCAGACCACCCCTCAAGCCACTAGCAACCAGCACATACACGGCAGTGCACCAAGAACCACCATCGTCGAAACCAACAACCCACACCTTCTCCCCCACGTCGCACTCTGATCCCCTCCACACCAACCCAAACCGCTAGCCACTCCTCCATCACACGAAAACTGCTCTCCACACAAACAACAACCACGACTCCTCCATGCACTACCGTAAGTCACACAGTGCTTCAAACCTCCCTGTGCCTCTGTTTTTCCAGCCGTTGCACCGTCCAGACTCAAGCCACAGACCGAGAACCACATAGAGTAGCCCAACCTTGAACGAAAACCACCGAAATTTGCACTGCCAAGTACTCTGTTTTACCACCCGAAAACAGAGGATTTTTTCTCCCCACCGTGAGCCACAACCCAACCACCCCACGGCACCAACTCCCTCCACGTCGTTACCACCAACACAGAGAACTCCGACGGTCACTCCGCAACACCCCAGGTCTGCCGTGTCTCTCCCGGTAAGTCACGTCGCCCTCCCTCACGCAGTGCGCATGTTCCTCCCGTAATCTCTCTCTCTCATCACATTGTCTCTCTCTCATCACTCTCAGTTGCACAGTGATTGCCCAGCTCGCCGTGAAGCACCACCACGCCCCTCCAACTTCCAGTCACTGCTCAGCCCCACTAGTTGTTCTCGGATAAACACTGCACTTCGCCCCTCACGTAAGACCTATATTCCCGAATGCATGCAACGTAGAATAAGTTTTAGGTTGGTTAGTTAATTACAAAAATGCCCTGCCTTTTTGAAGATTTATAGATGAGAATAAATTATGTGTTGGACGTAAAGGGAGATATATACATGTATGTATATATATATATGCATATTTTTTAAGAGAGTCACGAAGGATCAAGATTTATGGAAATATAGGCTGAATTAGAAATTTAGGTTTAGGAAATATAGACTATTTTATTAATTTAGGTTTTAAATAAATTGATATGTTTAAATTAGAAATTTATGCAAATTCATATTTATTTTTATAGGGGTCAAAAATAGTGGATTACGCGTCAAAAATAGTGGATTACGAGTCGAAAATAGTGGATTAGTGCTGCAAGGTAAGTAACATGATCATACCCTTACACATTTGTACGGTAAACGACATGTCTTTTATAAAATATTATGCATGTGTACCCTCCATTGGAAGCCCCTTTTTACGTACCCAAGATATAATAAAAATATGAAAATCCATGATTTTATATGATAAAATTATCCATAAAGTTACTTATGAAAATTCATGATTTTTATGAAAGGAGTTATGCATTTAAAAGATTTATGAAAAGTTATGATTTTATGTGAGAATTATGCATTATAATAATTTATGAAAAGCCATGCATGATTTTATGAGAAGATTTATGCATTAAAGTATTTATAGAAAAAAATCAGGATTTTACGTGAGAAGTCTTGCATCACAACATGTTATGAAAGAATGTGATTTCATTTGAAATCTATGATATGATATGACAAGTATGTATGTGATTTCTTTTGAAATCTATGATATGAAAATTATGCAAGTATGAGTATGATGAAATATGAATCATAAGATACGTAACGGCCTATGATATGATATGAAGACGGTACCTATGTTATGGGCATATTGCATTGCCAGGTCGTACATGCTGGTAGTGCACCCAGTATGTCTTTCTTATGTATGGATTTCACAACCCGCGGCTACGGGCGGCATCGGAATCTATTTAGATTCGCTAACCCTAACTCACGGGGGTCAACAGTGGGTATCGGCCTATGACAAGTGAAAGATAAGCTCATGTTCATGTTCATGTTATTTACGTGTGTAGTTATGAGTATGCACGTTTTTCAAGAAACCTTATATTTATTATGTTTACTGTATGATGTGTGCTTATTGAGTATTCGACTCATTTTAGTTTGTTTTCATGTTTTTAAACCACCCCAGGTGATGAAATTTACGAGGATGAGACTGTAGGACAGGACTTGACCCTGGGAGGCGAGGCAGAGGCCTAGACAGATTTTGCTATCTTAGTTTTATAGTTTAAGATTTAAGTAAATTATTTTGATAAGCACATGAGACTTTCGTATTTTTTTAAATAAGTGCTTCCGCAGACTCTATGTTGGATTTTAGGTATTAATTAAATTTTATTTTATTTATGGAATCTTTTGCATCTAGCTCGTTATTAAAAGGAAAAGTTTTAGTCAAGTTCAGTAATAGCACACTGGCTCCCCGAAAATTCTAAAATGTATTTATTGGGGAGCGGGGTGTTACAAAATATTTTCTACCATCTGTCGTGTTTGATTCTTTAGCAGCAAGGAGTATAACATCTCATGGAGCTCGGGTGCAAATGGGGCGTTTTGAATAGAGTAGAGTGAATGGCCATTTTTGTTTTAAATGAACAAACAACAAGGGGCTAATGGGCATGAAGGCCAATGTGCTATCAACCTATTCTGATCAGAAACTATTTTCCTTTTACAGTTTGAAGGTGAGGGGATTGTATTGTGTTCAATGATTGCATCTCCATGTTAGAGAGGGAATTCGCGAGCTAATAGAAGAAAATTGTTGCATATAGGAACACTCCCACCTGTCATTGTGTCTGTGAGTGATCAGCCAATTATAATGTGCCTAAGAAGATTTAACTTAGCACTCTAGCATATCATTAATTGGGAAAAGAACTATGTGAAATCACATTTGTCCCAAAAGCTTAAGCTGGTGGGAAGAGGTAGAATTTATTATTTATTTTATATCTTTAAAAGTACTCCACCTCACGTGTGTGATCAACCTGTTTTATTGATCTCTGATAGAGAAACCCAACTTCTTTGTGTGGATATTGTAGCCTTTTTCAAGCAGCTGATCCAAACTGAGAATTTTACTCTTCATATCTCATACGTAATAGACATTGGAAATATATTTTTCTTTATTCTTCTACTTGGTGCCAATTTTTCCTTTGCCTTTCATGTGTCTTTTTGTTAAATCTCCAAAAATGACATTTCTCTTATGGCTTTCTTCAAGTGTCACGAACAACCCCCTCTTGCCGCACATATGGTTGCTGGCACAAGAATCAATATACCATAGGCTACTTTGATTAGCTTCACAACTATCACTATGGCCTCGTTTGTTTAGAAAAATATCTCATCTCAATTTCATCATTACACTTTTTCAAATTCCAATACAAAATATAATAAACAATTCAACTTTTTCAAATTCACCTCATCTTCGCTCACCTAATCATTATAACTTTCCCAAATTTCAATACAAAATAAAATAAACAATTCAACTCAACTCATCTCATCTCATCTCTGAAAATAAACGAGGCCTATATGTTAGGAGAATTGTAGATTCTTGCTTTACTTGTCCATAATTTACTTCCTTTTCTTCATTGCTAGTTTTTCGATACCAACTCCCAGTAGCAAAATGTCCATATTTTTTACAAACATGACATTGAATCTGAGATTTGTCATACCTTGTGGTTTGTCCTTTTCCTCTACCTCTTTGATTATTCTGAGTTGGTGGTAGACTATTCTTGAGAACAACTTGTGCCATTTATCTGGGAATATCCTACTCTTCATCTTCCTCGTTCATATGTACTGCGATTTGATGTATGCCCTCTTCCTTTTACTAAAAACTTTGTTTGGAGCCCTTGCTCAAGTGAACTTGTTGTTGCAGACTTTCTATTGATTCTTTGCTCATGAATCTTTAATGTTGCCTGCAACTCATCAATTGTCAAGTCGTTGAAGTCTTTTGATTCTTCTATTGCAATGACCACATGCTCAAACCTCAAACTAAGAGACCAAAGTATCTTTTCCATGACTCGGATGTCTTCAATCTAGTCGTCGAATATTTTGATCTGGTTAACAATGGTTAAAGCCCTTGTAAAGTACTAGAAATTGATTCACTATCCCTTATATGTAATAACTCAAATTCACCTCATATGACTTGGAGTTGAATCCTTGTGGTTTTCTCAATTTCTCAATTTGACATTTGAAGAATTTCTCATTTTTCTTTTGAGCTGCTGGTGGTGGAGATCTTCTCAAGTGATGCTCATCTATACCTTGATATATCAGATACAAGGCCTTTTTATCTTTCTTCCTTGAATCTTTTAATGCACTCTTCTGAGCTTCTGTCAGCTTTTCTATTTCTTCTTTGGATGCAGGTTAGTCATATCCATGGTCCACCAAATCCCATAAATCTTGTGATGATATCAATACCTTCATCTGTATGCTCCAATTCTCATAATTAACTTTATTTAATTTTGGAAACTGAGGTTGAAAGAAATTACCCATAAATGCCATCAAAAATCCCCAAAGTAGTCCAATCTCTAAAATCCAAACGTACAGATCTGTCTGTAACATTCAATTTACCAAGAAAAGTGTCCTGAATCGTCAAAATCGGCTCTGGAATGACAGATAATCAAAATTTGATTTTAATAACTTTGATTTCTGGGGAAAATTCATAAAACGCCTTCGTTTCTAAATTTTTTGGCAACCTGGCTCTATTATCACTGTCGGGGGCTTATATATGTAGCTTACAAATTTTATAACTCTTAAGAATAAGAATTGAAGAATCAATCAAACAATAATTTTATTGAATTTGAAAAAGTACACAAAAACAGGGTTTCTATTTCTCTTTATCTCTCTTTAAATTATGGATCTTCACTATCTGAGATCACAACACACGATGCACACAACCCTAGTCTATTTATAGGCAAATCTTAAAAGTGTGAATGCTAGCTAGAGTTAGTCATATCAAACTTGAATTCTAATTTGACCTTTGTCTATGGTGGTTCCTAGCATCTTCCTTTCTTCTACACATTTAACGTGTTGCTTCATAGCTAAGTAAGAAGCTCCTGGAAATACGTGGGGAATTCTGGAGATATCAAAGTTTAATTTCCGACACCCCCCCCTAAAACTTGATTGACCAAAGACAGTAACTCCAAACAATTTACGTAGTTTGTAAAACAACGTTGTCTTGAGGGGTTTTGTAAAAATATCTGCCACTTGGTCTTCCACTTGATTAGCACCTCAGTCATGGCACGATCCCCCACTTGCCTCATATGTCTATCTACGATTGCCTCAGGCTTTGTTTGGATGTTTCCCTTCTTATTCACTGGAGTTAAGGATGGCAGTAGTGTAATGTGTTTGCCCAACTTCTTATTGAGACAAGATACATGAAATACAAAATGTATCTTGGAAGAAGTTGGTAAATTAAGCTTATAAGCTACAGTCCCCAATCTGGTTATGATCTAAAAAGGACCATAGTAATGAGGTGCTAGCTTCAAATTGTGGTGCAGGGCTACTAATTTCTGTCTATATGGCTACGACCTCAAAAATACTCAATCTCTCACTTCAAAACTTCTTTCAGTTAAAAGCTTCATCTTTTATTGGGCTCTTTGCAAATTTTCTTTCAACAAGCTCATGAGCTCTTCCTTCATTCTCAATTGGTGGTCAATAGTAGCATTTGCAGCGGTTCCCTAGACATATGACAGAAGTTTTAAAGGAGAATAGCCATATAATGCCTCAAATGGAGTAAGTCCAGGGGAAGAATAGATAGTAGTAATGTAATACCATTCTTCCATTGTAAGCCACAAGCTCCAATTTTTTAGTCTTGATCCATTGAACATCTTAAGTAAGCATCAATACACTTGTTAAGAGCCTCGGTTTGCCCATCAGTGTCAGGATGATAGGCAAAACTGAAGGCTATGTAGTGCCTTTCAACTAAAAAAGTTCTTTCCGAAAAGAACTAGTGGAGATAGGATACCTGTATGAGATTATGGACTAGGCATTCCATGACGCTTGAACACCCTATAAAATAAAACCTGAGCCACTTTCACTATTGTATAAGGGTGTGTCACTGTGGAGAAATTAGAATGCTTTGTGAGTCTATCAATGAAAAAAAAGATGGCATTCGATCCATGTGATAGTGGTAGACCTTCAATGAATTCCATTGAAATGTTTGTCCATGTTTGAGGTGAAATTGGTAATGGTTGCAGCAACTCTGCCGGATGAAGAGTCTCATACTTGGTAGTCTGACAAACATGACATTCTTTCACAAACTTCTTGATGTCCCCATGCATGCCCTCCTAATCAAAATCCAATATGGCCCTTTTGTAAGGTTTTATGATACCCTATATGTTCAACTTGAGGATTATGATGTATGTATTGCAGGATTTTGTCTTTAAAGGAAGAAGAGGAACTACCATCATTTCCCCTTTTCTGAGCAACAATCGTTGTTGCAATGTATAGTGTCTCTCAATTTCTTCCCCATTTTGAAGCTTAGCATAAATGTCTTGAGTTCTTTGGGACAATGAAAATTTTTTCTTCAGCTCCTCTATTCACAAAGGGATAGGAAAAGAAATCAAGACCAAGGTGGCAGTATGCTCCTCACCTTTCCTTGAAAGGTCATTTGCTACCTTATTTTCTTTGTCTTTTTTATACTCAATGTTGAAGTCATACCCTATCAGTTTTGAAATCTACTTTTGTTAAGCTTCAGTCCCAACTTTCTACTCTAGGAGATACTTAAGAGCATGTTGGTCAATCTATATTTTGAATTTTTTTCCCAACAAGCAAGGTCGCCACTTCTGCACTGCAATGACTAAAGCTAGCAACTCATTCTCATAGGTAGAAAGCAACAAGGTTCTACCTCTAAGAAATTTGTTAAAATATGCAATTGGTTGTCTCTCATGCACTAGAATCGCCCTAGCCTAGTGCCACTAGCATCACACTGCACTATGAAGGCCTTGGAGAAGGCAAGTAGCCTTAGCACAAGTTGCTTCAATTCCACAAATGCTGCCTCGGCTGACACGGTCCATTCAAAGGCATTTGTCTTCAACAATGTTATTAGAGGTGCTTTAATAGATCTACAACCCTATATGAACTGCCTGTACTAGCTAGTATGTCCAAGGAACCCTTTCAATAATTTTAAAGAATAAGGAACTAACCACTTCAACCTAGATGAGATCTTGGCTGGGCCATCTTTAACCCATATGCCCAAGATCAAATGCTCCAAAGAGTCTACTTCAATTGCTCCAAACTTGAACTTAGAAAACTTAGCAAATAATTTGTGTTGCCCCAAAATTATTTGGGCCTTAGTGAGCCCAAATAGCATCACTAAAAATTTGTTGTGACCCTCATGGGTCCTAAACATTGTCTTTGGCAGATCCTTCTCACTCACTCTTATCTAGTGCTAACCAGATCTCATATCTAACTTGGAAAAAACTTGAGCTCCGAACAGCTCATCTCATAGCTAAATTGGAAAAAACTTGAGCTCCAAACAGCTCATCCAGTAGTTCATCAATCACATGAATGGGGAATTTTTCTTTGATGCTTTCTTGGTTCAAAGCTCTATAATCAATACACATTCTCAGTCTCCCATATAACACCTGATCTCAAGAGACCCTTCACAATCTTCTCAATCTCAACCTTCTGATAAAAAATGTATTTGTAAGGTCTAACCGAGATAGGTGGATCACATAATCTGGGAGGTGGTAACCTAATTGGTTCCTCAAAACCTCCTGAAATGCTTTAAGCAACTCAGACACTTCCAATTGAGTCTTTTCATCTTGCTTACTGACTTCAGCAGAAACTAGTTGTAAAAACCATCCTTGCTTCCTTACTAAGATGGCTCAAGAAATGACTTCCATCCTCCATTGAGGTATGCCTAGCACACAAGCCTTGCAACATTACATCCTTTCCCATTGACTAGAATTGCATATTCTTCTTCATGAAATCCCAAATAATAGGCCCGAGTGTCCTCAACTATTGAACATCAAGAACCACATCACAACCTCCCAATGTCAATAGGTGAAAAGAAACAGGGAATTTATTAGCGTGAATCTTGACATGGGATTCTTCACATCTTCCCTTACTCAACAATTTCTCTCCATTAATTACCTTGACCTACAGGTTAGGCCCTTCATTGACCTTCAGCTTAGCTAATTTTGCAACTTGTGAATCCAAGAAGTTGTGTGTACTACCAGAATCAACCAAAATGACCATCAATCTCATGGTGCTAGGAGGACTCGAGATGGCATGGATTGAACTTCTAAATTTTCTTATTGTTCTTTTGTCCTCACTACCTCTGATGTTACAACCATCTTATCCACTTTCTCCACTTCCCCTTAACTCCATGCATTATTCTCTACTTGCAAGAGGTAAACCTTTGGGTTCTTGCACATGTGCTGGATTCCACTTCTCTTCATAGTGGTAGCACAATACCTTCCTCCTCTTCTTATTCATTTTTGTTTTTTTCAAATAGGTGGTAACCACTCACGGCATGGTTATGTCCCAAATTTATTAAGAACCTCTCACTTATGGCGGAGGAATACCGTTAAAACAATCAATCCTAAAAACATCATGAACAACAAAGACCACACTAAACAGTTATTTATTCGAGAAAAACTCCCACCTCCAGCTTACAGTTCACAAGAAAACTCTTAGATACTTCTTTCCTTCATTTCCTGCAATTTATATTCAATTAACATGGTCAAAACACACTATTTATCTATGAATACAAAAACACCCTCTTTTACTAACTAACGGTATGACTTAATTTTCATATGCCTTAATCTCACCATTTCATTAAACTCTAGTGCACCATTTTACCTCTAGCCTTCTATACCTTCCCTTATCGATAATCTTTTCTACTTCACTTACTTCTTCATACTTGCCTTTTCTTCACTTTCTTCATTTTAATTCATAACATTACCATTGATCCAAAGACCCAAGTACTATTGGATGCTAATTTGGTTAAATTTTTAATCCTCAAGAACATAACATTCCATCACAATTCTGAATCCGACGTCTACGACGGCCCACTCTATTGACACTAACCCGGTGGTAGCTCTTTCCCTTTTGACTGCTTCACTTATCTATCAGTATTTAGTAAGTAGATAATGTTTTCTTTTCTTATTATAGTTAGAGCCTAAAAAAGAAGGGATTTGATGATGTGGCTATTTGCCCCATTTTTGTTTTCTATTGCATGCGTGTTATCTATATATCAATCATGTTGATTTGCATGTGTATGTACGATTGAGAATGTTTAATGTACTCTTTTACGTACATATATTCAAGCTAATTTTGTGTCTTCATTGATTTAATTTATGCCAACAGATAATAAAAAATGTATTCTATAATTCTTTTTTATTCTCGATATATTTTAGTATAAAATTTTTGCTTGCTTCTTCTTAAATTAAAGTTTTTGTATAAATATTTTCACAATGTTGTCTCCTCATAGTTTCTATAACTTATGGTCCACATGATCTCTCTTAATTATTTGTATAGGAGTTCAATAATTAAGTGGGATTACATTGACATGATCCAAACCCTACAAAACCGACAAAAGTTTCAATTCTAGAAACCCAATCCAACCTAAATAACCAAAATACCATAACCCTTCAACTCAATTAAACTAAATATAATTGTTAACGCCCAAAGACAATGCAGCCCAGAATGGGAGAAGTATCCATTCTCAGACGTGCTGAAGTGGGTTGGACCTCGATTGGTAAGGTGTGGAGCCTCCGGAAATTATCCAGTGTGGCTATATGGTGCTCGTGTGTACGTCTGTGGAGGCAAATAATATTTAAATGCGGAAAAAATAAGGAGAGATGGACATACAAATTTACATGGTTCAGTACTAGGTCTACATTTACTGAGGTTTGGGGAGGAGAGATTCCACTATTATATGCTTGTTTACAATCTCTCATGGTCTCTCGTCCTCACGGAATGGGGATCTGATTTCTCTCATCTCCTCTTCTGGAGTCTCTCTGTCGCAAGGTTGAAGAAGATGAAGTCCCCCAAGAAGTCTAGCCAAAATCCCTCAATTCATCCAAAAGTTTCTGAAACCGTAGGCACTTGTCCCTTTTATCTTCTGCCCCCCTTTGTTTCATGTCACTTCCATTTACTTTACATCAAATAACTCATTTTCTCTCCTGACACATTACCCATTGCCTTCCCTTGTCTCTTCTCTGTCTCCTTTCCCTCTCTCTTCTTTTGTCTTCTAGTGATGGCCCTTTGATGGCCTGGGCCTTCAGAACCATTTTGGACCTGGTGTATTTTAACCCCTCACAGTTGCCCGCAATTCTTAAGGGCAATTTGTTCAAAAAAGATCTTGAGAATATCCAAAGGTAAAACATGCAATCGAGCTGATCTACCCACATCTGTAGAGAAATAAATTCCAAGAGCTAGCTCTGGTCATCCGTTCCTCTCGCATTAAGCAGTAAATATTTTCGAGCCAGAATTAGGCGGTAGATGGGTTCGACCGTGTAGAGTGCGAGCACAAAATCCGTTTTGGTAAGATAAGCGAAAGGTAGGCTCGGCTACATGGAGTGCAAGTGTGAAGCCTGTCCTGGCTAGGTAAGCGAGAGGTAGGCTCGACCGCATAGAGTGCATAGGCTGCGAGCACGTAGCTCGGCTATGGTGGGAGATGTACTCGACATCATAAAGAGCGTACAAAAGTTGGTCGTGCAGAAAAGTGACTTGCTCGCCTGTTTGGGCACCTAGGAGGTCGAGCCGTCCATGACCTTTCCCGCATATTCGGGCACCTAGAAGGTCAGTCAATCCCTGACCTTTCCAGCCTGTTGAATTTTTATAAAAATGGTAAAAACGGTCAAGCAGTTTGTAAGACTGGAGTCACCCTAAGTCTTGTCAAAACGCGTATTTCTTGAAACTGTAGACTGCTATCACTGTGCACCAATGCCAAAATCATAGTCATGCTTAATTTCAATAGCATGATCTAGAGTACCACCTGCACTCTATTGTGAAGCTCTCTCAGCAACTCCACCTTCTTGTATAACCATACTCTCCTTTCCTGTGGAAATAACTAAAAAAGGAGAAGATTCACCCAATAGCAAGCTATGTTGACAGCTTCACCCAAATTTGTGGACAAGCCTGGCAAACCCAAAATCTTACTACGGGCTCTCACACAAAAGTCTGATTCATTCAATTCAGCTACCCCATTTATGTAGAGTGGACCCAACTGTATGGTCTAAAGAACGCTCTACCTTCTTGTCTATAAATCACTAGCCTTCTCAAGTGCTTGAACACATCACAAAACAAAGAGTTTTAAAAATAAACAAACCCAAACTTTTTCTCAAATGGTCATCAACAAATATTTACCCTAAAAATTAGAAATAAATAAACTACAGTAAACCTGATTCTGCACTGCTTTACATAATAAAAAGTTCCTAAATGGAACTACTTTATGTCTTACATAGAACATTTTACTTATTTATTATTTTATTATTCAAAATTGACTCTATTCCAAAAAATGCAAACAAAAAATCAAGCTTTTCTGTCTTCTGATCACACGAAGCAAAAAACTACCTACTCACAAATGACCACAATCGTTCACCCATATGGCCTAATCATGTATGCCAAAAACGAGTAATACCTGAATCTAGAACATCTGAAGATACAACTCCACCAATCACTTTACTGCCTTGAAGAAAATAAAGACCAATTGTCTTCTTCCCTGTCAGTACCACCGAAAAGCCCTTGTAGACTCGAATGACTCCACCTATAGCTGAATACTGATAACCAAAGGAATCAAGAATGCCCAAAAATATAAGATTTTTCTTCAAAAATAGAATATGCCAAACGTTAGACAACGCTCTAACGATTCCAGCATACATCTCAATCTTAACTTAATCGATCCCAGCAATATCACAAGTCATATCATTCCCAACCAAAACGAAATCACCATTGACGGATTTATAGGTAGTGAATCAATCTATCCTGGAACACATATGGAGCGTACAAGCCAAATCCCTGATCCACTTGTCACCAAAACAACTGCTAGTGCTGCTGACTGCTAGGACTATCAGAATTATTAGACTGTTCTTCAACGCTAACAATATTGGAAGAACTTTTACCTTCCTCCTTATTTTTAATCTGGGAAACTCATTATTGTAATAACCAAACACATGACAGTAGTGATATTTAACATTTTTGTTGTTAAATTTAGAACTACCACTGGAATTACCCCTACTCTTTTCTAAACTTATTTCCCCTAATCTACCACCAGAAGAACATTTCACAAACAAGCCATCGGCTTGATTATCCATGTCTTGTAAACCAAATTTTATTCTCAACTCCTTAGAATTCAAAGCAAATTTTACATCTATCAAGGAGATAGTATCTCTACCATACAACATCGAGTTCACAAAATTATCAAATGAGACTGTCAACAAACACAACACAATTAAGGCTTGATCATCATCATCAAGCTTAATATCAATATTTATCATATCCATAATAATTTTATTGAATTCATCTAGATGATTAGAAATAGGAGTACCTTCCCTCATCTTGAGAGTGTTTAATCGTTGCTTCAAATACAAACGGTTGGTGAGAGACTTTTTCATAAAACTTCTCTCAATTTTCTTCCAAAGACCAGCAGCGATCTCCTCATCAGCAACCTTCCTCAAAACTTCATCTGATAGTGACAACAGGATAGCACTATGGGCATTCTCATCTTCTTCTCTTGACGGTGTAGGAGAATCATCAATCACATTCTCATCTTATACCTTGGACAACCCTTGTTGTCGCAGCAAATCATTCATCTTGATGCACCATAAACAGAAGCTATTATGAACATAGAGTTTCTTACTTCAAACTTTGTCATAACCATCCCTCAAGATCTCGCACAGAACCTACAGCTCTAATACCAGTTTGTTAGGATAAATCGGTTATCAAATGCTAATTTGAAATATAACAGCGGAATCAAATAAAAGAAATAACAACAATCATACACAGAACATCAAGATTTAAGTGGTTCGTCTTAGAACATAGCCTTCATCCACTAGCGGAGTCGATCTTCAAAGGAATTCCCTAACAAAGATGGAGTACAAGAGAGGTATAATAAAACACTTCTTAATCCCAAAGCCCCAGTACATGAAAAACAACATGTATTTATACTAAATGGTGCGGAACCCTAATTTCAGAACATTCACTCGAATGGAGTGTCAAGCGAACGTTTAGTGCATGTACTAGCTCGAACTGAATGTCGAGTGAGTGTCGAGCGAACTCACGAGTTGGTCTCCCACTCGAGCTGACTGTCAAGCAGGTGTCAAGCAAACTCATAGGTTGGCCTCTCGCTCGAGCTGTCTGTCTGTTGAGTGAACTCTCGCGTTGTGTCCAGCTCAAGCTAACTGTCGAGCAATCAATAAGCAAACTCTCGGGTTGAAGCTTCGCTCGAGCGGCAGAGACACCGCTCTAGCGAACAATCTGTAGAGGTATTTTTTCAACAGGATTCAAGCCACCTCTCAATAAATCATATGTAGATAATTAACAACGAAATAGAAAACAAATCGTCACATCAATAATTCCAATATTCGTTATGCTCAACTACAACAAAATGAGGAGAAGATGTAGCTAGCTACCTTAGAGAGAATACTACATGCATGCATATATATGCTGGAGAATCGAATATATAAAATAATATTATTTTATTGTTGTTATTTAATTATTCTCTTTCACTATATATATAATATATATACTTCTTACAAAGAGTTCATTGGAAGATATAATTAGTGAATTCTCACATATTTAATTCTTAACACCCACCACCACCACGACCTCCACCTCCACCCCATGATGGCCTCCACCTCCATTATGACCTCCACCACCTCCATTATGACCTCCTCCTCCAACCACATGTACACCTCCATAACCACCACCTCCTCCTCCTGCAACTACACGTACAGCTCTTCCTAATTATGATCTTCTGCTGATGGGAGAGTACTCATCATCATCATCGCCACAAGCAAAGATGTCATGACCATTGATATAATTGAGAGAGACATGACGATCATGCCCACCAAAACTAGTCCACTTGAGCTCTTCAACGCAATACCCAATTCATCATGTGCATGGGCACCAATGTCTAGAGAAACAAAATCTCTAACCATTTTTTATCAGAGATTTCCTTGATCTCTTGATCTTATTAGATATGGAAGAAGTACTAGTCTTGGCACTAAGTTATACACTTATATTGGCCATCAGACTAACTTGCATGTGCCTAAAAAGTCAATTGCTTTGTAGTTTAACTTTAAAACGACATTTAAATTCTTTGGAATATTCTGATTGTTGTCTCATGCCATATGCAGAAAATCTGAAGTTTCCTTAAAAATTTAGTGCTAAAGAAAAATTTGCTCATTCATATGATCTTTTATCTTCACAAAACTTATGAGAAATAGCCATTGCTAGAAATACTCTCTTGAAAATATATTACAATGCATCAACCTATATATAGGCACATAAGACTCATAGTACTTGATAATCATAAAGTTACTCTTGAAAAAATAAAATGACTCATTATTGGGAAATAACAGACAAATTTGAGAAACTAAAAGACACTCTTAACAAATGAAAAGTCTTCTTTGTAGAATACCTAAAAGTCTCCATACGTTGGATTTGTTTAAACTTCCAACACACTCCCTAAAATTCGAATGTCATTATACCGAGCATGTCTCTTAGCCTCATGAAAGTTTTACAAGATAATGGCTTGGTAGAAATACATGCTACTTGCTCAATGGTGTGACAATATTGGAGCTCTATTGTCTTTTACTTCACATGGTCTCTAAGAAAATAAAACCTCATGTCAATATGTTTGCTTATCCCACGTTGCAGTGGGTTCTTAGCCTTATAGCTGATTTGTTATCCACATAAATTATTGTTGGTTCTTCCTATGGATGCTCTAATTCCTTCAAGAGATTTCTTAACCATATAGCTTCACAAACTGTAGAGGAGGCTGCCAAATATTCTGTTTCACAGGTAGACAAAGTTACAATTCCTTGTTTCTCGGATATCCAAGAAAATGTTGTTGAATTGAGATAGCACACATAACTAGTAATACTTTTCCTCTCATTTTGATCACTTCCCCAATCACTATCTGAATACCCAACTAATTTTGCATCTTCACCATAAGCATAAAATAAATCAGAATTCTGGGTACCTTTGATGTATCTCAGTATTTCTTTTTAACCAATGAGTCTCCATTGTCTTCTCCATATTTCGACTCATGAGTCCAAGTCCATAGACAATATGAAGCCTTGTGATAGTCAAGTATCTCAAGCTTACAACCAAACTTCTATAACGAGTCATTTCAATAACTCTCCCATCTCTTTCTTTCCATAATTTTGTACATGTTACAACTGGGGTATTTGCAGGGTTACAACCATCCATTTTGAGTTTTTTAAAAATCTCCCCTGTATACTTCTTTTGGGATATAAAAATTCCATCATATTGCCAGTCATCTCGAATTCCTTAAACATTGATTGCTTGAATTCCTCAATCATCTTCTCACTATTTCTTGTGTGCAAAATATCATCAACATTAAGGCAAATGATTAAAAATTCACAACGATCATTTTTCTTCATATAGAATGCATGCTCATATGGACATTTGGTGAAGCCATTCTGATGGAATAATTATCAAAGTGCGTATTCCAGGCCCTTAGTGCTTGTTTTAAGCCATACAATGCTTTCTTTAGACGATAAACCTTGTTTTCTTCTCCTTTCTTTATAAATCCTTATGGTTATTGTACATACACTTCTTCTTCGAGGATGCCATTGAGGAAGGCAAATTTGACATCAAGTTGGTATATCTTCCATCTATGATGAGCAGCAAGTGAGATCAACAATCTTACCATATCAAGTCTTGCAACTGGTGCAAAAACTTCTTCATAGTCAATGTCATTAGTCATACTTCTGTTTGGGGAGGTTCTATGTGCTGCGGATGGTGTGGCGGGTTGAGAAGATGGTGGGGACTTGGTGGAACTTTGATTGAGATTTCTTTCGGCTCCTCCAACACGTACTGCTTTTTTGCAATCTCTTCATCTTTCCAGCTCCATGCTCATTCTTCATCAAATATAACATCTCTACTAACTACTACTTTCTTTGTTCGTGGGTTATAGAGTTTATATTCCTTCGACTGTTTGCTATATCTAATGAAGATACATTTCTCACCATGACATCAAACTTCTTTCTCTTGACTTTGGGAACTTGAGAATAAGCAATGCACCCAAAAATTCTTAAGTATGCGAAGCTTTATTTGTAATAGTTCCACGCCTCTTGAGGTGTCATATTCATGACACTTTTGGTAGAACATCTATTAAGTAGATAAGTTGAGCACGCCACAACATCTGCCAAAAATTCTTTTGGCAGTCCTCTCTCCTTAAGCATAGTTCTAGTCATATTGAGGATAGTTCGATTATTTTTTCAGCAATTCCATTTTGCTCTGGTGTGTAAGCAGCAGTGAACTGATGCTTTATGCCATTTTCCCTGCAATACTCATCAAATTCTTTTGAGTTGTACTTACCACCTTAGTCAGAGCGAAGAGTTACAAGCTTGTGACGACTTTCATTCTCAACAAGAGCCTAAAAATTTTAAATACAGTAAAAGTAATGGACTTTTCTTTAATAAAATAAACCAATTTTTTTCTATTAAAATCATCAATAAAGATAATAAAATATTTTTATCTTCAAAAGATTTAACTTAGGCACTCTAGCCTTTCATTGATCACGGAAAAGAGAGAAATCAATTTAGACATTGGAGAATGACCGTTCAATTAGCTCGGGCATTCATCCATAGGCCATATCATTCTTCTGGACTGATGCATGCAGGGACGGTGCATAGTTTCTCAATGAGCAGTGTTATTCTGTTGCGCTCATTGTTACCATTAGTTAAAAGTTTTCTTTTTTATTTTTTTTTAATTTTTTTATTCATATTTTTTTAACCTTTTTAAACATTTTAAAAATATATAAAAAAAAATATCAATACACTAATATTCATTTTTTTAACTATTAAATAAAGAAAAAAAAATTAAAAATTAAAATATATGAAATGTCAAAAAGAAAGACAAATAGAGTGAGCGAAGTAACATTTTTCTTTCTTAATTGTTGTGCTACTGGAGGCAAACTCTTTATCTGGTACAATAGTTTGTATAAATCATTTATTTCTGGTTTCATCAGTTGATCATGCAATATGTGAGAAATTAATGGCAGTTGCATAAGTTCAACTGATAACGTCCGAGAAGTTGTAATTTCTTATGGATTTGAGAGGTATGTCAATCTATCAGTGTAGTGTTAGGTTCCTGCCTCGGAGAACTTGCAGCGACTCGCGACTGCTATTCCTGCTATAAACCTTTAATCTGCATCAGTTTTCGTCTTTTGGGTTCCTCTTAGGCCTTATTTGGTTATATAGATTAAATAAGATGAGATAAAAAATAAAAATTAAATAAAATATTATTAAAAACAAAATTTTAATATTATTTTTATTTTAAAATTTAAAAAAATTGAATTAATTTTTATATTTTATTTGAGAGTTTGGAAAAGTTATAATATGAGATAAGATAATTTGTAAAAACAAACCAGACCCGCATTTTGTCTGAGCACAATATATTTCCTTTCTATTGCTACATTCTTCGGCGCCCTTTCTCATTGTATGGTTGGTTGCTTGTAATTTATTGCAGGCCGCAGGCTCATCCTGCATGCTTACTTGTGTTTTACTGTCCATGATAGGTACTCTCAAATAATTTTAGATACTCTCAATTAACATAAAAAAATAATAATAATAATAAATAAATAAATTTTTAACTTTTTCATCTAATCATTATCCAAATACAAAAACTAATACAATTTTCTCAAACTTCCAAATAAAACATAAAAAATAATACAATTTTTTCAAATTTCAAAACAAAAATTATATTCAAAAATTTTTTAACTTTATAATATTTTTATTCAAATTTTTTCTCTTATTTTCCAAAACATAATAAAACATCTTAATTCAAATTATTTCATTATTATTCATAAACTACTGCACTAGTAGTATTCAAAGATATTATGATATTTTCTAAGAAGGTTTAGAAGAGTTTTAGATGCAAAATAGTTCTTGGACAATGCAAGGTTGCACACCAAAATAGGGCTGTGCATGTGACCCGAGATTTTGTCGGGCCTGATTAAAATGGCCCTATCCGATCCGTATTTTATCGGGTCATTCTTGATCGGTTCTCAACCCGACTAGTTTAACGGTTTTATATTTTGGTTTCAACCCGTTCGAAAATCATACTTATCTTTCAGTTCTCCAACCCTAGCCTCCTAAAGTCCCAAGTCATATGCAGATTTCAGAAACCAAAAATGGTCGCTGATTCCGAAGGGTTTTTCTACAACCATTATACAACCATCATTCCAGTGCATCGATCGCCCACCAGGAGTATTGAACGAAGTATTTGCTCTGGTTAGAATAAACAGAGCCATTGCAGAGTGAAGGAGCGACGGAGCCTGGCGTTGGGCGCAAAGCAGAGAGACGCAGCCCGCGGTGGTGCGGCATAGAAGTCTCGGTCTGAGACGTGATTTGCGGCTGTGTTTTCATGGGATGAGGTGGTGGCCAGCGTTGGCAATCACAAAGGAAGAGAATAGAGAGAGAGGAAAAACTAAGGGAGGAGCGTGGGCAAAAAAAAATGGAGAGAGATGCAACTGGGAGGAGAGAAATACAGAGAGAGTTGGGATGCTGTCTGGAGAAAAAACGGAAGAGAAGAAAAAAATAACAGTGGTTCCCTACATTTCTATGCATCAAAGAATGTTCTAGAGTTAATACTGGTATATTTGTCTCTCGAGATTTTTTGTTTGAATGCCTCTTCAAATGAAGTTCCCTTTCATTTTCTTTCTCTATTTCTTTCTCTTTCCATGACTTTGATGAAGTGAATATGTAATGGGTTTTTGCAGAAATTGCGTGGGGAACTCGATAAGCTTCTGAATAAAAAGATTGAGGAACCAGGGTTTGACATTTCTATGGACGGAAAAGGAGTGATTCCTACTGCGGTTGAATTATTCCAGTCACATCGTTAAATCTGAGTCATGTTATTCATCTGTTGAAGCTACGAAGCGAAGGTTAGGGATGAGTTTTGAGAAACTCCGAACGCAGCATGTTGATGATGGCGATGGTGATCTTTTCATTTCCCTTTCTCTCTTTTTTTTTTTCCTTTGTTTTTCTTCTGCGAGTGGCTCTACCATTCTACAAGTATTTTTTGGGGTTTTTTCTTGTAGATCTGTGATTCAGATCATAGAGAGATTTTGTAAATCGATGAGCAAGAGCAGTTTTTTATTTTTTTTTACGGGTCATACGGGTTCAACCCGATTTCATTATGTTCGGATTGGATCGAGTTGGCACCTTAAATGGTCACTACTGGGTCGGGTCAGGCTCAAACCCGGCTGTAGCAGGTCGGGTTGCAGGCCTACACCAAATGTGCACCTCAAATATGCACACCATAGCGAATGATTTTTTTTTCTTTTTATTTTCTTTTAAACATTTTCTAAACATACTTAACCATTAAGAAAAAATAAAATTCAAATACAAATTTACTAATAGTCACTTCAACCATTAAGTAAAAAAAAATTAAAATATATAAGAAGTGGGCATATTTAGGAGTCATACTAGCACTTTCCATAGTTCTTTTATTGTCCTTCACACAATCACCTGGCATCATCTTCAAATGCCTAACAAAACCAGATGGTTCAATTCAGATGAGAAATTGATACTAATAGTGAACTTAACAAAGTTCTATTTTGACCAAAGTTTAACTAAATTGCATAAAAACTCACCGTAGTGGACTCAACAAAACTACAGTATTTTTAACTTTGATCATTTTCACTAGCCAAATCTACTGAGTCCAAGTTGCTAGCTAAATATTATTTTGGCATAAAAAATTTCCTCTCTCGGGTGCTATTCGTTTCGCACGAGCTCACAACTCTAAAAAATTTCTCTTCATCTCAAAAGCATGAAGCGCCCAAATTCTAAGCTCACAATTCTAGAAAATTCCTCTTCGTCTCAAAAGCATCATCTCATTGGAGTGCTTCAAGTTCTAGTTCTGCAATATTATGATTAATTGATGTCAATTTTTTCTTCTAAAATCTAATATCAACATTAGAAAATTAATGTGTACTTTTTTTAATAACGAATAAATATTTAAATTACAATTAGAACTAAAATAAATAAAGATGTCAAAATTAATATTTTAATAAAATGGTGATATATTTAAAGAATCTGTTAGTTAGTGTTGTTGAAAAGTGACTAACTAAATTTATAAAAGTAAATTCTCTACCTAAATTTTAGCCTAATTTTGTTAAGTCCATTACTAATACCCTGAGGGCTATTAAAGATTTTTTTGACGGTACGTAATTAAAGACTCCACATGAGTATATATTTCTCTACGTTGAACTGTGACGCCGGACAGGATAGCGATTATCCTGCAAGCTAGTTCCAACAGATGATTCACAGGAGAAAATTCGCCCAAAACCAGAGAGAAAAGTCTCTAGGGTTTAACAGAATATTATAAAATCAAACCATTTTGTCAAAAATAGCAAATCTCGGAAATCACTCTAAATTGAAATTCAAAATAAAATAAGCAATCTGCAAAAAATTCGGCCCAAATCGGATTTAAAACGACTTCCTAACTTATAAGCGAAAAATTACCATAAATAGTAAAAATTAACTAAAATTAGTGATTCGGAGGGGAAAACAGCAGAATTTGAGGTCAAAAAAAAGGCACATGGAGCCATTAAGAATGTGGACAGCGTGCGCGTCGAAAGGAGCTTTCCGAATTGGGGTCTTATGTGCGATTCCGACACCCGTAGCCAAAGTTATGGCCAAAAGACTGAAACACACTCAAAACGGCCCCAATGAGAAACATGTCACAATCAATTCCTGCATTTGCGCTGATCTGCCAACTCATGGTATCTCAGCGCCATTAAGGTGCAATCTGACAGCTCAGCATCATCTGTCCCGGATCTCCCTGCATCAAACTGTTCATTTGATCAAACATGAGTTGGAGATGATATCGATTAAAAAAAGAAACTTTTCAAGTAGTCTTTCAGAGTCAGCCCCACGTTAATTGCTAGGGAGATAAGTTCTAGCAATTATTTGGAGCAAGAACATTAATTCTGATTTGAACTTGTTGACTGTCGTTTTCTCGAACTCCCTTATCAAGGAAATTTCACCGTTTTATTTATTTATTTTATTTCTGGGTGATCTACTCCTGCATTCAGTTTCTCAATATGTTTGGTGAACAAACACAACAAGACCCCTGATGAGTTTCATAGGCCTCGTGTGCTTCCCTTGAGGATTATGAACAGAACCAATATGTGTTTCTCTGATCATCTTCATGACGAGCTGTTTCATAAGTCTCAAATTTTTCTTTTATAGAAAAACACATATATATAGACCATTAACAGAAAAGCATTACAAATTGTTAGCGTGATATGCTTAATTTATTTTACAGTAAAATATATTTTATAATTTAACTTATTCACCAACTTGTATAATTCAATTATTTTTTCAAAAAAAAAATAGTAACTAAGGCTTGCCCAAACATGCAGTGAGTCGCCGACACCGAATTACAATATGTATGGTCCCGAGTCTGTGTACCACAATTTCTGTGGATGTCTTTTTCACAAGAGCAATTCTACACAACCTTCCCAACCTCTCAACACCATATTTTTTTAAATTTTAATATTTTTTTAAAAAAAAAATTTAATTTATTCTTTTTAAACTAATTTAATTTTTTTATTCATTATTCATATATTAAATATTTAATAAAAAATAAAAATAAAAAAAATATAGTGTGTGAAAGTTATATGAATAATAAGAAATTGAATAGATTTTTTGTTTCCACAATTGTTTCTTTTGAGCTGCACAAAATTGACCTGTTCATTCTCGCGCTCACACACGTACACCTATTAGATATCAACTGAGTAATATTAATGGTGATAGGCCATTTCATATAATCAAACAAGGAAGTTTCAAATCATTCTCCTATCTTTTCAGTCAGCAACTCGTTCTGTCGATAGGCTAGCTTTAGCGTTCTACGCTGAAGAGAATAATGTCACGTATAAGTTTAAAAAACTACTAATTACATGAGTCAACGCTTCTACATCTAAACAAATATTTTTATAAATTAATTCTTTTCATTTTAGTTTAAAAAATTTTATTATTTTTTACAGATTTTTCATTTAATTGA
Source organism: Cyclocarya paliurus (assembly GCA_029856935.1). NCBI lineage: Eukaryota > Viridiplantae > Streptophyta > Magnoliopsida > Fagales > Juglandaceae > Cyclocarya > Cyclocarya paliurus. The sequence continues at coordinate 29,368,290 of CM056955.1, read as the reverse complement.
CTATTCAAACGAGGCTTTATAATTTTTTTAAAAGATAACATGACTACTCCCCATCTTATTTTTCTTACCAAATAGTAATTCCTGAGTACGATTTTATTAGTTGATTTTCAAAACAACAAGTACGATTTTATTAAGTTCAATTCGAAAAATATTATTTTTTAGTCATTATGTTCTCAAGTTAGTCTCCAAAGCATACTATCTGTATTATTTAAATAACAATATTTAATTTTTATTATGAGTCGTACAATATATGACACTGATTTGATAGTAACTCTTTCTTTTTTGATTACTTCACTTATCTATCAGTATTTAATAATTAAAAATATGCCTATATATAGTACTAAGGCATTTTAGTCCAAACTATAGATCGCCTCCTCTGTAACTTGAACTTGTTACGTGATCCCTACTTTGATACCAATCATTAAAACCTCAACCATTGATCCAAAAATTATAAGGTTGTTGAATACTAACTAATTTGGTTAAACATTTAACCATTAGGATCATAACAAAAATTCAATGATTGATTTTGGGAAATAAACCGAAGAACTATTTAATTTCCAGTCTACAAGTTCAAACACCTTTTTTTCAATCTTTTTTGGGTTAGGATCCCTTCTTCTCTATCTGTTTGATCTACTTTCTACCTTGTAATTATTGGCATCGATGTTTGTTGGAAATTCGATTCCCTCATTCCTCTTTCGTATTTATATAAAAAAAAATATATATATATATATATATAAAATAAATAAAATAAAAATCAGCTACTACGTCCCGGGTAACCAAATTTTCGAGTTATAAAAACTCGTATTTATCTAGATATTGGCCCGGATCATAATCTGGATTAACTCAGATGGGTATCTAAACCGCATAAAACACTCGGGTCCGGATCCAAGTATATGATCTGGATACTAGACTCGGATAAATCATCTAAAGGAGTGCCGATGGACTTAATTACAACGTGAAAATATTTAATTTAATATAAAAAATTTTACTCATCATCTATACACCATATACTATATGATTTTTTTTTTTCTTTAGTAAGTATATAGTGTAGGGATGATGAGTATAAAAACTTAATTAATTTAATAGAAATAAAATAAATAAATATGATGTGTAAGATGATGAATTCTAAATATCATTTAATATATACTTCTTGTCAGTCAATGTGCTTGGATAAATTTGGTCAGAATGACACGTAACACGAAACACTTTGTCAAAGCTTCGCGGTGCCGTACTTCTATGACTTATTTTTTTCTTCACACTAGCTGAGAAAATGACATGGACATTTCCTTTCACAGACCACCGCTGAAAACAATAACGTCTACAACAGCAAATTCGTCTTCGTTATATTTTCAAGGAAACTTCATATGTAGAAAGAAAAAACAACACGGTTTTAAAGTTAAATTACAACGAAATTTATCAGAAAGAGAGAAAGAAAAGCTACAGCGCATGCAATTGACTTTTGAGGCACATACAAGTTAATATGATGAGCCATATATATATTTATATATATATATATATATATATATATATATATATATATAATGAGTTCCATAACTAAGAAGGATCAAGAGATAAATTAGGAAATTCCAAAATGGTGAGAGTTTTTGTTTCTGAACTAGACGTCGTTGCTGCCCATGCAGATGACGGATCAGGTGCTGCGTTCGTGAGTTCGGGGGGGCTAGTTTTGATGGGCATGATCGTGACGTCTCTCTTAATTGTATCAATGGTCATCTTTGCTTGTGGCAGTACGTCGCCTCGCAACGAAGGAGATGGCAATACACCTCGCAAAAAAAGAGATAAAGATTATGGAGATTGTGGAGATTGTGATTGTTTCGGAAATAGTGGAGATTGTGGGGGTTGTGGTGGGGGTGCAGGTTGTGGTGGTGGCAACGGTGGTGGTGGCGGTGGGGGTGTAGGTTGTGGCGGTGGCGGTGCAGGTTGTAGTGGTGGCGGTGGCGGTGGTGGTGGTGGCGGCGGTGGGGGTGCAGGTTGTGGCGGCGGCGGTGGCGGTGGAGGGTGTTGAGGATACTCCATAATCCTCCCCTGATATTTAGCAATCCTCTCTATGATTGTAGAGATGTATTATTTATTAGGGTTTTACTACACAACTTCCTACTATTCATCTACACTCCACACTCCATATTTTTTAATATTTTTTAATATTTTTTTTTTTGAATTTTTTTTTTAAACTATTTCAAAATTTTTATTCACTATTCATATAAAAATATATTTGATAAAAAAAATATAAAAAAAATTTTAAAACAGATAGAGTGTGGAATGTGGTGTAAATAGTGGAGGTTGTGAAGATTTTTTGTATTCATTATATGATTTATTTTCATTTGTGTTTTACGTGTACTCCTCTATAAATACAAATATTTCTCCATCTGTCAAAGTGCGGTGGTTTACAAAACATTCTCAGGAGGTGGGGGGTGACCTTCAGAAAGATAAGAGAATTCGTTATCCATTAATCTCTTGTACAAGACAAGAATATATATATATATATAATAAAAGAACATTATTTTGTTCAATTATCCCACATATATATAGATTCAGTATGAAAAATTCTACTCATCATCCACATGAGTATATATTTCTCTACGTTAAACTGTTCATTTGATCAAACATGAGTTGGAGATGATATCTATTAAAAAAAGAAACTTTTCAAGTAGTCTTTCAGAGACAGCCCCACGTTAATTGCTAGGGAGATAAGTTCTAGCAATTATTTGGAGCAAGAACAATTCTGATTTGAACTTGTTGACTGTCGTTTTCTCGAACTCCCTTATCCAGGAAATTTCAACTTTATTTATTTATTTATTTTATTTTCTGGTTGATCTACTCCTGCATTCAGTTTCTCAATATGTTTGGTGAACAAACACAAGAAGACCCCTGATGAGTTTTATATATAGGCCTCGTGTGCTAATTCCCTTGAGGATTATGAACCGAACCAATATAACATCCGCTCCTACTCTTGTTTTCTTTAGTTGTCGACAAACTGCTAGCTCCAGCTTGATCAAAGGAAAACTTAAAAAGAAAAGTGAGGAAATTAAATTAATGCTTGGAAGAAAAAAGAAAACCCAGATGCAAGATTCAACTGTTTATTATCTGCCACATAAAACCAGACCCACTAGCTATAAAGTCTACAGAAGACTACTACTGAAGATCACTAACTGATCCTCTTTCAATTCCTGATGATAAGAAAGCTAGCGCATTGGTTCGTGTCAAAGAGATTTCAAACAGTTTCCTATTTTGTTTAATATTATTGTTGCTTCGTTTCATATTATACTATGATGTCTGTTAGAAAAAATTGCAGCGGAAAGTACCTCAAGTTCATCTTATAAAATTGCTCCACGAGTTTCTCCAGATCGACAAAAACCAAGATTTTCCTCTTAGTGGTAAAGTGTACTACGTAGTTAAAAAACTAGAGTAACACTTAACAAATCCACAACCTAAAAACTATTTCAAGAGAGAACAAATGAGAGAGAGATTTTTTTCTAAGTCGATTAATTCACCGGAACCAAAATGAGGGGGGCTATATATAGTCTCCCCTACACAGCTGGCCTTAAAGGCCAGCCTTTATTATTCAGTAACGCATGGCTTTAAGCCATGCGTTACTGCACAAGATGGGGGGTCTGCCCATGTGGGCGCCCCCCTCCGTTTAACATCTCCCACTCGCACATAGTGGGCATGACCCTAGGTCTGCATCTCTCTAATGTTCTCAATCTTGTTCACACATAGCAAATAGGTCGTGCGACCACCAAGCACATCTCTAGAAAGGTGGGAGTACATACACTAAATCTCTCCCAGAGAAGACTAGCATAGTAACATCTCTAAAGTGTCTGGTCATGTCCTAGACTCATTCGATCGCATCAAAATCAAGCATTTTCGAAACCCTCTTGAGTTCAGAAAACTCAAAACAATGCTTGACTACCTCCAAATCATTTCAATATGTTCACAACCTTAGTCGCTACCAGTATGTAGCGTCATAGTTTGACGTCAGCAAACACTATCGAAGATGCGATATCGAAGAATCTTCCCTTTGCACTCATATCATTCAACTTTGGTCGAACCGCTTTCCCAGCAATGCCTCTTTAGACCGTATTAATCATGGCCATAGACAACATGCCAAAGTAGCAGATATCACAACCTCCATCTCGTGACATAGTCAAAAGTAAAGGACACTTAAAAAATGAGACTCACACAGTGATAAAGAGGGAAACCTTTTACTCACTTACTCATTTGGTCGAATAAGCACATGTAGTATGAAATACATGCTACGGTGGATTTCTCTTTCTCAAAGAGCATATGTCTATATCAACACCGTACAGATCTTGGTCTAGTCGCTCCTTAGGCGTCTAATCCGAGTTCCTCAATTTGCACGCCTCCGAGGCGTCAAAGAGAATCTCGCATCTGGCTAACTACAGGCTACATGGATGATGGGGTAACCCATGCATAGTCCATTCAATAGACCTCATCTTAGCTCCCACTAAGGCGACATACTTTGTATCAACCTACTTATCCCTTTGGACAAGTACCTCAGGACACAATGTCTCATCTCTACTCGCTACTCAAGCGCTAGAGGCGATCGCTCGTGTGAGTGAGCCAATCTAAGCCTGTTGACATATCTTGTGTGTGTATTAAAAAAATAATAATAATACGATAAAGACAAAAAACTGAATCATATTATATTAATATCCCAAAGGAAATATTACATCTCAATGTCATTTATAATACAAATTACATTTACAGTCTTCGTAGTCCTAGATTCCTAACATGAGCTTCAAAGACAACTTTTGCTATGGGCTTTGTTAAGGGATCAGCAACCATGCGACTTGTAGAGAGGTGTTTCAGAACCACTTCCTTTTGCGCTATCATGTCTCCGATGTAGTGATATCTAATATCTATGTGTTTGGTTCTTCCGTGGTACTTAGAGTCCTTAGCATATGCAAGAGCAGCCGTGCTATCGCAGAATATTGTCACCGGATCTGAAGTATCTGTGCCAATATCTAAATGCTTGAGGAACCTCTGTAACCAAACAGCTTCTTGAACTGCTGCAGAACAAGCTATGTATTCTGCCTCCATGGTGGATAAAGTTATACAGGGTTGTTTCTTGCTGCTCCATGTAATGGCGACATTGTTGAGCAGAAAGACATACCCAGTGGTTGATTTACGCTCATCTAGGTCACTGCCCCAGTCGGCATCACTGTAACCTCTTAGCTGCAAATCTGAACCTTGATAGCACAGCACATAGTCTGCAGTTCCCTTCAGATATCGCATAATCCTTTTTACTGCTTTCCAATGAGCCAGTCCAGGGTTAGATTAGAATCTACTTACTAAACCAACTGCATAGTATATGTCAGGCCGAGTACTCATCATTGCGTACATCAGACTACCCACAACATTAGCATAAGGGACACGGGCCATCTTTTCCTTTTCTCTTTGAGTCTTAGGACACAACTCTTTAGATAAGTTCTCGCTTTTTGTAACAGGGGTGTCAATGGGTTTACATTCACTCATTAGGAAGCGTTCGAGAACTTTCTTTATGTAAGTCTGTTAGGACAAATACAATATTCTCTTTGAGCAATATCTGTAGATCTTAACTCCCAGAATGTATTCTGCCTCACCCATATCCTTCATCTCAAAATTGAAGGATAACCACTCTTTTGTGGCGACTATCAACCCTTTATCATTTCCAGCTAGTAGTATGTCGTCAACATATAATGACAATATAATGAAACTCTTCTTGGATCTTTTGACATAGACACAATGGTCCTCTGTGATCATCGTAAACCCATTCGAAAGAACGGCTCGATGGAATCTGAGGTACCATTGCCTAGATGATTGTTTTAGGCCATATATAGATCATTTGAGCTTGCACACTTTGCGCTCTTGACCTTTGACCACAAAACCCGTTGGTTGATCCATATAGATCTCCTCATCTAGTTCTCCATTGAGAAATGCTGTCTTAACATCCATTTGGTAGAGTTCCAAATCCATGTTTGCTACTATAGCTAGAATCAGGCGAATTGAAGCAAACCTCACGACTGGTGAAAAAGTTTCTTCATAGTCTATACCCTCCTGTTGGGTATATCCTTTCGCCACTAAGCGAGCTTTGTACTTATCTATAGATCCATCCGACTTGCGTTTGACTTTAAGAACCCATTTGTTCCCAATAGTCTTACGCCCTGTCGGTAGATCAACCAGATCCCAGATCTGGTTAGTCTTTATAGACTCAATCTCATCATTGAGAGCTTTCATCTACTCATCTTTAGTAGAAGATGAGAGAGCCTCATGAATTGTCCTAGGCTCATCATCATCATGCGGAGCTACCATAAAAGCTTCCCCTTCAATCTCAAAACGACGACAGGGAATACTTTCACGTGTGCTTCTACGCGGCCGAGGTTGTTGTGATTGAATGACAAGTGGTGTGCTCCCACTATAATTTAAATCATTTTTATAATTTGTAGGAGGTTGAAGAATTTCTTCCTCATTCTCAACTAAATTCCTTGGAGCACTTTCCTCTTGTTCCACAATCTCATGAAGTTCTAAACTCCTATCAACCTCACCTCTACTTGGAAATTCATCTTCAATGAAATCCACATCTCGTGACTCAATCTCAGTCACACTTCCATCAGATTGTTCACCTATTAACACATACCCTTTAGAGTGTTCTAAGTACCTTATAAAGATACACTTCTTTCCTCTAGGGCCTAACTTCTCATACTTATGAGAAAGATCGTGAACAAAACCCGTTGAACCCTATGGCCGCAAGTTACTCAAATTGGGTTTCTCGCCAGTCCATAATTCATATGGGGTGGAAGTTACTGATTTGGAGGGCACTCGGTTAAGAATGTAGGCAGCAGTCAAAAGTGCATCCCCCCAAAAATAAATTGGAAGGTTTGCTTGCGCCATCATTGACCTAACCATCTCAAGCAGTGTTCGATTTCTCCTTTCCGCTACACCATTTTGCTGTGGCGTACTTGGCATTGTCAACTGTCTCTTGATTCCTTTTTCATCACAGAGCCTTTTAAATTGCTCAGAGAGATATTCTCGTCCTCGGTCAGTTCTTAGAGTTTTTAAACTCTTGTCTAACTGATTCTCAACCATCCTTAGATATCGCCTAAAGCACTCCAATGCCTCAGACTTATGGGAGATTAAATAGACATGACCGTAACGTGAAAAATCATCTATAAATGTGATGAAGTAGACACCTCCGTGTCTTGCCCTCACACTCATTGGACCACAGATGTCTGAGTGGACTAATTGCAGTGGAAAAGATGCCCTAGTAGCTTTTCCAAACGGTTTTCTCTTAACTTTTCCCATTAGACAATGTTCACATGTGGGCAAGATGACCCTAGCGAGATTGCCTATCAGGCCTTCTCTAGCTAACCGAGTCATTCTATCTTGTCTTATATGGCCAAGCCTAGCATGCCATGTATTATCAATAGATGAAGAAAGAAAAGCAATAGATTCATTTATATTAGAATAAACCAAATCTAATATCATAAAACCGTCTTGCAGAAAAGCATTGCCATAAAACACATGGCCCAAATAAAAGGAAACATTATTGTTTTCAAAAACAATTCGAAAACCAAGTTTTAATAGAGTAACAACAGAAAGTAAGTTTCGTCGGATCTCGGGAGCGTATAGCACATTGTGGAGGAAAAGAGTGCTACCACCCCGCAAGTCCAGCTTGTAGGTATCAAGTCCCAGTACCTCCACGCTAGCTCAATTCCCCACCTTGATATCACGGCTCCCAGTTGGAATCCGGCGATACTCCACAAATCCGACTCTGTCTCGCGCTATGTGCTCGGTCGCTCCTGAATCAACAGTCCACAAAGGATAAGAGTGAGCAACCATCACATGGCTAGTTACAAAAATAATGCGAGAAAAGTCAGAGTGTACCTTCTTCGGCTCAGTGCAGTCACGAGCGAAGTGGCCAGTCTTTCCGCAGTTGAAGCACTCTAGTTTTGACTTGTTCTTCCCGCGCTTGCCCCTCTTGGTGCGCTGAGAAGTTCCTGACACCTTCTTGATTTGTCCAGCAGCTACTCCATTCTTGGACTTCTTGCGCTTAAGCCTTGATGCCTTACGCGAACCAGAATTAGCCACATAGGCCGTATGATTGGGCTTAGCAGCCTCTACGCGCTCAGCCTCCAATTCTAAATGACGCGAGACATCATCAAAGTCTTTGATATTCTCGTTATGCGTCAGGTTCTGGCTCATATTCTCCCAAGAATTCGGTAGTGATCTTATCACTGCCTGCACTTGCTGTTCATCTGTCAGGTTGTTTCCTGCCGACTTAAGTTCGCGGATCATGGTCGACATAGCTCTAAGATGCTGCTTCATCGTGTGGTCAAAGCGCATCTTATAGGAGTCAAATCTCATGGTTAATCCACGCAACCTAGTCGCTGAAGTTCCACCAAACTTCAACTTCAAAGCATCCCACATGCTTTGGGCAGTGTCATAGATCTCGAACTCACACATAAGATCATTGTGCATGCTGCTTAACATTATTATGCGCGCGCACCGACTTTTCTTAGCCCATTCAGTATAAGCTTGTTTATCTTTCTTATGTTGTTCCGAGGTTCCTTCCCCAGGCGGAGTAAGAGTGTGAGACAAGGCCTCCAAGACCTCTTGCTCATCTAAGACATATTGGATCTTGCGATGCCATATGTCATAGTTTTCTCCATCTAATTTCTCCCCCTTGTTTAAGTCGGCAACTATAGTCTTGGATGCCATATCACTACAATACGCAAAGAAGAGATATTATACACACACCTAAGAAATCTATCGCGTCCTTTCAAGATAGAAAAAGAATAATTTAGACATGTCGCAAGATCGAAAAATCGCTAGGCTTCATAATCATCTCTTGCGCCACAATATCCAATTATTAAATTTCTAACCTAATTCCCGCGCAAATTATTTGAAAAAAATATGGGAGAATTTATCATCATAAATCTCAACCATACTCCCACTATTTTAAGTAGTCTCCTAGTCCTAGTCATATGTAAAGACATAACCTACTAAAACTGCAGTAACCTTTTGGGCCAGTCTACAAGGACAGCTACCCAGACCATAGCAACCTGTTGGGCCGTCTACAAAGACAGCCAGACTACAGTGACATGTTGGGCCAGTCTACAAAGATGGTTCATATGAGACCATTACAGTCCATTTTTCTTGTTCCATCAGTGCATTTACAGTTCTTACTGGGGCCATTGTAGTCTTTTTGGCTATACAATGCATTTACAGTTCTTACTGGGGTCACCATGGTCTTTTGGCTATACAGTGCATTTACAGTTCTTACTAGAGTCACTGCAATTCTTTCAGCTTATCATTCACACTGACAATTCTAACTAAGACTACTTAGTGGGATTTTCTATATTTTTATCACTAAAAGAAATGAAGACTAATGTCTAAACATTCAAGTCTAACATTCAACGATGATAAAATAATCACATTTCCACATGTTCAATTCACACATACATGTTATCACATTTAATAAAAATTAAATAAAAGATCACATGTAATATAACATTATGGAAAAAACAATAGCATGAATATAACCAAATATTCACATGTTATCATATTTAATCTAAAACATTAAACAAAAGATCACATGTAATATATCAATATATCTAAGCATATATTAATTCATGCAATTTTATTTTATTTTTTTAATTTTTTTTTATTAAAATAAATAAATAAATAAAAACCCCACCTAAACCAAAGAATATTCGCAGCCCAGTGGTGCGCTTATCTCCTTAGTTTAGTAGGTGGTCTTGGGTTCAAAACCCCATTGTGCCATTTAATAATTTTATTTCCTTTTAAAAAAAATGAGCTTAATTTAAAAAAAAAAACAAAAAAAACTGGGCCGAAAATAGCCCAATAAATTTTTTTTTTTTAAGCAGGAAAAAACAATGGGCCGTTTGGCCCAGCCCATTTGTTTGGAAAAAAAAAATTTTGGGCCGAAAATAAAAACAGGCCCGTAGAAGTCATCTTCTACCTCCAGCGGGTACTGTTCACGTGAACAGTAACCGAAAAAAACAGATCACTCCGGCCACCATTTTGAGAGCTTACCGATGTTGTTTTTCGTCGGAAACAACCTCCGGAGGAGGCTGGGTGCTGCCGCAGCACCTAGAGAGGTGCTTGCAGCACCTGGGTGGTGCGCGCAGCACCTTACTGGTGCGCGCAGCACCACGGTGGTGCTGGCAGCACCCCTCTGGTGCGCGCAGCACCACGTCGGTGCTGGTAGCACCACGGTGGTGCTGGCAGCACCCCTCTGGTGCGCGCAGCACTGCTGGATGCCCCCACGGTGCACCATGCACCGTGGGCTCCAGTCGGTGCATGCGGCACCGTGGTGCGCACAGCACCATATCAGGGGTGCTGCGCAGCACCCTACGGTGCGCGCTGCACCACCACATTCAAGTGGTGTGGCTGCACCACCGAGTGGAGAGGTGGTGCGCGCTGCACCACTGCACCGGCTTCGGCCAAAATTTTTTTTTTTTTTTTTTGTAAACTTCGCAGCAGCAGTCAGCGCAAAAAAAAAATGGCACATTTACAATTTACATGCATATGCAAATAAAAAAAAACTGGAAGCAATTTTAAAAAGCTCTGATACCAATGTTAGAAAAAATTACAGCAGAAAGTACCTCAAGCTCAGCTTATAAAATTGCTCCATGAGTTTCTCCAGATCGACAAAAACCAAGCTTTTCCTCTTAGTGGTAAAGTGTACTACGTAGTTAAAAACTAGAGTAACACTTAACAAATCTACAGCCTAAAAACTATTTCAAGAGAGAACAAATGAGAGAGAGATTTTTTTCTAAGTCGATTAATTCACCGGAACCAAAATGAGGGGGGCTATATATAGTCTCCCCTACACGGCTGGCCTTAAAGGCCAGCCTTTATTATTCAGTAACGCATGGCTTAAAGCCATGCATTTACATGACGTTGTAACGCATGGCTTTAAGCCATGCGTTACTGCACGAGATGGGGGGTCTGCCCATGTGGGCGCCCCCCTCCGTTTAACAATGTCGATAGGAATTAGACAATGCCAAAAAGATTTGAAATGGAATTCATCAGATGGACAAACAAGTGGGCCGGAGAAAAAGAAGAAAAAGTGGAATTTAGATAAGGTTCCCGTGAAATAGCTAAAGAAAGTAAATGTTACTTAATTTTACCTCTTTATATATATAATATATATTGGAATTTTAGAAGTAATTCATGGAATTTTTCTTCAAGTTTTGGGGTCAAGAGTGTATCCTCTCAATACTAAATAAGCAGCATATTCCAAATTTTAGCTAATATGCCCCTTAAAACTGCCGATTAGGTATTTACGTGTAAATTTGATTATGAGCTATAGTAACTCAACACTGACGGAACCAATAATTGTGTTGAGAGGAAGCTAACTTTTTTACTATGTGACACATTTATGCAAAAAGTAATAATATATACAGTTGTAGATGTGTAAGCACTACGCACTTCCTTTGAAAAAAAGTGAGATCTACCATTAAAAAATAAATTTTTCATGTGAATTATAGATTTACCTCTTTTTTAAAAAAGCAGTGTGTGGGACTTGCATATCCTAGGACTGCCAACATCATTTCTCTTATGTAAATTAAAACAAGATTGAAAAATCATAAAAATATAACTACAAATAAAAGTATATCTCGGTAATTTGCTACGTACATGTAGAAATAAAATTATAAAAACACAACTTAATATATATTTCAAATTCTAATGATAATGTTTCATGGAATAATATTCATCGATTGTTATTTTTGTAATGAAATATTTAGAATTTATTTTCTTCTTATAAACTATCAAGAGAACTTTTAGAATGTCATCTTTTATTCTAGTATGTAAATTACTTTATCATATTTCATTTAAAGTCTAGATATTTTCGTATCACATTAAACATATAATGCTATAATTGATAATTTAAATAAATTCTTTTCTTACTCAATGAAATCTAGAAGATAAAATATCACAACTATTTTTCATATAGATCATCAACCTTAAATATTTTTTCTTATATTTTCACTTTAGATTCCATATTAAGAAGTCCAATATTGTATAACAAATAATTTTGGGATCCATATTAATAAACTTATTATTTTTCCTAAACTTAGTTTTAAGTTTAATTTTGAAGAGGCCACATCATTGAAAATAAAGAATATATAGAAATTAAATAGAATTTTGGGACTATAAAAAAAAAACTAGAGAGAGACATTTTTAGATATATTGAAATCTTAGAAAGTTTTAGAGAGTATATGGAGATTATAATTTTTTTGGAGGTCATTTTCTATATTTATAGAATTATGTATAAAATCTAAGAAATATATTGTGTTTTCAAAAAAAATTGGGGGCAACGTGGGTCCGCCATTGACTCAACATACCTAAAAAATTATAAAAGTAATATTATTTTATTATTATGGAAAGTGAGATAGCTCATCTAAGATGTAGTCCAATTTATTTTTTATTTTTTATTTATTTTTTGTTATTTACATATTGTAGTTCAATAGTTCAAAACTATTAGCCAAAAGTTAAAAAGTGATATATTAGCTGAACTTATTTAAAATTTTGCCTCAACCAATGAGAATGCTCTAAGTGAGTAAGAAATATTAAGTTAGTTTACGTATATATCTCGCACTTTAAATCTTAAAATTTTAACAAAAAATGCAAAATTAGAAATTCTTTTGCGAAATAAAATAGGCAGATGAAGAAGACCAAAATGTTCGTAATGCTCATCTTTCCATAAAGATATCAGATAATGAAAAATACTTTAATCATAAAAAGATTACACAAAATAATTTTACAAAACAAAGTAGCTTGATGTGGTTCATTAAATTGTAAAGTTAATTTTATTATAAAGCAAATCTAGTTTATGAGTTTATTTTCATAAAATCTCTTTTTTCTATAGCATTTCTTCCTAAAGCTGAGCAAAAATTTGAAAATTCGACTCCGAATCTGATTTCGCTCTGGCTCTGGTCCAACTTTGAAAAAACAGAGTTAGAGTCGGAGTTGGAATTTTTTTAATTTTTCAGTTAGATGTGTCATTGGACTAACTCTAACTCCGATTCGAATCGACTCCGACTTTATGCTCTGAATTCGACTCCGACTCTGAATACAACTCTAAATCCGACTCCAAATCCAATTTCGATATTGTACATATGTTATAAAAATATGTATTTCTCTATATATTTATCATATATACTAGTATAGTTATATAGTTAGAACCTAAATTGTTAAATTCAAGAATATACTAGTATAAGCTAATTATTATAAAATAATATACGTAACTATAATATAAATAGAATCATGATGGTTTAGTATGTGTAAACATCATATGTATAGTATAAAAATAAGTTAGACATTAGTATTTAAATAAGTTTAGTATAATAAATTAATAACACATATACTATTTTACTAAAGTGTAATAACATGTAATTAGACACTAGTAAGTCTAGTATATAATTAAGTTAGAAATAAGTTATACATTAGTATAATAATATGTAATTAGACACTATAGTATAAGTCTTGTATATAAATAAATTAGACACTAGTGTAGAAATCACTAATAAGTCTAATATAATAAGTTAGTAACACATAATACTAATTTAGTAAAGTATAATAATATGTAATTAAATACTAGAAATAAGTCTAGTGTAGAAATAAGTTAAAAAAAAATTAAACACTAGTATAATATAATAACATGTAATACTATAGTATGATAACATGTAATTAGACACTAAAAAATAAAATGTAATACTATAATACTATGATAACATGCAATTAGACACTATAGTATAAATCTAATATAAAAATAAGTTAGATATTAATATATAAGTAAATTAGTAGTAAATGATTTAATTTTAGTTTTTAATTTTTTAAAAAATTAAAATTTAAAATTTCACAAAAAAACTTATTTTAAAATAAGCTAAATATGAAAAAAAAGAAATTCAAAACTAAAAGCACAAATCCCACTCGTTTCCGACAGATCAGAGTATGTCGTACTCACCCCTACTAGTTCTCCGTAAGCTTTACTGTAGATTGGGTAATCAAACACGCGAAGGCCTTGAACCCAAAAAGGAAAATGAAAACAATCCTGTCTAATTTTGGTTTCTTGGATCAGTTAGCAGCCTACCATATCTGACTTTCAAGTAATTTCAAAGAATAATTAGAACGATAGATTTACTATTCTCCTATTATTATTTTTTTTTTTACTTAATAATTAAAAAAGTGATTATTAATAAAATTATATATTTTTAAAATTTTTTTAATAATTAAGAATGTTAAAATAATACTTAGAAGAAAATAATAAGAAAACAAAAATTTTAATACAATATAAAATAATAAATAGATCATAAAACGATAATAAGTCTATGATTATTCTGATTAGTATACATACAGATTCACGAAAGTTTGTTTCTCGTACAATGTAAATCATCAACGGAAAGAATTACTAAAAATCAAAGGCCGTTGTCGGGAAGTGAGAGTTGGGTGTTCTGTAACAACTGTACTTGGAGGTTTGCTCTTTCTTTCTTCCTTTTTCTTTTCATATGGTAGCTTTTGTGTTTTTCACGCAAAGGCAGAAAGATCAGAGGCAAACAAGACAAAGGTGCATGATCAGTGATGACTAACCTTTTTTTTTAGCGTTGATGAAGCATTTTTTACGTGGATTTTTAATCACAATAATTTATGCCACATATTCAAGAATAAATTGATATTAATTATTTTCATTAATTATTGTTAGTTATTTCTTCGCATTGATTATATCTCATGAGATGCACTGAATAATAGCCCTTCGTCGTCTACCTGTTAGAGTACTCATCGGCGTATCAGGTTTTCTTTTCTGATACTAGGACATCCCAGTGTACTTTAATGGAAGCAATATGAATAGACGTTTTTACCCATAATCTTTAACCTCAGTTCCACGTTTTTACACGAATAAAAGCCAAGGACCAATCGGTCTTCTGCAGAAAAAGGTAACATAAACAGTATACGGATAATGTGTGTACAAAAACAAACAAACAGAGAAAACCGAGGAAAATTAATAATTAAAAATATCCGACATGCATTATTATAACCTCAGAAAAGAAAATTTAAAAAAATGCATATAACAACAGATCATTTCAGTCTGAAAAGAAGTATGTTTCCCCGCAATCCACACATCCTACAGAATCACAGATGTTGTTGGCAATCTCTGAATCACAGTCTCAGGACTGTCCAACGTACAGAATCTATGGAGGACATGAGCTTAGAGTGTAGAACAAATTTTCCAACAGCTTTTTCTTTTCTCTTTATCTTTTTCCTTTTGTTTTTTGTTTTTTGTTTTTTAGTTCAGCTTCTTTATCATTGAAATCTGCTGTTTCTGCTTCTCAGTGCACCCCACTGCACGTTTCTGTTCCGTCTTGGCAGTGCCTCAGTCCCAGACTTCTTCAAAAGCACGAGTCTCTCTCTCTCTCTCTCTCTCTCTCTCAGAAACCATTCTTCAACACCTTGAAACTGTCTAATCCGGCCTCCTCTGTTTTCTCTCTCTGCATTCTTTAATGTCTTTGGCCTGAAATTCTGCAAAACTCTCCATGTAAACTTTCAATCCTCTGCATCTTATTTTATTTTATTTTTATCTTAGTTTTAACAACAAACAATAATGGAGTTGAAGATGGGTCACCTAATCCAATACCCACTTCTTTAAATCACTTAGATTTTCTCTCATTACTCAAAGAAGCAGATGCGGAACCCAAAGCTCCTAACTTTTCAAGGCATTTGATGCGTTTTTCGTTTTGTTTCCTCAACCGATAGACTTTTCCGCTTCTAGGTTGTAGTCGCAATGTCGACCGTAGAAATGGCCCACCACTTCGATTTGGAACAAGGGGGTCACCGCCGCGCCGGAAGTGACGGAAGCGCCGACGGTAGCGTCTGCTTCACAGACGCCGACGAGGGCTCATGCTATTCCCAGTTCTATTCCACGAATGGCGGGTCTTACGACGAGTACAGCTTCGCCACTGTTTATGATCCTGAGATCGGGAAAGTCTCGGTCTCTCGGAGGGACTCTTTGTCGTTATCCTCGGATTGCTCGGTGGAGGTGGAGAATGAGAGTGGAGTCCCCGAAATCAAGGTGCATTTGGCTAAAGCCGAGAGAGACTGTAGGATTTGTCATCTTGGGTTGGAGAGTAATAGCCATGAATCCGGTGTTCCCATAGAGTTGGGTTGTTCTTGTAAGGACGATTTGGGTGCAGCCCACAAAAACTGTGCTGAGGCCTGGTTCAAGATTAAGGGAAATAAGTGAGTAAAAATCCTTGCTTTTTTCTTTGATTGTTTGGATCTTAACGGCTTGGTTGCCTGCTAATTTTTATGTTCTTTTTTCTGGAAATGATGGATAGCATTTGGTGGTTCTTAGCATTATAGAAGGTTGTGTTTTCAGAGAGCTAATATAGTGGATGTGTTTTAGTTTCATTCATATGATTGTGAATTATGATGATTTTTTATTGGTCGTAATTTTGTAAACTTTGAGACCTTTTTTCTCTGATAAGAGACTTTGGGACACTCTTGATTGAGATTTCCTCTTCTTGAAGGAATGATACTACGCACCATAAGAGAAAATGAATTACAATTAAACAAATCATTTGAGAAATTAGGTTATGTTTATTAGATGTAAAGCATAATTGATGACCTAGTAGCTATGAGGATGTGGGCACAAGAACACAGCTAGCTTTCTATAATTTAAAGAAGAAACTACTCTTTTCAAAGAAGATGAGGGATTTGGTAAAAGAGTAAAGCATTCTGAAATCATGGTGATATGTCCTAGTACACCGACGATTCCTTGATGCTGTGTCCTTTTTCAAAGTAAAGGAATCTCTCTGGAACTTCTTTCTGATGTTTCTAATCTTTATGAAAGTGGAAATTTGATCGCTTAATCTATTCTAATTGCCTGTGTGCATTTTCAAAGTATGATATTCATCCATTGTTTCTGATGAAACTCAAATAACCACACACTTCACCTTAGAAGACTGGTATATATTTACAACTTAAGAGTATCTTGAGACTACTCTTTCTACACTTCCTGATCTTTGTTTCGATTCTTAAAAGTCTTTGGTGCATTGCTATTGCCATTTGTCATACATGTCTAATAGTGTTGTAGCTAACTGACAAGACCATCTTCAATACTTTCTCGAGACCATTGTACAGTGTCATTGCCAACTATATGTCATTGACTGTCGATACGTATAACGAAGGCAATGCGCTATTCCTATGCTGGGTTGGCATGTGACAGAGAAATATTTGCTTGTCATGCTTGTATTTTGAACAATAATTTAGGAGTTAGAACTATTACAAGTGTTCTTCTCATATAGGTCGGCAAACCATAGAAACATGTAGTTGTTTTTGGCCATTGTTAAATCCACATCTTTTTGCTTCATGTTTTATTCAATTTTCCTTTACAGTTTTTGTATGCAATATTTAATCTCTATGGATCGTTTTCATCTTTGTACTAACTTTTTTTTTATCTGTTCTCTCTTCTAGCTTCTTGAATTCCGGTTAAATTCTTCTTGTTGTTCTAACTAAACTACTCCTCACTGCTTATTTTCCTTAATCATCACAACCTCTTGAGATTGCATATAAAATGTCGCACAAGTGTTAATAAACATGTATGAAGCTGTCAATTCTGGATGTCATAGTCTATATTTCTGGTTTACCTCATTAGACAGTGAATAATGATACTCATGCCACTATTTTTTAAGTTTCATTATTTCCATACTATATTTACTTCAGTTTGCTTGGTTTTTTTTTAGAACATGTGAGATATGCCATTCTATTGCCCATAATGTCTTCGGATCGATTGAGATCGAGTCAACAGAGCATTCAAATGATGCCAACGATGCCACAACAGCAGCTGCAGTCGCACCAGTGCCCATAGCAGAGGCACGAAACTTCTGGCATGGCCACCGGTTCCTGAATTTCCTGCTTGCTTGCGTGGTATTTGCATTTGTCTTATCATGGCTCTTCCATTTTAATGTGCCATCGTAGTAAACTTCTGCATAAGTGTTACTCATGACTGAGTAAAGGGTTTAGACGAAAAAGGAAACAAGTTCTGTAAAAGGGCCTGCTAAAATTGTTGCTACTGTTATGGAATTGGGAGAGTTTCAATGTTCAAGCCTCCCAACGTTTATAAAGATAAAAATACAACTTGATCTTCCCCTCCATTCTTGTAGAGTTTGCTTTTTGCCATA
Source organism: Cyclocarya paliurus (assembly GCA_029856935.1). Classification (NCBI taxonomy): domain Eukaryota; kingdom Viridiplantae; phylum Streptophyta; class Magnoliopsida; order Fagales; family Juglandaceae; genus Cyclocarya; species Cyclocarya paliurus. Next base: position 29,350,066 of record CM056955.1, on the reverse strand, counting down.
TTTCCACTGTCCTCAGAATACCACAAAATTATCAGGTTTTAAAATTAATTAATATATCTTTGGCATTTTCTGGAACGATACCGGATGGTCATATTGAGTTGTACATATGTATTTAATTTCCGAATCTTCTTGCGTGGTGATAATGATATCATGCTTGGTTTGAATAGTATCCTCTTTGGAAAATGCTTGACATCTCACTGGGATCTCTAAAAGTGTTAAAAAATAATGTGAAAAAAACTTAAAGAAAACAAAATACTTATGTTTTTTCACTTCATTTTTAACACTTTTAAATATTTAAAAAAAATTCATAATATTATTAAATAATATTTTCTTAATCACTAAGAAAAAAAAAAAAAAAGTGGAGCGGGAAGCTCCAACGGAGTCCCCTAGCAGGATCCTTAGCATTGTCTATTCTCTTTTGCACAAACACAGACACGACTCATTTGATAGGCAATCGTATCGAGGAATGCTACATACAATCGTAGAGTGCGTAAACGTCGTGTAATCGCTTTGAGAAAGAGTGGAGCTTACTACTAAAAAATTAATTTTTTACATAAATCTCATATTTATTTACTTTTTTTAAAATTATTGCACGACGTTTGCGCACTTACGACTTAAGTATCATTTCTTTTATGATAATAGCCACTCTTGGTAAAGATTGTGAACTATGTATCAGTGGAAAAAAAAAAAAAGTTTGACCAACTCAATTTTTGTTGTTATTGGGTACGTGGTGATGCATGCATTGTCGAGGAGTCCCTCAATTTTCATAAAGAGAAGTGTTCCGGTCACAAAGAAGTCTTATAAAAATAAATCCTTAAACTGATATTGCTTTAGATGATTGTAAAAAGATAGAAAAGTTTGAGATTAAGCAGAAAATAGAGTGTGAAAAGCAATGTTTTGAATTTCATACTGGTCGGTACAATTGAAATATACCGCTTCTATGATGTAGCCTGTAAAGAGAAAGGTATAGTTTCGTACCGGTAAAATATCTCGTTTCAATACCTCAACTGAAACGATCACCAATATGGTATTTAAAACAATGGTGAAGAGTCGATAAATATATTATCTAATGGAAAGGCATATTGGGGATGGGGTTTTAATAAACAATTTATTTTTGTTTTCAAGAACTATAAACCCTGCTGATAAGTTTGTTTTTAGAAAATATTTTATCTCATCTCATCTTATCTAATCATTACAACTTTTTCAAATTTCAATACAAACTAAAATAAATAATTCAGTTTTCTCAAATCCATCTCATCTCATCTAATTTTTATAACTTTTTCAAATTCCAATACAAAATAAAATAAATAATTCAATTTTTTCAAATCTCAAAATAAAAATAATATTAAAAAAATATATTCTAACAATATTTTATTTAACTTTTTAAATTTTAATCTTAACCCATCTCATCTTATCTTCGAAAAATAATTAAGATATAAGTTTGGTGGGGAAAATATAAAATGGCTTTAACTGGGAATCAAATGATGCAAGCACCTGATTTTTTACACTTGTTTCACAGCATATCATGAAGATAGGAGTATTTTTTTCTTTAAATTATTTGAAATGCACCAAAGATAAATCTCATAGAAAGTTTTTTTTTTTTCCTTGAATTATTCGAAATGCATGAATAACTAATAGTAGAGAGCCTTCGTACCTTCAAAATTAGTTTTGCATACCTCAACTTCATTGCCCATCTCATGGGCTGGGCTCCCCCTATTACTGGTTCGAGAAGGAGGATCATTGGATAGGTACATAAATTCATAATTTTCGATTTAGGCCATTGCCTAATGCCCCGCCCTATACAAAAATATATATATAAAAAACTATTTTATTAAATAAAGGTTTAAATACTTTTTATATTATTTTAACGTGTAAAGCCTCTTGATACTAAATTCTATATTTATTACAATGAAAAAAAAAATATTTTTAAATAAATTTTTCTAAGATCTTGTTAAATTGAGATATAAAATTTACAATGAGATCTCATTTTAAATCGTTATATTAAATATAAATTCAAAAACTTTTATTTAAAAATTTTAAATACATTTTTTTGATTTTTTTTAAAAATATTCAATATAATGATTTATATTTTATTACATTATAATTAAAAACGACTTATTTAAATTTGCCTTAAATTTATATTGATCTGCCCCTACTTTGATCCGACTGATTTCTTCCCTCGCCGTTCGGTGCATGGTCCCTACATGACGGTTCAAGCACTGAAAGTCATATTTCGTCGGCGACTCGAACCAACTCTCGCTTCCTATTTTTTTATATTGCCGCTTCCTTGAGAGCATTAGCATCATCCTACCCATCCCATTAGTTAAAGTTTGCCTAATATTTCACTTTTTACCTTTTATCTATTTCATTCAGAACCTAATCTCATTTTAGATTATCTATCTAAACCTTATATAATAAAAAAATATTATTAATTTTGAAAATTTTACTATTTTTTATCTTATTTATTTTTTAAAATATTGCATATCAACCGGTCATATTTTATATTTTAATCAAATAAAATATATATTGTGTTGATTTTCATAATTTATAAAATGCACTTTTTGATAGTTTTATATTTAATAACATATGGTTATTTCGTTCGTTCTAATTAAATTATTATTTTTACTTTTATTTTTATTTTTAATAGTTCGGTTAAATGAAATAATAATATTTTTAATAATTCAATTGGATGGAATAATTAATACTTTACTTAAATTATTTTCAATGGAGAGAAGAAAAGGTGGAGTTGGGTTGGATGAAATAATTATAAAAAAGTTAAATGATCTTGCTATATTTGGATCAATTGCAACGGGATATTTGTTGGAGGTCATATGTCCTGTAACTGATTATCAATATATAAAAAATTACCATAAACATTCCCATTCGATTACTCCACTTTCTCCTATCACTCTTCAATACCCTGACGATGATGCTTCTGCAAGATTTGGGACCAACAGCACTGTCACTGCCCAATACATAGAGATCTGACACCCCGGCAACGATTTAAAAAAGAAAAAAGAAAAGAAGAAATATAAATAAATTTGGCTACTGTAGTGTGTCTGGCAGGTGGTGTGATCATGATTGCCACCCAAATGGGGTTCAAGAGGACCCTCTTTCACGGAGTACGTGAAAGAGAGTGTGGTGCTTAATTAGGCATGCCTCAAAAAATGATGATATTGCATGCATCACTCTACTTATGGCACCAAACCATTCTCTCTCTCACTCTCACTCCATTTTGCTTCTCTTTTATCGACCATGGCCACAGGTGGGATATCACCCTCCTTTTTCCTAATTTAAACATTGTCCCAGAATGGTACCCCAATGTCGTCAAGTGCCAACAAAACAACACGCATGATGACAGAGAGCGAGCCCACATGACATGAACAAAGCCAAACTAGCTGTCATACAGTCCATATCCCTCGAATTCAAACAAATATTGAATGCACGAGAGAAACAAAGATCAACAAATCTCCTTTCCTCGGTATCCTTTTCAACTTTGCTATAAACTACCTTTTCCTTTTCTATCTGTCAGCTTACATAGACGTGTTGAACATATTACTTATGTAAAAGTAAGTAATATAACTCGCTAGTAATCAATAAACTTGAAGTACCATCTTCTTCTTAAAAAAGAAAAAAGAAAAAGAGTAATAGAACTCGCATAAAATGCAAAGCTGTCATTTGTGGCATGCATCACCTAGCCATTTGTAATGAGTTCGTATTTCCCTTATGGCTCAACCCCCATAGAACCTTGCTATAACAGCTCAGTTTCCTTATTTCTTCTCCAAACCAAAATGCCATTGTAACAAAATGGAGCCAAACTGTTTTGAAAAGAGAGATCGAGGTCAAACGAGAAGATAAGCCGAGGAATTTTTATCATATTGACAGGGATCTGTCTTTCGCATCACAGAAGAAAAACAGCATTAGCCTCACAAATGTGGGAATGCCAAGGCTGTGAGGACAAGTAATTCACCAGCAGAACAAAAGGGAACAACATTTGCATGGTAGAAATATGATGAGACTTGGAGAAATATGGAAAATTATGTTGACCACGACAAAAAGGAGCGTAAAGAACAAGACAAAGTCCATTTCCACAGGAATAGAAATTAAGTTATCAGTATCACGGGAAAAAAGCCCACCATACAATCAAACTAAACTCTTTGAAGAGCGTGACGATCCAACCAGCGGTCCTTGTAAAAGCTCCAGTCGTTGCAGCAGCATCAGCTTCGATTATCTACACACCATTCATTGCAGCATCAGGATGTCCTGTATTTCCATTTTCCAAAGTCTTTCCATTGACTTGATTTCTCTGCCACTGGAATCAATACAATGCCAATGTAAGTCACAGCATAACACAAATGGTTCAATCACAAGAACAAATAAAACAAACAGATTCACCATACCCAATCAGCAGGGTCTCCTGAGTTTCCATTCAGGAGTTTGTGATCCTCTTCTTTGGTCTTGCTATCCTTGTCCTTGGTACTCATTGGTAACAAAAGCGATGCTGCTCCAGTACGATCAGGCATTTCTGGAGTAACAACAAAAGTTAATGCTGCTGCTCAGATATAACCAACCAAAAAACATATTAATAACCGAGTCAAATAACCTAACCTGGCAGTTTATTGTCTACAAAGAACACCACCAAATTAACAGTATACCTGCAGGGCGACCATGTGGTGAACTAAGGATAAATTGAAGACAAACTTTTATTCAGAAATTACAAAAGTTGATAGCGAAGTAGACCATACCATGCAACGACAACATCAACTGAGTAATGTTTGCGGGATGCTACAATCAAGAAACTCTGGATTACAGCAAGCAACCAGGAAAGCTGTTTTATCAACCTGCAGTGATGCATATTGGCAAAATCTAAGATGAGTCAAAACTACCTAGTATGACAGCACTTGGTATAATCAGATAGCTTGTAAGTCAACCCAAATTTAGAAATATTAACATGTCAGTTTACCTTAGCGTGCCATATTTCTGGTATGTGAGAACAAAGACTAAAGTAAAAATCATGTGCGACGAAAATATCAAATCCCCACAACCATACACCATGCCCCGAGGAACTGCATATTCAAAACCAATAATGAACACAAATAAGAACCATTTCATGGCAATAAGCCAAAGAACTTGAGAAATATACAAGAGCCACTCACAATTGATCAAGAGGACTTCAATTACACTATCAGGACGAGGCAGCCTTGCAAGTTTTGAACCCTTCATAATACAGGGGGAGGTTTGGTGAAAAAAATAAAAATAAAAAATTCAAGATAAACCCTAGTCCAGCAACAACAGGTACATAACAAAATCATAAACTCGTATCAAAGAGTCTTACCTCACGACAATGATAGTTTGGACCAGGAAGCTGGGTAGAATAGAATGTAAATATACGAAGAATTTGAGAGGCCTGAAGCAAACAAATACACAATATGTCAAAAACCAACTATCAAAAAACTTTGGACATCACTTCCATGCATAATATATTCCCCATATAAACTCCAGAGTTGACAAGCCCATCACCACCCCAACCCCACAGTTAAATAATGCAGAAAAACAGAAGAAGGGAAAAACACTTACAAAAAACTAAGTTTGGATTCATATAGGAAAGAATTTGCTTCCTTCTTTCTTCGTTATAACAGGTTAGTTTGCTACAGCCATTACACAATTTATATTAACTTAGTGTTTGGTTAATTAAGAAACACTTTAGCCTTATTCAAATGCTTGGAAGTATGCATCATGATATCAATTGGTACCACTAAAATACAAATATAATTATGAAAATCACAAATGGTTTTCTTCTAAAAACTACAAATTTTTGTAACCAAATTGATAAAGAACAGTAGAGGATTATCAATCAATCAAAGGATCAATCACGTAATGGTATGCTCCCCAACAGGAGTACCTATCACAGCAACTTTTGCCAAACAGCCCGCATTACTGAGCGGTAGAAAGCAGGCCATAAGAATTCAGACTCTTGACAAGTTTTCTAAACTAGAAATTACAACAAAGTCTATCGTATATTTTGCCATAAACTACATCAGCTAAAGCCAAAAAGGACCCTCAAAGCATGAACAAGAACAGCACAAAAAGGATAAAGTAACACAATATTATTGTCACTTACAACTAAAAAAGCTAGAACCCTGCACCATACTAGAACTGTGTAGATCTTTTTGCTCTTCAAGATGAATGGATGGAAGCTCCACTGCAATACAACATACACATTATTAGGTAAAGTAAATACAGCTTTCTCAGCAAAATTGATCCATGAAATCAGAACACAAAAAGAACCTCAGTGAAAGACGACAGGAATACTTAAGGAATGGTAGCAGCAATAGAAAATGAATTATCAATTAACAAAAATGCCAGAAATTTTCCAAGCAATTAATAAACTGTACAATGATAGTCATTAGAAACGGTAGATATCATGAATGAATAAAACCATAAGATAACAACTTCTTTAGCATTAGACTTTTGCCCGGCAACTAATTTAGCAGGTAATTCTGCAAGCCAACTCTCACACACCTTGTCTCCATGCTGAAAAATAATACACACTGCTCCTATCCTAATTTGTCTGAATCCCATAAGACAGAGAAGCCAATGGGAAAATCAACACACACATGGAGAGAGAAAAATCTATATTGTACATTCACATTCAAGAGTGGCAAGTTTCACTGAGCATGAATGTATTGCCCATTGATGTCTCCATGAGTGTAATGAATTCAAACTGTCTCCACAAATGTGAATACAACAGGCAGCAACGAAATACAGAGCAGTTTCTAATCCACAAAATCTACTGCCCTATAAAAAGGAAAACAAAACAGCGAAAGACGCAACTATCAAAAGCAATATGAGCAAGATAGTGAACAAAGAAAAAGGGAAAGAGCCTTACCAAGATAAAAGATAAGAAAATGAAGGTGAACAGAGTCTCACTGATGTAAGCTTTGTCTTGGCCAAGCTCCTATTTTCACATGAAATGAAATATAAGGAAATAAATTTATTATAATACGTAAATTACACAAAAATGAAACAATGCTAATAGTAAAAAGGTAAACAACAAATGAATACAAACCGGAAGAAGAAAGAACCCAGCATCCTGAAGTACTGGCCCTGGCCGATGAAGATAATGAACTCCTCGGGCAGCCAGACCATGTACATACTGCAGAGGGAATTGTATTTGTTAGACATATATAAGAAAAGAAAACAGCATAAAATTCAAAAAACAAAACAAAACATTCTCGAGAAACAGAAAAAATGTACAACCGAGTAAATTTCAAATCTGTATCCATAATCACATTCATAAACGCAATGGGATGTCGTGATAGACTTGGCTGTTAGAAGGAAGACATGGCAACAAGATTACCGCATCCAAACATTCGACCAAAGCCCGATGAAAGGTAAAAAGCAAAAAATAATAAAAACTTGAAAGGGCTTTTTGGGTTTTGATGAATAATACGCATCCCAAATTACAAAGGACTTTTTCTTGCTTTTAAGAGTAAAAGGAGAAGCAAGATAATTGATTCTATTAACACTGACATACAATTAAAGATATAAACACAAAATGCAAGTTTAAACTTCATTCTCCAAAATGAATTAGATCAAACGTATCTGAAAGAATCTACCAAACATGACCAAATTGATTCCAGCATTTCAAAATAAAAATTAAAAAAAAAAAGTGCCCGCCATTCTCCTAATTATTTCCACTTGAGGAAACTGGAAAAGTGTGAAGAAAGGAGTTACAATGTGTAGGCAAACTTGGATTCTTTAACATTCTCGCAGAAGAAAAAAAAAGGGGGAATACACTTCGGTGAAAGTAAAAGTCGGACTATCCAGAAATCGATCAAAATAGAGAAACCTGAAAAATGAGACCGGCGAGAAGGTATTTCCAATTCTCTGCAAGAAGGTTGATCTCTGTCGATGTCTCTGCGCAAACTCTTTTCCACAACTTCACCCCACAAACAGAAACAGAAACGAACCAGATCAATATAAATCACGGACAAACAAATAGTTGCATAGCAAAAGAGATACCGAATAAGAGAGGGTAACCATTAACCAACCTTTGAAGCCTCGCGACCAATGTAAAGCGTCATCGTATTGCCGTGTAACAACCACTTCCATATTACTTCACAACCAAACCAATGAGGTCAACATCATTCATCGCCGGAAATTCGTCGATACGGTGTCGGCAAATCCCGCTCCTCCAAAACCCAGAAAAAGTAACACCCAAAACTTGGCGTTTCACTGCTATGCAACGGATCGAGACCTCGTAGTCCGAAATTGAGATCTGAATGAACAAAAATGACGACGACAACGAAGAAAAAGAAGAAGATGAAGCGAAGGGGATTTGAGAATTCAAAAGTGGTGGGTTAGACCCCAACGCGTTTATCTGATTGAATATAAATCCAAAAAAATAAAAAAGACCCCTCCGATTCTTTCTCTGTTTCTATCTCTTGATTCTCTCTTGCTTTTGGCTGACTGCAGGGGCACGCGAGTTTAACACGGATCGACAGTTGAGAATGCAAAATGAAAAAGGAGAGGCCTTTTATAAGAGCAAGCAAGATTGAAATGGCGCTCCGTATTAAGTTCCGAGTGACTAACGAAACTTCCGACTGAAACGAAAGATTGGTGGAATTTTGAAATTTATTTATTAGTTATTCAATATTTTTTGAGAAATTCAAATTATTAATATATTATAACTCTCAATTCATGTGCTAGATCTGCTTTAAAATAAAAATAATTTTACAATTTATTAAATTATATTAAATTACATCAATTTATGAGATTATTTTTATATAATCATTTTATAGCTAGAGCATTTTTTTAAAATAAAACAGAGAGAATTAAATTTCTCTCACTTGTATTATTTCATCGAGCTCTTATATATTTGCTTGTTATTGTTTACTATCCAAGTAAGTGCGTGTCAAAGAGAGACAAAAAGACTCTCCATCACAAGTATTTATGTGTTTAAATTCGTGGGATAAATGCTATTTATATTTGAAATTTTATTTACATAACTATTACTTACAATAATGTATAAGCTATTGAAAAATGTGATTTTTTAAAATTTGAGATTCAATAAAAATTAAAAATAAAATATTGATAAAATAGAATTAGTACATATAATATTGTTCGTATATTTATACATACATATAGCACTGCACTTTACTTAATTATGATTTTTTTGTGTTAGTTTTGACTCCATAATAACTCGAACTCAATCTTTTTCTTTTCTTGGATATCAATCTTTGTTTTTTGGGTCTTCACCGAACAATGAGAAATAGTATTTTTTTTTTTAACTATACATTTTTTTTTTTTGTTCATAAATTTCACACTCTTATGTAATAGAAAATGAAGGCAACAAAACACTACCAAATACACGCCATTTTTTTAAAATTCTAGCCTCAACATGGGACAGTCATCTCAATCCACCTCAAGAAGATATTAGTAAAAGTTAATGCTATATATATTTACATTTTTATTTGAAATATTACTTACAAAATTCATTTTATTAATTTTTTTAAAAAAAAAATTCAAATTTCATAATTTTTAACATATCAAAAATTGATAGGAGGAGAAGTAAGTTTTTTTATAAGTTTTTAAGTATATTTAGCAATTTCTGCTTGAAATTAAAAATTTTAAAAAGTAAATATTATTTATAAAATGGGTATCTTAATAGTTATAAAATATATTAGAAAATAGTTGTCCACGTTTCAATATTCATGTAATAATAGCCTGGAAATTGGAAGGGGGAAGGCAATTTGGACTTAAAAAGTTCAAAAGAATATTATTTTTGGAGTCAAAGGCCGCAATAGCCGACCGTCACGTTGTGGACCTGTGGTGTGCGCTGTGCCATACATGCATGCATTATAAATAAATTAATAACTACAATAATAATATATTATTTTGTTCTAGAGAAATAGATGTTATTTATCATTTTTACGCATTATATTAATATCTAATTTATTATTTTTATTATTCTATTTAAATGCAAATATTAATTTGTAGTATGTGTGTTTAAGGTATTGTTTAGATATAATAAATATCTCATCTTAAATTAATCGTAAAATATTTTTATAGTCACTCTATATGATTTTTTATAGTTAATTTAATTTTTTTAAATTTTAAAATAATAATAATATTAAAAAATAATATTTTATTTAATTTTTAATTTCTATCTCAATTCACTATTTAAAATAGAATGATACAAGAGAAAAGGGTGTTTCTATTTTCTTTCTAGAGGATCGGCCAAAGGCGGCTTCTTCAACGCGATAACGACGTCTCGTTCCTTCCAAGCAAATCTTAACGATACCGTTAAGTCTAAGGCAGATTTCCATCAATCGTAGAACCATTTCGGTACCGAGTATTTGCTTCCTTATTGTTTATTATCAGGTATCATACTTGTTTCTTTCATTTAACTTTTTTAAATTAACTTATTAAATTCCTACTTCAAACTCTTTAATTAAATAAATTTGAAATTTTTTTAAATTTATAAAGTAATCTCGCATAAATAACATCCTTAATTTTGGAGGACCTATCCCTATCATTTAAGGACCACCAACTCTTTTTTAATTAAAAAAAATTAGAATAATATTAAATACAAATTTTAAATAGATAAATTTCGTATAGGTTCTTTATAAAAAAAGTAGATCATACTAAAAACAAAATAGTTTTTTACACTTTTTCACATGGGGTCCACTTTTATAAAAGACTTACATAGAATTTATCTATTTGAAACTTATATAAATCATTTTCTAAAAAATTATTATCATAATTTTTGGGAGAATAATTAGAATATTATGGAATAAATAAGATTATTCCATAATTGTTCTAGAATAATTGCTTAATTCCTTAAAAACTTTAATAATATAAAATATAATAAACAATTCAACTTTTTCAAATCTCAATTCAACTTTTTCAAATTCTAAAATAATAATAATAGTAAAAAATAATATTCTAACAATATTTTTTTTAACTTTCATCTAAAACCATCTCATCTCATCTTTGAATCCAGACTCGTCCTAGTCTTTTTATTCATTCATTTTTCTATAATCTTAAACATTTGAAAAAAATCACAATATCATTAAAAAATATTTCTTTAATTGTTAAGTAAAAAAAAAAAAACTATCGAAACCCACTAGTAGGACAATGTGTCGGGACCCATGCATAGCATTTTGCTTGTTGCCTTAGCCTCCCTTCTACTCAACTGCATCAAATTAACCTGCAGCAGGCTGCAGCCAAGATGTTTGGTCTGAAAGCTTATGACTTAATGAGGAAGACCACGGAATGCCATCTTAATTGAAGAATGAAACAATTCTGGTGCCACCATGGCACCATAATTAAGACCATACATGAAGCCTGAAGGGTCCCCCTGCTGGACAGTTTCCTGATCATGTTGCTTGACATATTCTATATATGGAGGTGAAATAAGACACTGGCAGCTGACACAGCCACACAAGGCCGACATATTATATGGATAATATTCGTTGACAATATTTTAACACCTTGGTTTTGGATAATTTTAATATTGTGACCTCGATATACTTGATTTGTGATTACTGTATTGCTCTACCTTTGGGAAAAAATTGAGATTCCAATTAAGAAAATAATTTTTTCACGTGACTTTAGATTTATTTACTGTTTTTACAAATTAATATAACTTATCAGGACAATATGACAATTGGGTCCGTTTGAATAATAAAATGAGATGAGATGATTTGTAAATAATAGTGAGATTATTAATTAAAATGAGATGAAATGAGTCGGATGAAATATAATTGTTGTTGACTAGCATGATCCACCGATTCAAACGTGATTTGAAAATTCAATCATCATCAACTTGTCCAACCATATTTCAAACTTTTGACTTTGGAAGTTTTCAAAGGGGCTGCATAAAAAAGGAGGGTGAATTCAAATGATATTAGAAAACATGGGACTCCTTTGAACATCCTAACCGAACAAATTTGACCAAGTCAGACATTCATTGTCAAGGACCTAACCTATCCAAATCATGATAAATCATGATATTTAAAAGAAATGGGGGGAAAGTATGTGAATTTTAAACTGCTAACCCAGGTAATGCTCTTTGGTTGTGGAGCCGTGGGGTAGCAATGCAGCACAAGAAAAGCGTTTTTCATGTTAGGAAAGAGGAACAGATCCATTTCCATTTTTTTTTTATCAAATTTTTATATGTTCAATGCATCTACTCGTAAAGAAAGATTATTAGTATGTATAGAATATGAGTAAATGGGATATTCTCATCCTTTCACCAAATATTATGTCATTAATTTAATAATATTAGATATGGTTATAGAATATGTAACCTCCGCACACTCTTATTGAAAAACCCGTTTAGATATGGTTATAGGATAGCATGCATAGGGGTATATTTGTAATTTAAAACTATTTAACCCGTTTAGATATAGAAATTATTAATGAAATTATCTCATCTCATCTCATCTAATTTTAATTAATAATTTCATTATTATTCACAAACTACCTAATCCCACTTTTCAAACGGCCTATAATTATTTGTTTGGAGATCACTAATTAATTAGCTGAAATAGCGACGGGAATTTATCTCCAGGGAGTCTTTGAAGACCGAGTCTTTGTTTTTAGAGACCTCCCTTTGTCTTCACAGAAGAAAACGACATGCTTTTGCATTTTCAATATATAATAAATTTGTCATTGTGGCTATAAATCCGATGCAATGTTATTCTAATTGGTTGGCCGCCCAATGAAGTAGATCCAGACCCCTTTGCTTTTCCTAGATAATAACTCCTTTATATACTTCTTTGGATCCTATTCAGCTAGGGATCGAGTCATAGTCCTATACCTTAAAATTTTTACAGGAAAAAAATAATTATGTCAAATCTTGATTTAAAGAAAAAAAAGTTCTACGATAATTCACAAAAGTACACTTACAAACTGACTTGATTTTTCAAGTGATAAGTTAGATTTATTTTATAATCAAATTAGTTTTACAATGTGACATATCATATTAAATCACGTCAATTTATAAATTTATTTTTGTAAAAAAATATTGTAGCTAAAACACTTCTCTTTTTTAAAAAAAAATCATTTAAAATGTACAATATTAATAAATATAATTAGAAATAACAATATCTAGGATGAAAATTAACATTATTCTCGTTCTAATGATGCTCGCTGGTCCTGGTCCCCTCCCAAGTGAATCTATACCATACGATCCCCTTTGTGATTTCTATCTTATTCTAAACAAAAAAGGTAGTAATAGAAACCCAACCTTTTTGTAATTTTTTCTATAGCTCTCTTTTAAATGAAAGACAATTGTACAAAATAAAGTTATAAAAAATTATATTTTTATCATTTTCCATGAAATAAATACACTTCACGACCTTAAGTGCGGTTTGGATAGTGAGATGAAATGAGATATTTTTAGTTAAAAGTTGAATAAAATATTGTTAGAATATTATTTTTTAATATTATTATTGTTTTGAAATTTGAAAAAATTAATTTTTTATTATATTTTTTATGAAAATTAAAAAAAATTATAATAATGAAATGAGATGAAATGAGTTGCAATGATTCTAGAATCCAAACCGGGTCTTATATATAACTTAGTAAGATAACATTTTTCAATAAAAAAAGGATAAAATTAGGAAAAAAAAAGTTAACAATATTAATATATCATAACAAATAAATTATTTAGTTAAAAATTATTATATTAAAAACTCCAACACATTAATTATCCTTTAAAAATTAAAAGCAAGTCCATTAGATCCATTCATCCTACCGGGCCAGTACAGCCCATTTTCCATTCCATCAGACTATGAAGCCCAGCAGCCGATTTGCCTTTCCTTTTTCCTCGTATGGCCTTTAGTTTGGTCCCATGCCGAGATACAAATTTCTCGCTTGTGATCCGATCCCTGAGAAGATAAAAAAGCAGTCCTTTGTAGAAGAGTCGGTCAAAACCCCACCCCCAATTCTTCTTCATAATTCTTGACCTCTTTGTAATTCAACTCTTCAACCATGGCGCTACATGGATCTAGCTTCTGCTACAATGTGAGTTATGCATTTCCCCGCTTATCTATGTTATCTTTTGCTTCGCTCGAAAGGTTCCAGGTTTTTTTTTTATATCTTTTCAGTTAGGCATGAGTGCCGATCGCCATAAATTGCTGTTAGAACTTAGAAGCCATCAGGAGCTAAGTAGTTTTCTGGAGTTAGCTTATCTGGATCCCAATGTTTAGGTTTGTAATAAATAAACCCTTGTAGTAAAACCCTCTTTCGGATTTTCAATTTTCTTGGCTGTAGCTTTTGGAATTGTTTATTTTTTAGTAAATGTGATAGGGAAAAGAAAAAGGTGGAAAATACTTAAAACTTGTAGAAGTGCTTGAGGCTCTTTCATTTTAACGGCTTCTCAAGTACCGTACTTGTGGCTTGATTATATACCTTAGTCGAGGTTGAAATTGATGAATGCTAGTATTGAATATTTAATGGTTATTGATAATATTGGGCATCCTGCCATTATAATCCAATCAATATTTAGCTGAGTTGAAATTGAGATTGGCTTGCTAAACTTACATAAATAAGTCAGATATTGTCTTAATGTGAAAAATGGTATGTAAGACAATTGATTCCAAAGCTTATGCCTCTCAATTTATGTTGTCCACAGCTCTTTTATGTGTTTGTTTCACTCATAGTTATATATGTCTCTCCTAACCTTTACTTCTACAGGGAGATGCTTCTATTATCAGGGAAGTTCATGGCTTGCCTTGTTCATTTGTCAATAGTTTTGCAAAACTTCATTGTCTTTCAAAAACTTTCCTGAAGCAATACGGCATAGTTTTAGCTAAACCCTTTGGACAAGGATGTAGGATCCGGGTTTTGCCTAATTGTTGTCGCCTCAGTTTGCAAACCAGAAGATCCAGTAAGTCAGATGCTTTTGACATTCTCTTTGTTATATTCAGTTGCCCTGTCTGCTTGTACTCATAATTAATGGTTACACCCATCATGGGTAACTGCAATTTTGAGTCCATCGACCGTACATAGTGCATGGTTTTTTTCCTGAAACATATTCTAATTTTTTTATTAGGCACAAGTTTTGAGTACTTCTAATTCTGTGTACTTAGTACAGAATTCTTTCAACAAGCTTCCGGTTTGGTCTCATTGAGACCATGCCAAGTGAAAAGAGAGGACACGCAGGATCCTTTAGGTGGTGAAAGCATTATAATGGTTGAGCAAACCTTGGAGCAGGACCTACAGATTGCCATTGCCGAGGAAAACTATGTTGAAGCAGCAAAAATTAGGGATAGCCTAAAAAATCTCCATGAGGATAGCAAGACTTCAGTATTGCTGGCAAATGCTCGATTTTATGACTCATTCAGGACTGGGGATTTAGCTGCTATGCAAACCCTTTGGACCAAAGGCAATGAGGCCTGTGTTGTACACCCAGGTGCAAGTGGGATATCTGGTTATGACGATGTTATGGAGAGCTGGGAGTTTGTATGGGCAGACTATGAGTTCCCCCTAGAGATTCAACTGAAAGATGTAAGGGTTCATGTTAAGGGGGATATAGGGTACGTTACATGCCGGGAATTTATTAAGACGGAAGGTAGCAAATGGGGGGTACAGTTTGCTACAAATGTATTTGAGAGGATTGATGGTCAATGGTTCATCTGTATTCATCATGCTTCACCGATTGATTTGTGAAACCCATCTCAAATTAGCTTATGATGCAAAACAATTATTCCGTCTTGATAACTATCCACATTATACTGTGGGCTGAGAGTTTTGATAACTATCCACATTATACTGTAGGCTACATTATACTTTAATTCAGAGCTCTGAACCGATTCCCATTTCTCTGGTAGGTCTTACGAACTCAATATTTGGATGTACATTAGATGGCCTGGAATAAAATATTCTCAGGCTTCTTCACTATGCATATTACTATATTAGCTTCCTTTAGGATCTCGCTCGCTCACACTGACACACCCTTACTCCATTAAACAGTTCACAAAAAAAGAGTGTTCCTGTGAATCTGTGATGCTAACTGCTAAGAATTAAATCGAATGCTGTGATCGAAATTAATAAGAGAGAGGAGGAAATTAGTATAAGAATCAACGTAGGCTTTTAAAATAAGAAATCCGACACTGATGAAAGTTGTGCACGTAAGAAACACTTCCATATTGAAGTAAAACGTGATCAAGATTTGAAGTAAAACTTCTGCTTCTTATCCAAATTTATCTGCTAATTATGTTAATTTATTTCTGAATAATCAGACGTTGAAAGCTGTTTCCTTTGCTAAAAAAATTGAATCTTCTTGGAGCAATGCTTCAAACTTTGCAGAATTAGTTTACCACTCATCCGTCCCCCAATGCACTCACCAACAGGCGACTGCCTCTAAAGAGTGTTCTTAGTCGCCGGCAAATAGGACTGTCTGAGGATCGAGTTAAGAAAATGAAGTTATGTATCAACCAACTCTAAACAATAAGATGCAGCGCAGCACCCCGCCGCCCCTTCAGCCGCCACGGCTCATTGTCGTAGTACTATAGTCAAGTCATACTGCACAAAATCACAAATGGCGACTTCCCCTTAACGGGGATGGGTAGGGATCTATTCATTGATCTCATAGCCCCCTTTTCTTATTTTTCTTTTAGAGACTCACTATTTACTTTTCAAAATATTCTCTAAGATTGAAAACTACCATGCATATTAAAACGGGGGCGGTTAGTAATTAGGTTGGAACCCATTACCCATGAAGTGTAGACATGAGCTAAGATTGTTAAGACGATAAGTGGAATAATTTTGATAACTCCCTCTCGGTTAATAGCTTTTCATCAATTATTTAACTGCTCGTCACTTAATTAATTCTCCATCAGTTGATAAAATCCCCACCAACAAGAAGTTAATTAGCCACCTATCAATAGACTCTTAAAAACTAGGAGTCTCATGTTAATTTTTTAATCTATGTAAGAGAACAAAAAGCCTCTCCTCTCTCTTTACAATTTTTAGAGTAACTATCTCAAAACTAATCTTAAAATGTGGAATTAATTTGGAAGACACTAGCAGCTTCTTAAATGACGTCGAATTATAATCTTAACAATTTGATGTGTTGTAAGACGAGCAAGAGACTTGATTTTGGAAGGAAAATGATTTGTGTAGTTATGAGGTGTGCAAACTCCGCACACTCATGTGAGTGAGTACAGCCTCCGAGCCCTTCCTTGTGCAACGTGTGGCATTGCATATTGAGAGAGAGATACCTGGGGTTGGGAGCGACAACAAGAGGGAGAGAATCAGAGACTGAATGGTGATGATGAGAGACTAGCAACAAAACAGAGAGGAGGAAAGAGGTGCAGCGGGGGAATGCATTTAAAACAAAACCTAATACAAAATGTCATTTTGTAGCTCTCCAAAACGAAGTTGTTTTATTACAAATCTATCTTTTTAATATATATATATATATACACACACACAACTTAGACCTCATCCCCTAGCACTATTTGTCGCCAGCCCTAGGAGGAGGCCGGATGCTTGGGCCTACCGCCCAATCCTACTTTTTAAGAAAAATTCTATTTATCATTCTCACACCACATACCACACATAATTTCTTATTTTTTTTATTTTTTTCTCTTACCAAATGTGTGATGTATAGATGATGAGTAAAAGAACTCAATTAGTTTAGGAAGAATAAAACAAATTTAAAAATAAAAAATAAAACTAAGAGTGGTGTGTGGTGTATGTGAGAATGATGAATAGCAAAACTTACTTTTTAATAGTAGACCTCACTATTTTTCAAAATAAAAACTTGCACACTTTAAAACTATATCTACCATTATTATTTGTGAAAACTTGTATTGCTTAAGGTAATTCTAATAAGCTTCGGCCAATAAGTCAGCCCCATATCAAGAAACTCACATATCTAGGAGAAAAAACATTGATAAAAAATCAGATAAACACAAACTCAAGATCTACTATCACATGCATATATGGTCATAAAAAAGTATTACATGTCAAATATATACATAAAACTTGTATGTATACTTTCGGTGCTTTGTGTGTATGTAGATGCATGCTAGCTAGCAAGTTCTGTTTGGTTGCCGAGAAAACTCAAAAGACACCGGAATAGATGAAACGAAGTCCGGCATTTTAGATGCGCAAGTTTTTCAAAACATGATAGGCATTATGTAAAAGACTGCAAGAATCCAAGATTCGATTTTTGGCCACCCGGCTTCTCAATAACCGAACCGATCATAAAGAAACCATAGATGTAAAAGCCAAAGATTACATCAAGTCCCTAGCTCAAGAAATTTGTAAATCTTGTTACATCAATAATATGAATTATTATGTACACTGATTTATAAATAAAAGAATTTTTCTAATATGTAATATATAGCTTGGATTAAACGGAAATAGGTGAGAAAGACTGAAAAGGGCGTGAAAGTGGTCATTCCTTTCTATTGTAGATGGCCAAAATAAAAGCCAAGGAGCCATTTATTCCACGAATTAAGAAGAGCCTAACGCTTCCTATACGTGCGGTCTGTCTGCAAGTCAAGTACCCCTCACAAACCTCTCTTTTTCTTTACAGCCCAATTTCCACGCAACCGATCGAGTAGACGAAGAAACGGCCAAGAAAAAATGAAAATGACTAGATGAACAAACAAACAAACAAATTCTCAGGGAATATAAAAAATTTTAAATATTAAAAACAAAAAGAAAGGATAATCAAAGCTGTCAAACGAGCATTTACATTATTTCAGACCTCGTCATCATCTCCAGTGTCATTGGTTTTCTTGTTTACAAATACAATCAGCAAGAAAAACTCACAATTTCCTCGAGCCAACTCTCTCTCTCTCTCTCTCTCTGAGAAATGTCTAAAGAACATGATCATGGAGTTCACATGGACATGCCTCCTTCCGGAACCATGCCGAATGGTGGCATGAGCAACCACATGATGATGCACAATAGCTTCTACTGGAGTAAAGATGCTATAGTCCTATTCTCCGGGTGGCCCAACCAAAACCTCGGCATGTACGTGTTGGCTCTCTTCTTTGTCTTTTTGCTAGCCCTAGCTACAGAGGTCTTGTCCATCTTGCCGGCCGTGAAGCCGGGGACGAAATCGATTGTAGGTGGGTTGACTCAGGCCACCGTCTATGCCTTTCGCATGGGTTTAGCTTACTTAGTCATGCTCTCCGTCATGTCCTTCAACCTTGGAATCTTCATAGCCGCGGTGGCCGGTCATGCCCTTGGGTTCTTCATCATCAAGACTCGTGCCATTGCCATGGCCAAACCTGCCGAGAACATGTCCTCTGCCGGTATCATGTCTAAAGTTTAATTTCCTATCAAGAGTTGATGTATTCGAAGGACGTGCATGCAGGGTATACTTTCACAGCTGTTTCCGTTCTTATCATGCATGCGGTAGCAGTCTGTTTATATCGTTAACTTTCTTTGTTCTGTGTGATTCTGGTTCTCCTATATCTTGACGATTTATCAGGAAAACGATTTAGATAGATTCCAACTCAATTAAAAGTATCTATTTCTGTGTAAAATAAATTTCTGTGTAAGCATTTGAAAAACTGAACTGAAAGTATCTATTTCTTTTTACGATAGATTCCAACCTTTTTTCAAATAGCTTCCACAGAATTTGCGGGTACTAGGCTACTAGCTAGCCTTTTATTAGTGTTAATATATATGTAATGTGTGGAGATTTATATTGATCGATATGACACAGATCATGTTAAGTTACTGCGTGTTGTCATCATTGCTGCAGTGATAATTAGTAAGGTTGATGAATTAAACATTCTTCAACTGTTTATTTTATATATATGCTTAATAGTTCAAAGAAAGACTGGGAGAGCTGCATAACATGGTACTCTCATTGATCCTTTATATTATTATTAAGAGTAATGCTATACGCCACACCACCACCCCACTTACATCTTATTACGTAAGATGTGGCATATATATCACCAATAAATAATAAAAAATCATCTAATAAAAGATCATCCCCAGTCCAATAGAAAATAGAAATAGATTGTTAGTGTCAATGAAACAAATAAAAATAATTACCAAAACCACACACGATGATTTTGCCGATGCAAATCGTAGAGCAGTGAACAAAATCATAAAGGTAATTTGCACACGCCGCCTTTAGGGGTTTCAGGTGTTCTAAATTCAATACATCTAATGCATAAATCTCAAAGGTGCCTTTAGAGATGGTCATTCATTTGCTATTTTGTATTTCTTGGTACATGTATGCTTGTTACAACTGATTCTTTCTCCTGCCACCAGCCCAAACATAATTTGCCACCGCACTCGATGACTGGAAAATGGGAATGACATAATTTACCATGACCGGGCCAGGATGTTATTTTGACATCCAAATCATAAAATGGTGCATCTCTGCAATCCAAGACCTGAAAATAGTCTTCTACCAGTCGGCCAGAAGCGGGAGAACCAACCCATTTGTCGTGCATCAGCTGCATCTTCATCTTCATGCAATTCATCTGAATTTTCCGCATCTGAATTCCCCTTGTCAATGTTGTTCTGCTTTTCACCTGTATTATGATCTTCTTCTCTATCTCCAACCTCAGCAATTTCCCCGGGCTTCTTGTCAAATAGACCTTTAAATTGTTTCCGAGCCTTCCTTTCAACTTCCTGCACATCAATTGATCAGCAGATGCTATGATATAAACCATTTTTCAATTCCGGCTCAGATACTACTACAAAGAAAATTTGTGGGTCTCTAACCCACCTGCTCCTTCTGCTGGAGTTTTAAAAGAGCAGCGGTTGCCTCCGCTTCAGATGACTTGTCGCTTTTCATCATCTGATGACATCCAGAAGCAAGTTTCAAAATGGTTGAAGAATTTAATGATCACATACTATGACCACCAATTATTAGTTACTCCTCATAGTTTAAAAAGAAATAAAAATAAAGAATACATTGTTTTTGTTTTTGTTTATTAGCATTACCATTTTGAAATCAGCCCTTGCTTCCTCAAAATCTCCGACTTCCATGTAAGCCATTCCACGGCGATATAGAGCCTTCACATGTGCAGGGTTTGCATCCAAAACCTACATAGTTCCAGGATGAATGGACATCAGAAACAAAGCTCAAGAAAATTTATCTTGGCCTTTGAAATCAATTATAAAAACCAGTTGAAGATCTACAGCGCAATGATGGTCTGAAACCTATGAGCATGCGGGGTTTCTTTCAGAATTAGAGAGGATAGCCTTTTAATCAATTGCATCTCCTTATATATTGTTTGTATTCATTCACCAAACAACTAAATTGTTCATGGTAATGGCCCATGATGACATTAGAGGCTGATAAAGCCAACCAATGATTTATAGTTTGCTATAAGAGATACACTTCATTGCTAACAAATTACACATCACTGTCATTCCAAGCGGGAGACAGAGAGACAGGAGGAGGCTTTTTTCCCAAGACCAAACTTGGGGAGAAGGAAGAGGGAAGGGGTTGTTTTACATATCTTACATATACAATCAATTGACTTCTTCAATAAAATCAACTGACAGCTTATTACAATAATTAAAGCTAAGAACTCATTTGATTGCTAAAATGTTTTTTCCCCAAGAAACAAACAGGGCTGCCACAATTTGAAGTCACAAAGCATACCTTATTGCATGTCTCTATGGACTTTCTGCATTCTCCAAGTTTCAGCTGACAAGCAGCCACATTCAGATGCAAAAGATTCTTCAAAACAAGAAAGAAAAACTTAGCAAAATTGAAATGATTGCTAAACTATTAGGAGATGACATTATCAAGAATCAACCAATTGCAGCTGCCTTAGTTTCCTATAAGAATAAAAAGTGCACTTACTCGTGTATTTGCAAACTCCTTCCCTTCATCATCATCTTGTGGATTGACATGATTAAATTCCCTGAGCACCTAAAGCAGCAACCATAATATTATATGACGACTTGAAAGAACAACAGATACATTGGCAACATTTTAGATGAGAAATTCTAGTTGTTGATTCAGAAGAATATTGTTTATATCAATAGCACAGTTTTCATTGGTTGGTGAAAAAGATTATTCAAGTACTTAATGCCAAAGTAGGTGCTGGCATTTGAGTCTATCCACAACAGTTATTGAAAGAATTAACCATTCCAAGTCAGAAAAGTCAAACACTCAATAAATAAATAATATTTATGATGTAGCAGTACAGCACCAGCCAGATTGGGTGACATGATTGATATCTTTCAACAATTACAGTAACTGAAAGCTGTACTTTATAAAATAGCAATTCCATCTCAAAACTTGGTCAAGATTCAATGCAAGTTTTTCTTTTGATTGATAACATCTAGAATAACAATATATATCTGAAATACTTTATTAAAAAAAAAAAAAAAAGGATGACAAAATTACCTTGTCATACTTTGCTTTAGCAAGTTCAAATTTTCCTTCTTTGAACAGTCTGTTACCCTGACAATGAACAAAAGCATGAGAGATCTCACTTTCCTTGGTCCAAGTAAGATGCTCTCACTTGAATGACACTTGAGTCATTTTTTTAGGGTAAGGATAGTTAACGTCATTTATCAACATAGAATAATGATAAAACATGGGCTGTATCAGTAGACTGCAACAGTTGTGCATAGGCAAGTTTGATGTGAAAAGATGTGTAAAAACATCCCATAGCTACAAGATGGACAGATGCACCACATTATATGTCAGTGGCATACCGTGAGTCTGATCTTCTCTGCTTCATCCATGATACTTTTGAAGTTCAAGCCAGTCCAATCCTGCAATTTGTATTCAAATCATGCACAAATTATGCAATATAACTTGTAAGTGTCAAACGCTTCATCACTTAACCAGAAAAACATCTGAAGGTACTCGTGGTTTAATCAAGAAAAGAAATCTCAAAACTAAAGAAATCTACAACTAAATTCAGGTCCACTTCCCTTAAAGAAATTTAAACACAAGTTATTACTAAATATACACCCAGCAAAGAAACTCAAAGCCCAAAACAAATTTTGAGAGGTTTTAAAAGGAATCGTCTGTCATGTAGTAGTTTCTGTGGATGTTGAAAAGCCAATCTAAACTCAGATCCATTGATCTTTTGGACATCCGTATGCTTTGTATATGAGTCTAATATTGGTTCAATTTTCATCCCAGAAATTTAAAAACTTTAATTTCTTCCTGAAAGAAAAATTAAAAGGAAATTGATCTGACCAAGAGTTAAGAGTATACATCAGCCATCAATCAAAAAATTCAAGCAAACTGAGTTAAAACTCCAATTTCTGTTAACCAAATTTTAAAATAAATGACCCTTTTCAACAATGAGAGAGTTCTTATATCCAACTAAACACAAGTCTAATTGTCAACAATAGCACTTCTGCAGCCAGTTGACACTAGCCTAGGGAAATATGCTATGGTTGCCATAATAGGTTTTATAGCATCAAATCTGCTGCACAAAAAAAAAATACATTGTAGATTACCTTTGGCATCTCAAAACCAAGAAGTTCAATTTCCCATTCAATGTGAGCAGCTTCAGGAACATTAGCAGGCCTGATCATATCAGAGAAATTTTTCTGTCACATATTTCAAAGTAGAAGAAAGGAGATAGACATAATGGATAATGGATAACGGAAAAGACAATTAGAACAATAGCCAAAATACTCTATATATGTTGTTTTGGCGACACTGAATAGCAATCAGAGACAGAAAGTAATAGTTTTTAAAGTAACCTCAGGAATTTGTCATATGCATAATCAGGTGGACATGTGACAAGAGCTATCTCACCAGGCAGCATCAAACGAACAGACATTTCAAATCCCTCAGGCACCTAGCATGTGAAAATTAGATTTTCAATCAGTTGAATTGCATTATAGCAGCAAAGATTAAACACAAATTGGTGAGATTTGTGTGATCTTGCATTGTTACTGAGTTGAGTTCTAAGCTAATGTGGTCTTCAATGCTAAAAATTTGCAACTTAATGATTAAAAATATTCAAACATAGCATGAATTTTCCCATAAAACTCACAAGCCCTTCTCCAGAACTGAACTCCAAAGGCTGACCATTGTTGTCAACTCTTGTATCGTAAAAGACCCTCTTCTCATCATTAAGAAGCATGCCCTTGTAATGGACTCGTAATAGACTGTCATGAAGAGGGCAGTCCATTGGAAATTCACCTAATTGTTTCAATCATTTCAGAATAGCATCATGTTTAGGTTCTTGAAATAATAATAAAATTAAAAGGCAGTAGCTGGAACCAAAACCAAGTGCAAGTAGATAAATCGAACAGCATCCTTTAGTCTCAGTTTACCAACTAATATCAATTGCAAAGGGGAGAAGAAATGTTCCGAAACCCAACCCAACCTTTTCCATCACGAATCCGACGTTTTATTAGGCGTCCATCTCCAAGCATGTCCCGCACCTGTTAATGCATAAATAGAAAGTAAACTCATCTTTAAATATGAATCCAGCTGGATGCTTGTCTGATATCTAGGGATTAACTCAACAATACCGGAACAAACTACATTATGTGTGACACAAGGGATGGAAGAGTAGAATAAAAAAACAAAAATTAATGTCTTACATTACGACTTCAGACAGAATGAACCTAATGCTTTACATGACTTGGATATTTTAATAAATCAACATCACCTTGAAGCAACAAGACAACATTTGAATTTAAAGGGGGAACGATGGTTTTTCATATATATATATATATATATATATATAGGCAAAGAAAAGGTTGAAATATGTAATGCACCGCCAAAAAAAAGGAACCATGACCAAGAAGAAAGCAAACCATTAAGCAGTTGCAAATCAAAGACTCAAAAGATCAGAAAATCATTTGTAAACAGCGAATAGTTGGCATACATGTAGATGAGCTGAGCAAATAACTATGTTTTGCCAATAGAAAGAGCTTCAGACCTGAATGAAGTGGACAAGCTCCACCTCAAAATGAACTTCTTCGAAACCTTCTATCACAGGGATCAAAGGCGATGGAGTTAAGTACTGACTGGTGACAAATATTATAGCCTTCTCTCCCCGTGTCATTGATCCAATTCCCATCTCAAGACCTTTAGGTACCTAATTTACAAATGAGCAATTAAAATCACCTTATAGAAAAGTGCATAAGATTGTGTAAAGGAAAAAGTAGCATTCTCCCCAGTTATATCCAAGAGACATAGTTTTTCTAATCAGCTAAAAGCTCCATGCTTTTTTGAGTTTATCTCAACAAATTAGCAAGCTATGATTGAGTTAAAACATAAAAAACTTCATTATGCATATCATTCCATTATGAAAAAGAAAAAAAAAAAAACCCAAGCATGTCTAACAATTTGGAGAAAGTAAATCATAGGAAATGTGTTGCTGACCTCTGATTTTCCAAAAGTAAAGAAATGTGGTTCTCCCTCCGTGTGTGACAGAATTAACTTCCCATTACCAGTCTTTGCAGAAATCCTGGAACAATCATACTCCAGTAGGAACTTCAAGCATTCCACTTTGCAGTTTAACATTAAAATAGAAGAGGAAAATATATAAAGTGACAAGAACAAACTCCTACCAGGCTTTTACTTCATAAGGTTCTCTTGGTGATTCCCAACCCTGCCCTTCATTTATCACCTGTTCATATAGGAGTCTTAAGTCTTATAAATATCACATGCTTACTCACAAAAAATGAAGTGAGAAATCAGATATACCACCATCGTGTTTCTTATCTTTTCCTTTTTCTGACAGCAGATTAAGATTTCATTATTACAATATAAAGAAATTCACTTCCATGTATTTATAATTCTTTCACAAAGCCAATGCAACAATTCAGAACAGATACTCTCACTGGTGAACGACAGACACTAAGAAACAAAAAGAAATTAAAATTTAAAAGGTTACAGCCAGCATCTAATAGAACCACAACATGCAGACAATAATGGTTAAAGACATTAATTATAATGAATTTTGCAGTCTTTTCATTGTCTGAAAGCATCTCAGGTTCCCAATAAAGTACCCTAAGATCATAGCATGACCCTGATGAAATTATAAACAATGAAACAACCATGTAGCTTCCAATACCTTCTTTAAAACTCCAAATCATCACTAACAACCTGAAAATCAGCAAATTAGACAAGCAAATATTAGAACTAAAGATACGTCACATGCAATTACTCACTTATTCTTCAGATTTAAAGGCATCAAAAGCAAATAAAACATTTGCAAGAAAACACCAATTAGTTGAAGGTCCATGATCTTGAACAGATTTCAGTCAATAGAACTGTTATTGTAACAACAACCCAAGAAATTAATGAAAATTAATGTGTGCTGGGAGTGAAGTTCCACACAAGAATTGAAAATTGATAGGCTCACCTTAGCTTTGAAAAAATCTATCATCTCAATCTCAAAATGAAGTTCATCATCCTTTGGAACGTTATCAGATGCTGAAACTGGACAATCATCCTCACCATAGTGCAATTGAGGCTTCATCTTAAACTGTGAAATAGCAATACAATTTTGTAGTAAGTAAAATATACCAGCATATCTAAACCATCAAAGTACTTAATTTGCTCACTCTAGAAGGTCCTTATCCAGGAAGTAAAATGAAAACTTTCAGACAACTAAAATTAGTGAAAGATACAAGGATTAAGAAACAAATTCCAAATATTTTTTCGTGAAATATATATGGTGTACATTGAGTTTATTCTTCTCCATTCTTTGCCATATATTTTGCCTATTTTCCTTTTTAATACGCAGAGTTTTGGAAACAATGAAAATGTTACCATTGCAACTTCACCCTTCAACATCGTTGGAATACCTTCTAGCAATCCCAATATCATCTTGCTTTTTCCCAATACATGTCTTATTGGGGTACCTTTGCCTGTCATGTAAGGTGCATACTTATTCAAGCCAATGGCTATAGTAGAAGATAAATCAAATAGTAAACCTTACAACAACAGCACATTCATTACAGGATAAATGAGAAAATGAGAAATAACTGTTAATGAATGACTCCATCTCAATTACATTGAACCTTCAAATGGAATCTACAATGCAGTTGAAACATAAACCTTAAAAGTATTGAACAAAGAACTCAAGCGCTATTCTCTAAACCATCAGTACTGTCTATGTGATTTCTGCAGTCATAAGAGAAAAGAACAGCCAAACCAAAGGAAATAAAATGAGTTGACCGTATAGGCATTACTAATGTACAGGATAGAACAGCAACCATTTTTGCAAAGAAAACATATGATATGTAACCAGAGGGAAAATACAGAAGTGTCTTTTTCAGTTTACTTAAAATGTAACTAGAGGCATACAATCAACTCACCTCCATTTTCAAATCTAGTAGATTCAACAACAACTCCATCCAACGTTCGAATGGTACAATGATACACGACCTGCAAAATATGAAACACAACTCAGATTTCACATTTCAAATCCGAACTGCTCAAATAGCGCACATTCCATGATGACAATAAAGCCACTCCCCACTAGTATAAGACAGCATGTCAATTGCAAAAATGTACTCTCAATCGCAAACTATAGATTGAAGCATTTCTCACTACTCATATACCCAGCCGTGCTAGTTTATCTTTGAGTTAACTCAATCCTTTGTGTCTAACCGGGTACAACATTTGAAATGAAAAGGAATACAATCAGGCAGAACCAGAGCATGGCAAGCGAAAAGAGCTACCTGATCACCATCTGAAGGCCTTGAATCCCCCCCACCGGGCCTCATCAGGGCTTTCATCAAACTCCCGGGCACGATTTTGCTTTTCCTTTTCGTCATAAAATGAAAACATAGAAACGAATAGCGTTACACTTGAGAGTTCTTATTATCATTAAAAAAATTGAAAGTGGAAAGAAAAAAATATACCTCTTCTCATCATCAGTTGGTGGTTTCTTCTTCTGTGGCGCAGATTCCTGTTCCGTATCCTCGTCTAGAGCCATAGCCAATTACACTGGCCGCAAAATCGGCGAATAGTCTTTTAATATAAACGGACCCTAGATACAATTAATAGAATTACAAGAGCTACACGGTGAATTGAGCTAACAAATAGTCACGATTAAGTTCAAGAACGAATAAGATATAGCAAACACATTGACCAGAAATGACAGTAAACCCTTACGTTCAACTTGCTTAAAAAAGCCAAGGAATTTCCTCTTTTTTCCACTATTTAAGAGCTCGCACAGCTAGAACACAAACACAATTGAGTATAATTGGAATGTTTGGCGATTGAAATGAACTTTCCAATTCTTCTCCGACCTGAATTCTTTCGCTGTAAAATTCTTCTTCCTGGTTTGGCTCTCGAGAGAAATTTTCGGAAAATGAAGATTTCGGAGGTGGAAGACGAATCCGGACCGATTGACCCAACCGTAACGCAAAATAGTATGCACTTGGTAAAAAAGAAAGTGCATTTTGTTCTTAATTAGTCCTTTAATTGCTATATATTTTTATTTTAAAGAAACATTTTATTTATTTAACTGATATATATACTTCTCCTATTCGGAATTTCAAGAATCGAGGACACTGTATTTACACGGGGCAATGCAACAAAGATAAAAAAAAATTACAAAATTTAATGGTTTCGAACGATTCATTACATATAATTTTATAATTTAATGTACTACATCAACACATATTACTTTATGAATATACTTTTTATAATTTATTTGTAGTTAAAGTATTTCTTTTCATTTTATGAGTGTCAATTTAGAGTTGGGTCAAATTTAAAAAATTTCTTCTAATTATCGGATTTAAATTTACTTTTATAATTCTTTTATCATTTTTCGAATGTGCTCGAGTAGGGTTGCTATCCATAAACCCTAAACAATTTGGGCCGAGGCTTGCCCTCCATGTTTGGGGGCTCGCCAAATGCCGAGGGCGAATTGGCCCCCACGGCTATCTGCCCACCCACGACAACCGCTGAACAAATTTACATCTCAAAAGCAAGTTCACAAAGTTCATAACCAACTTAGAGAGAGATGCTGGCTAAAAGTGACGAAGACTCGAGATTTAAACTTTAAATAGAGAGAAGAGAGAGAGAGACAATGGGAAAGGGGTTTTAAAACAAACACTATAATAAAACGACATCATTCAATCCAACTCGGGACTCGTCTCCCATCCCTCCATCTGCAAACAGGGGCTGGATGGGAAGGGCCGGATGGCAAGTGGCAGAGTCCCACCACCCACTCCTACGCTCAAGGAATGTAATATGTGATTATATGCATTTTTGTGTTAATTTGTAGGTTCGGTGGCATATATGGAGGAACCATTTAAATTTTTTTTCTCAATTATTGATAATTAAATAATGTCATAAACTAATAGATAAGTAGTGTATTGAAAAAATTTATTAATTAAAAAATGTTTTTAATAAGAGCCGAGAAAAGTGAATTCTCTTTGATTTAAATTTTGAAGGATAGGGGTGTAAATTGGTCCGGTCCGGTCTAGGGGTGATAGACCAAACATCCCTAGGAACCTGACCGAATTGGTAGCTACAAGTTTTGTCCGGTCTGTCTGGCCTAATTTTTTATTTTTTATAAATGAATTAATAAAAATTATTTAAAATACTAAATTAAAATTAAGTGAAACTAACTCAATAAAAAATTATTTTATATAGTCAATAATAATAAATTAGATGAAAATTATATTCTTAACTTATATAATTACTATATAATTAATTATTTGATATTATACATTATTTCATTGATAGAATATTAATTTATTAATAACATATTTAAAATTTTATATTTTTAATAGTGATAGATTAGATAAAGATTAAATAATTAATTATAAAATTATTATATAAATAATATAATATATATATATGTATATATCTTTTAAATTCGGTCCATCCGATCCGGGGTGGAAAACCCTGGACCGGGACAGATCAACTTTCACCCCTAGATCATAGGTGTTGGGCGTATCGACAACTAAAAGTGGTAGGTCGCCAACTCTATTGTGTCGGCAATTTGGTACAACGTGAACCTGCGTAGGTTTTTTTTTTTTTTTTTTTTTTGGGGGGGGGGGGGTATGAGCAGTTTCTTTACATATTAATGTCCCGCATTAAAAACTAGACGGCCACGGCTACCATTGGATGCGACGATAAATACAGACTTATTCGGTGATGACTTTTTTAGAAATGCTTGCTGTAAAAGTAAATCTAAAATTTAATATAATTTAATATGATATATAAGATTATAAATATAATTTTATTGTAATGTAAATTTAATGTATCATATGAAATCATATCAATTTTTAAATTTATTTTTATGAGATTTTTTTGTACTTGTTACATTTTTCTAATTTTTTTAGATAAATTTTTTAGCCACAAAGAAATTTAATTAAAGTAAACTCGTAGATTGACGTGACTTGATGTGATAAGTTAGATTAAAAAGTTAGTTTTATTATAAAATAGATCTAATATATCATATAAAGTCACATCAATTTATAAGTTGAGTTCTCCTTCAGAACATACCGGCTGGTTTTATGGAATAAACAACCTCCAATTACAACAACACATGTAAGAAATTTCATAAAAAGTAAAATAGACCCTTTTCACCTGATTACACTTTTGAAGCATGTTCCCCCGACTTGCTCTCCCCCAACTAAAGCTTTTCCTCCATCGCCCCCAACTGAAGACTTGATAGGCGTTATCAATGGCGACAATTAAAAAAGAAAAAACAAGTATAGCAATTTATATATATATATATATATATATATATATATATATATATTAATCAAAATCAGAGGAGTTTAATCATTAAAAAGGTTATAACACCCATCAAATATTGCTTTTTTCAAACCAGTCCTAACACAAAAAATGCATCTAATCAAACTGTAATTTGGCATCTAAATTATGACCACTTCACTCTCCGGTAATGGCCTAAGCTAATGGCTTAAGCAGTAACAGCCGCTCCCTTCTTCCTTGGTGCTGCTTGAGTACTTTCTCTGAAGCCGCTATTGAATCTTCGAGGAACATGGCGGAGGAAAAGTGGGTTTCATGGTTTAATTTTCTTCTTCTCTCTCTCAGAAGACTTTGGTTTCGCAGGACGCGTGCATTCATCTCCCACTCGCTAGATTGCATGGACCACGTTGATATTTCTTTGATTTTAATGCACCATCTTCTCGTGATATCCTGGGTTTGGGATGGGTGCTTGGGGGTCGTGAGATCAGTCTGTCGCTTGTTTTGGTCAAGGTGGAAGACGATGGGGGCACCAAAAATAGAAGCTTGTTTTCTCTAAGTTTGTCTCTGAGTCAGTATGGAAGCCGATGAGGGCATGAGACTTACGGAAGCTTTTTGTGGAGTTTTTAATCTTCTATAAGATGCGTGCAGGATATGTTAATTGAAAGACTTATGTGAAGGATTATTATTGGAGGGCTGTTTTTTGGATTGGACAGTCCATCGGCTTGAAGGTATTCTCTTATAAGTTTATTTTTTGTAAATTGTAGCACTTGGAGCCAGTTGGATGAAAAGTGAATTTTTACACCAGCCAATTGAAGGCTATCACATAAGTATCTCCACAAATTTCTATTTGCACCCTCACACAACTCACAAGTGATAAAAACAGTTTATTTGGATCCTCTACCACCCACGTGACCTGCTCTCCTCACTCTCTCCTCATCTATCTCTCTCTCTCTACAATATGATTTGATTTCCAAAGATTTGTGGGACTCTTTGTTTGGTTTCAAAGATTTGTGGAGCTCTTGTGCTTAGTGAAACTTTCTGAAAGGTAAAACTTTTTGTTTGTTTAGTCCCTTATTTTTGTTTTGTCTCACAAAATCCACAAATTATTTTAGGGTTCATAAATTTAATCAATCGAAAGGTTCATAAATAATTTAATAAATTATTTTAGCTCCACTTCTTTTCTCATTGTTTTTATTTGTAACAGTATATTGATTATAACAACAAAATTTGGTTGGGATTCTCCTTGACCTCTAACTTAATAAAGTTTATTTATTAAAAAAATTTTCATTGGCTCTAAGGGGTCAATTTATGTATTAGTCCTTGACAATTTGTCGAATTTCAAAATTCTCTTCGCATATAAATTTCTCATTAGAAAGTAGATTTTAAAGTTATGTAAGAAGTATATCCTAGGAGACTAATGAGGCCCACATATTATAAGATACTTATTTAATATAAAGTTACAGGTAATATATACTCATGAAAGGTTGGATTACTTGATAATACACCAAATTTGCATTCCTTGATGGAAGGGTCCCTAACCCACAAATGAACCACAACATTAGTTTCAAGCATGTGTACTCCATCTATGATATCTTTTGATATGGGAGGGCTAGAAAGTTCCTTTCAAGATTCGGGTAAGTTCTTTCTACTTGTGATTTTCAACGTACAAGCACAAACATTGTTAAAAATACACATCCTTTATGTATTTCGACTGCAAACTCTATCAGAGAATTAACTCAGCAGTAATTCAAGACCAAGGAAATACTTTAAAGGTATGAGATCTTTGAGTTTGAATTGAGAGTGAAGAAATTGTTTTAAATCAGCTACAAAAGCATCATCATTACTAGTGATGATAATATCACCCACAAACCAAAAGTGCAATAAAAGAAGCACATATTTGTCAGGTGAACAAACTATAGTCAGCTGAAGATTGAACAAAACCATAAGCTATCAAGGCAGTGGAAAATTTTGAAAAACTATTGTCTTGAGGCCTGCTTAAGGCCGTATAAAGACTTGTGCAATTGACATACAAGTGGAGAATTTGAAGAATTAGTAGTTGCTTTGACATAAATAGAAGGTAAAAACTCCCCTTAAGTAGAAGCTCCATTATTAATGCATTGAAAACTAGGTGGAAGAGACATATAGTGTAACAACCCGGACCAATAATTTTAAAGTCGGGATATTGATCATTTTTATTGGGCCTAAATTATATTTAATAGGCCATATTGGATAATTCCATGAGCAATAAATTATTAAAGTTGATTAGAAGTTTTAATTAGACTCAATGATTAAGTTAAATCTTATTTAATATTTATTGAACTAGTTAGACTCCTTTTAGAATTTAAAAATCGACCATTATAAGTTTATCTCAATCTAAAATCATCACTATTGAAGTTCTCTACACAATCTCAGTACTCACAATCCTGCATTAAATGAACTATTAGAATATGTTTTTAATTTCAAACACACTAGGATTACAATTCTAGAACCCTCTTCACCTTAAAATTCCTAAACCTAACCCATACCATTCTATAAATAGAGTCTCATGCACTGTACGTGCACCTACCTCTTCAAACCTAAGCTTTTTTTTTAGCTCTCTTTGTACCTTCAGCATGTTGTAGCCTCATCTCCCCCACCATAAAACACAGCAAGGCCACCATCGTCTCTTCCTCCCCCTTACTCACAATCACTGTGATCAATTTTGGATCAAAAATTTTAGGAAGCAACACTACAAGGCAAGTAGCTTGATTATAAATTAAGACTAGTATACGTTAGCTAATTATATATATTATTAAAGTCAACTCTTTCAAAATTAGTGTTTATGTACCATTCAAGTCATGATATTTGCAAGTACATCATTCATCATATTTCATTCCATATATTATAGTTATGTATGTGTTATGTATCTCACGTTGTATAAAACACATAAACTTTCATACGATCAAGTGTAAGATAAACTCATAACAGTTAATTAGATGGTTATTCAAATGCATGGTAACAATGCAATTTCAGCGTGGATGTGCAAATCATGGACTCAAGTGTGGTCTGCCATAATATGCTAGAATACTATCAATGGCTTCTTTTGTAATCGTGGGACGTGGGACAGATGCACAATCTCGCACACAGGGTTAAGTGTGTTGGCTGGTCAAATCAGTCAAATAAATCAGATCAGTCAATTAATTCAGATAAATCAGTTATGCATAGCATAAACATTAGTATGATCATTCATAATTTTAATTCTCAGCATGAAATATTTTATGAAAACCTTACGTTAAGTCTATTTACGTTATGATGAGTTTCATATTGAGTCGTCAACTCATTTTAGTTTTTTTTTTTTTTTATGTTTTTAAACGACCACAAGTCAGAATATTTATGAAGGTAGAGCTACAGTACGAGACTAAGTCTAGGGAGGCGTGACAATGGCCTAGATCATGTACATCGATTTCAAGTTATGATTTTTAGGGCACAGATTTTGAGAAATTTTAGTAAATGCTTCTACGCACTCTATCTTATGATCTCAATATTTTTAATAAATAATTATTTTAATTATTACATAGAATCTTTGTATCTGACGCAAATATAAAAAAATATTTTTTTAAGACAAGTTCAGTAGTAGCACTCCAGCTCTCCCAAATCTCTAAAAATGACTTTATTAATAACTGTGGGGAGTGGGATGTTACATATAGACCTCATCCTCTAATTTTCCATGCAAAAAATTATTATTTACATCCAGTTGGTGTAGGGACCAATTCTCGGATGCAGCAATGGGCAAAAGAGTACGCACAGTCACTAACTTGGTAGCAGGATTGAAAGTTTCCAAGTAATCAAGTCATTCCTGTTGTGTGTAGCCCTTAGCAATTAACTGAGCTTTTTTGTTGCTCAATAGAACTATTAGAATTATATTTAATCTTGTAAACCCACTTACATCCAACAGCTAGCTTGCTTGTTTGGAGGTGAGTGAGTTATTGACCAAGTTTTGTTATCTTCCAAGGCCTTCATTTCGGTTGCCATGGCATCATGCCACTGAGTATGTTGCATGGCTTGACGAAAAGAGGTAGATTCTACTTGGGAATAAATGGAAAGGGCAAAAGCTTTATGAGAATGAGAAAGTTTGGAATATGAATAACATAGGAAAGTGGATGCTGAGTACCTGAAGCAGGAGCATTACTCGAGGAATTAGATGAATGGCTAATGTAGTTTTGGCTAAACTACAATGATAATTTGCAAGATATGATGGATATTTATGAACTCAATTTGATTTTTGAATTTTAGGCTGAGCAATTGGAGTAATTGATTGAGTAGTGGAATTATCATGTAATGATTGAGAAGGCTCCCTTGTTTAGCCATAGAATATATAATAGGAGCTTTAAAATTATCTTTCATAAGATATAAACCAGCCACTAGTTTAGCCACTCCAATCGTTTTTCAAGAGTGTAGGTCCTGTATGAAGCAAAGTTGAGCAAGAAACACAAGACAACAAGAAGAATTTTCAGTGAATCTTTTAGCTGAAACGAGATTAAAAGAAAAGGATAGGACATATAGAACATTGTGTAGGACTAAGGAATCTGATATTTTCATAGTACCAACATGTATAATAGGAACACATGTGCCATTTGGTAATTTTACTGAAGTATTGACAAGGGAGGTAATTGAAGCTAGGTGAGAAATAGAACTAACCATATGGTCAGTAGAACCGCTATCAATTATCTAGGAATTAGATTTACTAGAAATGTGATTAGAGTAAAAAATAGAAGGTAAAGTCATACCTGATAGGCTAACAACAATCATTGGAAGGTGAATTAGAATGGCTCGTAACAATCATTGATGCGGGTTGGGATGATTGTGAAGAAGATTGAAGGCAAGAAGCTAAAGGCATTTTTCTTTGGAGAAGGGAAATTTAGGAGTGGTATCTGAATTTGTGGTTGCTTCATCAAGGCCAGTAGAATATAAAGAAACCTAGTTTACAGAAGATGTTTTGGTTCTAGGATTCTGACGAAGTCCAAGCAGATAACCATGTAATTTGTAGAACCTTTCAACTATGTGTCCAGTTTAGGCCACAATGGGTACAAACAAGCTTAGAGCGTAGCTTAGGATAATACTTCTTGTTTGATCCAGGAGAAATTATATTCTTACTGAGCAAAGTAGTCGATTCAGTCATCACAGAGGCTCCTACAACTTTTGTCATTTTTCTTCTTGTAAATTCAAAGACAACACCCTATCAATGGATGGCATTAGGACCACTAATAGGATCTGTCCTCGAATATGCGTAAATGAATCATTTAACCCCATAAAAATTTGAACAACATATTCATTTTTATGTTATCAATCATTGTCTTTAAAGCCCCACATGAACACCTCGGGTTACAAGAACAACTAGGAATTGGTTTTACAGTAGAAAATTCATCCCACGTACCTTTAAATCTTGAGTAATAGGAACTCACATAAGATTGATCTTGAGTAAAAGAAGCAAGATCTTTCTTAAGCTGAAATAGGCTAGGACCATTACCTTGAGTGAATCAAGTCTTTAAGTTTTTCTAAAGACTTAAGAATCCATGAAAACCCATATTGTTGCAAGAGAACCACAAAATATACAAGGGATTAGATTGATCTACAGGCCTAGAGAAAGTACCATCTATAAAACCTATTTTATTTTTAGCATTGAGAGCTGTCAACATTGATATGCTCCATGCGTAGTAATTCTCACAATTTAATGGCTGAGAAACTAGAATAGAACTGGGCTTTCTCCATGATGAAGAAAATAGGGATTTGAAAAATCCTCTAGGAGAAAAAGCAGGGTTTGATGCAGAAGCCATATCAAATATTATTGCTCTGATACCATATTAGAGAATCAACCCAGCAACAATTTAAGAATCACAAGAACGAGGGATGTGAGATCCCTAAATTTTTTCAAACTTTTTAATTATCTATTATTTATTTAGTTGTGTTATTTTATTTAAAGTCATTATAATTTATTTTATTTTTGTAATTTAATGTTTGGTTGGGCTTATGTGTAGTTAGTTGTAGGGTTTTATTTTTGTGGGTTAATTATAGTGGGCTCTGTGTGTGTGTGTTTTATTTGGGCCATATAATTTGAGAGAGTAAACCAGCCCAGCCCGTGTGTGTGTGAGTTCAACCCAGCTGTGTGTTTTAGAAACCCAGCCCGTGTGAAGTGAGAAGTCGGCCCGTATGAAGCCTAGCCCCTTCTTCAAGTTAAACGGTGCGTTTGGATGAAACCAAGGGTTTCATCGCTTTCTTCTTCCCTTGCGCCATGCATCTTCTTTCTCCTTCTTCTTCGTTACTTCTTCTTTTCTTCTGCAACTTATTTGTTTTAGTAGCTGCTGCCGACACCACCTTTAGCCACGCATTTCATTCTCTCATCACCGGCCACCTCTTCCTTTCCTCTCCACCTCCAACTTCCACTCTTTCTTGCTTAATTTACTATGTGTCACTCAGCAATGGAGTCCAAAAATTTTCACTATCAAGCCGCCGCCCCTCACGGTGCCACCACCACCTTTCCTCCACTTCTTGTTTGTTTCGTGTTGATCAACTGGGTATTTCGCAACAATGCTGTCAACCAGCCGCTCCACACGTCCGAACGCCGCTTCACTTCTCCTCTACCCGTGAGCCACGCAACCACTAGCTACGGCCCCTTTAAGCTAATCATCGTTGGAAGCTCCATTGGCCGAACCGCCATACTCAGCCTATAAATAGGACCGAGTTCTTCATTTCTCTGGATATTCGAATGTTTGATCATCTTGCTTCTAAATTGTTAGTTTAATTTTCTGTGAAATTTTGTTGGTGAATTCGAGTGAT
Organism: Cyclocarya paliurus; assembly: GCA_029856935.1. Taxonomy (NCBI): domain Eukaryota; kingdom Viridiplantae; phylum Streptophyta; class Magnoliopsida; order Fagales; family Juglandaceae; genus Cyclocarya; species Cyclocarya paliurus. The sequence goes on along the minus strand of CM056955.1, from coordinate 29,312,622 downwards.
TTAGAGTAATTTTTTCCGTGCACCACCGTGAACTCCTCTCTGTGCCGCCACCTTTAACAACACCTCCATAAGTTTGATCTTCCAGAAATTTCTCGTCTTCGATTGTAAGTAGTTCTCCAAAATGCGATCCATGAGTTTTAAACGGTATTATTATAATTGATGTTATTTATAAATTGTTTGTTTGAAATAGGCATTGGCCCGTTGAAGTGTTGAGAATAAATTGTATTTTATGTTGGATTTGGGCCTTGGGCCGGAATTTGAGAATGGGATTACGCATGTAGTTGGTTGTAAAATTGTGTATTTGTAATTATTTTGATATTATATAAATAAGCAAATTATTATGTCATCCAATAATTGTTGTCATTCATATTTATTGTCTTTAATTAATTGTGCTATGAAGTCACGCTGTCTGTTTGGAAACTGAGATTGATGGTGTTAATTGTGTGGGTGCGTGTGTATCACGACCCCAAGCCGAGATAGGGCATTAGCTCGGTGGAGCTCCTCTGGTCACTCGGGAGCGTAATAGACTGACGTGACATCCTCTGAGTTGTCGCAGGGCGACGACGGGAATGGAGGAGACGGTAACGCTCTTGTATCGATTCCGTGGCCTTTTGCTGGCGGGGTTAGAGGATGTTTGGTCATGTACACGCTGGGCGTGGAACTAGGCATCACTCGTTACGAAGTCCCATGCACAGACGTTACCCGTGATGTGACGATGAGAGCCAGGGTATGCATATGGTCCATAGGGATGGTCGTAGTGCATGCATATTATAATAATGGATATATATATGGGCCAAATGGGATTTTGGCGTGAGTTATTAAATGTGATATTTTGGGAAAGATGTGAAAATTGTTCCTTCATGTGACCGTATGTGGTCAAGTTGATTGAAATAATGTATTTTGAATCTCTTAGATGTTATTTTGGTTAAATACTTGCTGAGATGTCAAAATCTCATGTGGTGTTTTACCCTGTGGTTCCATCTTATGGTGTCATAGATTTTGACGCAGAGACTAGGTATGAGCCTGAAGGACCGGCTCTGCCGGAGGCATGAATTGCCGTTATGTTATTCGGCGTTACGGGATTTGTTTCCCCTTTTGTTATTTGTTTTCTTTAAATTATCTGTCAAATGACTGTAAATCCTTGTAAAGAATATTTTATTTTTCTGGTACTCAATAAAGAAAGACCTTTTATTTCTCTGCTGCGAGTATTATATTGTACACTTATTGCATATTATACATACTCTGAGCACTTGTCGTTGGAGTGCGTGATCCATGTGGTCAACATCCCGGTGTCACGAACTCCACTAAAATAACACGTGGGGGTCGAGGACGCCACAAGGGAGAAGTGTAAAAGCTTGTACAAGAACAGAGAAACAGAGAATCTTGACTAAGAGACAAAATGAACTTGTATTGTATTACTTGATAACCAAAGTAAATATCTCGAGTCACTTTTATACACAAGGAAATCAAGAAAAAAAATATAACTAAGTTAATTGTAGTTTGTATATTACACGTGTAGAGGTTTTTATATGCCAACAAGACTCATATAAGTTAGTACACTTTGTTTGAATCTTTTACATTAGTATTAAAGATATTTACATACTTCATTTTCGTGTATGGTACATGGACTATAGTAATTGTTCGTATTGTGCAATCATTGAATATAATGAACTTGCTTTTGTATGAAACATGATTAAGAATAAATTCGATTTTTACTCCATTTTTGTTAAGAGCGGTGCTACTTTGTCGCCTGAGTAGCACCGCTCCATTTGACTGCCAGTTGCTTTTCATCTTCTTCTTTTTTTTCATTTTTCTATTCATATTTTTTTAATTTTTTTAAATATTTTTAAAAAAATAAAAAAAAAATACACCAATACACTTAAAATCACTTCCTTCATCATTAAGTACAAAAAAAATTAATAATTTCACTGAGCGGTCAAATAGAGCAGTATTGTTAGGGACCCCGGTCTTGTCCCTAAACACTAAGTCCACAAGCTCGCCTTGGTGATGATGGTAACCGAGTGTCAAGCCTTCTTGCTTGGCCTTGCATGTATAATGGCAATGCTGAGCTCCTAGGTTTATAAATATATGGTGTTTAGTGATGAAAATGATGATGATGATTGATGAGTTTGGGTGATCTAAGTGATGAATATGCGTTTTTGATGCAATGTGGAACGGCTTAAAGGTTCCCCTTGATGTTGGGGCCACTTGAATGATATTTAGGGTTGGTATAGTGAAGATAGGCTAAGGTTTGGATGGTGGCTAAGAGGAATTTCGAGATTGAGAAGAGTTGGCTTAGGGTTGGAGTCTAGGATGAGATACTAGGGTTTGGAAATGTGTGGATGAATGAGGCTAGGACTCCTAGATTGATGGAGTCTATTTGGGAAATATAGGAGTGCGGTTTAGGTAGGAAAGATGGAGATGGATGATGTTTGAATGAATTTAGGGTTGTTCCTTGAGTTTAGGGATTGGTTAATGTAAGATGGGATATGGATATGGCAAGAGGTTGGAAGTCTTTGATTGACTTGAGTGATTATAGGAATGAGAGATTTGTAGGATTGGATATGAAAGATAGGTTTGGGTATGGCAAGTGTTTGAAAGTCTTTGGGGTGACTTGAGTGATGGAGTGATTTTAGAGATGGAGTGATTCTAGGGAAGTTCCTAGAATCAAGGGATTGGTTGAGGTAAGATAAGGAATATATAGTTTGTATGATGGGTAAGGTGGCTAGGGTCAGATTCTAAGTGATAAGATGCATGAGAGTTGTTGGTTAGTTGAAGTTTGACTAAGGCAAATGATGTATTTCGAATTTGGAGGGATTGGAGGATTTGTGGGATTTGGCTAGGTCAATGGGGGATTGGATGAAGGGTAAATATGGTAGGTGGCCAAATAAGGAAAGTAGGGCAAACAATGTGTTGGTCGAAATATATTAGTGGAAAAGATCAAATGGGTGAATGGATTGTGTTTGTGATATGGAAGAATGCAAGACAATATGAACAATGGGAAAAGTTATGAACAAAGGATGAATAGACTCAACAAAAGAATATGAAAACTCTTTTTATGGTTTTTATGGATATTTTGAGAAACCAAAGAATACTAAAATTGAGGCTTAGGATATCTTTGATATGCAAGAAAGTAAAAATGAACAAGATGGAAAACATAAGAACAAAGGTAGACAATGGGATGGAACAAAACAATACTGATAAGATAGATAGATAAATCACCATTGATTCACGAATTATACAATAATGAAATAAGATAGATTGAATCACCACATATTCACGTATTGCAAGGTAATGATCCTTTATTAGGGATTCACGAATTTCACCCAAGTAGTCCAAGTGCTAAGCACCGAAAAGTGATCTCTCAAACAATAGTCTACCCACTTAGAAAATTTGCCAAAAGATGTAAACTAAATGTCTAAAAGTCCTATTTATAGAGATTACAAAATGGAAACCCCTAATAGGTCCCTTGAAAATAATTAAATAAAAAAACAATAATATAGGTGTAAGTGCCAAGGTGGCCCGTGGCATGCATTGATGGGCTAGGATGGTGCATGGGCAGCTCGGCTATGGGCTACTATCCTTGGGGTCCTGACAAGTATGTTTTGGGCGGCATGGTAGTGTTTTTCTTTTGTTCAAAGCTGATGGTTGAAATTTGTCTCTCCTTTTTATTTGTACTCTATATATGGCTTGCACATGTTTGGACATCAAATATTTTGGTTTTACCATAATGAAACCTTTTGTTTGTCTCTGAATTATGGATATGGAAGAACATGTCCAAATGGAGATATTTTTGGGTTCTAAACCAGGGATTCACGTCGAAGCAAGCCTATCTGATGGCAATATGGCGAGTGTCACAGAGTACATGGTGATGCCAACAAGGGGCTAGAGCTTGTCATCATTTCATTGACCCCAGTGTGGTAGAAAATCAAGGAGAAATCGTCGAAGTGTGCTGATGGTCGGTCATAAGGATATCGACAGATATGCCACTAAGAGTAAATTTTATTAGGCCTACACCGTTCAAACCAAAATCTGGTCCGAACCGACCCGACCCGCACCAAAAAAGGCGTGAGCTCGAACCGACCAGACCCGTGAAAGGTCGGGTCGAAACCGTTATGCTTCTCCTCGTTTGTTCTAATGGAAGGCAAAAAGCGTGGTCGATGACATCTTTCCCTTTTCCCCAACACACAGGAGACAACCAGGTATCCATAGTGGAAATCAAACGCAGAGATCAAGATCTCGTGGTTTGGGCATAAATGAGATTTCTCTGGGGGCTTCATTAAACTTTATGGGATGATCAGCACAAAACAAAACAAAGAGAATCTTGACGAAACCGCAACTTGAGGTGTAACCTAGAGGCCGGGAAAGGTTCACTAATCATCATTCATCTAGTCTAGGCACGCTTGATTTTTTTTTTTTTTTTTTTTGCCATCATGGACGATAGCTCAAAGGCGTTGTTTGTGATCTCGGCCATGAAGAGTTGCTCGTGGTAGACCTTTTCGGCTGAAATAACTGGCGCATACGAAGAAAGCATGCGATGTATTCTCGGGTAAGGAACCAATGGAAAATACCTCAGAACTCCAAGAAAGAGAGAACCCATCTTCCATAACTCCCCAACCAGCAATGTCATCAATGGTGTGAGCAGCCACATTCAAACAAGTTGTCCAGATGCTCACTGGCTCACCAGATACTTTGTTTTGCAATAGAGTTGAGCAACAAGATTCTAATCACATTCTCCATTCTTAAATTTTGAGCACTACCAAATCGACCACAAAACTTATAACTTTTCCATTCTTACAGCAAGACTTGAACCTCAAACCCTAACCACCAAACCCGTACAAAGTCCTGGTAGGGATCTGAATCGCACACTATAATTCGCGAGCTTCGTACTGGTAGGGATCCACGGGAGAAACTAGAGAGGGATTGTTTCCTTATCCTCGTGATCAACACCTTGATGCCTAACTTTTCTCACAATACCCAGTATAGAGAGTAACAGAAGCGAGAAACGAGAGAGGGGCTTCGCTTTTTCAATGCAATAGATTTTGAGTCAAGTTCGTCCGATATTAGTTGGATTTGATGGATGTCGAAACCGACATTTATTCAACCGACTTTAGCGGGTTCGACTCATTCGGGTTTTGCGGGTTGTGCGGTTTAGCGGATATTTTGCATAGGCCTAAATTTTATCATCTCAACTATACTTATTATGTGACATATTTTAAATGACCATCATCTAAGTAATTAATAAAGAAAGACCAATTTTAAAATATGCCATATAACAAGTATGATTGAAAATGAAAAAAATCTAAAATGAAAATTAGTATGGTAAAAAGAATGTCAATGGGGGCATAGAGGCATTGGTGATGAACGACGTGTCGCTTTGATTTATTTGGCGTCGACTTGGTTGCAGGAGGCGGTTGGGCCATTAAAAGGCTATGTTCTTGTTTCAGGTGAAGTAAAAGAGAAACACGCAGGTTATCGGGTCACATTCGGGTAGGGCGTCTTAGAATGTTTTCGGGCCATTAACTAACTAAGCCCAAACTTGGATCATTAATTTGGGTTGATGTTGGATAAAGGTTTAGGCCATTTTTGTGCTTGGTTTATGAATTTCCTAACAGCAGAGTTAGAGCACATGTAGCCCAATAAAAGAACCCATAATTCTGTTGACCCGGACCGACCCTAATCATTGGACCCGTGACAAATCCAATCTTTAGGTATTTGGGTCCTACTCCATTCAAGCATTGCATGTTGATCTGCCTGGACAGGTTCGGTCAAGATTCCATTTTGTCAAAAAAAAGCGCCCCATAAGACAATTCTCAACTAAATGTATTTCTTCGCTATAATTAATTAGTTGCTATCAACTGAATTTGGGAGCGAATGAAGAAAGATAAGACATACAATATAGGTTCTAATTTTGTCTTGAAAAATTCATTCGAATAGCCATAAATGTTATTGGACACATTTTATATGTTTATCCCTCTCGGATCATTTTAACTATGCATCTCTCTATTCGGATTTCTTGCAGAAAATATCCTCTTCTCTTGTTCGATCTTATACTACCTTGCCACGATGGATTTTTAGGCGTTTAAGAATTTGTTTCTATTGATTTTTTAATATATTTATTGAAAAAGCAATAGGATCCACCAATTATCTAAACTATCATGTTAGGCTTTGTTGTTCTAATATTATTGTTAGATATAATTATAGGTTGTGTAAGCGTTGTACACTCCTTTTAAAAAAAGTTGGGTCTATTATTAAAAAATTAATTTTTTCATATGGCTTTCATATTTTTTCACTTCTTTTAAAACGAGTTCGTGACGCTTACACACTCTATGACTGTAAATATTATTTATTTTTTCTAGGTTTTTTTGGCAAAAAAAAAATCACAATTTCAACAAAACCATTTATTAAGATGGATGTAAGATACAATGTGGTTTTATGAATAATGTAAGAGTGTATATGAATAGTATAAAAACTTGTAATTAGAGCATCTTCATTGGATTATGCAAATGTAAATGTAAAATTTATATAATATCACATGATTTTGCATTTGACTATTTTACTTAAGAAAAATGCTGAATACAAGTGGCATCTGTAAGCGCTACGCAAACAGTGATGAAATGGAAAGTGAAACGGTTCGTTTTGGTCTAAGATAAATGGATAAAATTTTGCTCCATTCTCCCTCCCTTGTCTTCCCCATTCTCCCCCTGTCCCCCATCTTTCTTCACTCCTCACTTGAGTGAAACGCCATTCGGTTGTCCAAACATGAGCAACCATACCCAGGTTTGCACAAACCGTACGAACCGCAAGGACTCGGGAGCTCTCATGGGTCCGACATCGCCTGGTAGTCCAAGGCCCACGCAGATCCATCCCAGTAATATCCTTTAAGGTTCCTGTTCGGTTCTAACCGGAGCCAAAAGAATCCATTGATGGGTCTGTGGAAGCTGTTGAAGGGTTGTATGTCCATTGGTTTGCTTCCATTTTGATTCATGCCCAGATATCAGTTTGTGTTTACTTGGGCGTAAATCAGTCCTTGCCCTTCGACTACCTCTGCTTTGGCTTCCATCGCTGTGTGTTTGCAGTATATCTGATCAGAGTTCAATCCAAAGTTAGCATTTAAGCTCCAAAAGTTGTAACCTAAGTACATCGAGTAAAGCCCATTCGATGAAAGCAATCCTAAAACTACAAGCTCAATGCTCAACAGCCAAATTGAAGTCTTTGTTTTCAGCTTTCTCTATGATTTGACGTCGGCCACGAGCTACTTTTCCTAACCAAGTTTGAGTACCAAAGAAAGAAAGCAAGAGAAGATGAAGGAAATGAAGAACCAACATTTAAATCTAACTTAAAATAGTCAATTTCCAACTTACTTGTTCCCACACGTTCAAGAGCTCTGGCCGTGAGTTGCAACAAAGGAAGAATTGAAATACCCACAAATATAATGGCCCTTCTTTTGCAATGGACGCCGTCGTTTGGGTCCTCACGTTGCAGAGAAGCCATTGGAGCAACATTCTTTCTCTTGGTCCTTGCATTTCTTGAGCAAGAATAGAAGAAACTGGATTGAGAAGAAGAAGAAGGAAAGCAAGATTGGCAGAGGGGAGGAGGGTGTAACTAGTAGGAGCTCCCTGTCACGAAACCCATCGTTTTTGCCTTTTATCTGAAATCTCAGTGCACACAGAGAGAGGGAGAGAGAGAGAGAGGGCAGGCTTGATATACAATTCATTTTAAATTTGACGTGGCATGAACGACTACACGCCGATTGTATCTAAAGACTGTATATAGAAGAACTGTTTACTTAAACTTATTTCTACATTGAGTTATCCATCTACCAGCTAAAATAATAATAAAATATTATTAATTTAATAATAATATTTTTTCAAAATTATTTTTTCTAATAAATTTTTTTCTAGATTAAGAGTTACAAGGAAATATTCTTTTTCTTTCTTTTTTATTAATCGTTCATATCACCTATTTCTAAGTAAGGTTAAAAGTCAATAAATTACATCAACTCACAATTATAACAAAAAAAAAATGAAATTCTGCAAGAACTTTCTCAAATGTAATTTTTTTCATAAGTAATACTACTCTTATTAACGGTTTTTACCAATAATTTTTAGCACTGAAATGTTTTTAATTTTTATTTTTTTACTTAATAATTAAATAAGTACTTTTTAATAATATTAAAATTTTTTAATTTTTTAAAAAATTATATATATATATATATATATATATATATATAAATAAAAATCACAAAGGTACTGACGATAACGACCCGCGGTAGCTGGGAGTAGTGGCCTAGTGCTACTCTTTTTTCATCTAATAAATATTTTAATTCCTAGTTCAGAGAGAGGGGCCCGCAGGATTTAATTTCTAAAAGACTGTTTAGAGTGTTGAGGAAGAGAGAGAGAGAGCGCGTTCAGAGTTAAAGAATTAAAGAAAGTATTTTTTAACAGAGCAGGAAGCGGAAGAGTGAGGGTGTTCAGAGTCAAAGAAAGTATTTTTTATTTCATTTGATCTAGTAAAATTTTTAAAAAAATTTATTTATCATTCTAAATCTTATTATTTATTTATTATTTTATAATATAATATTAGATAATAAATTTATAAATAAAATATAATAAATAATCTTTAATTATCTAATAATATATTATAAAATAATAATAAAAATTAAAATGATGAATAGTATTATTCAAAATTTAAATATGACCTACAATACTAATTTATTATAATTAAAAGTCTTTTTTTTTTGTATTTGTATAATATAATACAGCATATTTTTAGACTCTATTATTCTAACTCTTCATTTTTTTTTTTTAATTTGCATAATCAATGCTAATGTTCAAGATGGAAAGAGGCGCAACCAATTACGAAAGCAAAACAAATGGGGAATCCTCGAAGACAAAAGAGCAAGTCAATCTTCAAACACCTCCCCGCCGAAACACTCACACAGTCCACGTCCAACACCACTAAGGACACAACCGACGTGCAGAGCGGATACCCCAAGAGGCCCCAACCCCCACCAACTACGTGCCTAACGCACGTGGTGGCTCCCCCCAAGCAGCAACTCCATGTGATTCATTCAAAGTTACCAGACTCGCCGAGCCCAATCTTTGCCGGCAAAATGAAGCGATGTGACCAATTTACAGCAAAAAAAAAAAGAATGCATGCTATGCCTTGTGCCAGCACTGTTGTAAAGTGCTCGAGATAGTGAAAGCAACATCTTCTCCACTCATCTCTATCTTCAAGTCTGATAGACAAAGCTTCAAGAGATTCAGAAAAAGACCCGCCATATTTAAATCAAGCGAGATTATGGAAAAAAAGATGATGACAGGAAACGATAGGGCTGGAGCCACGCTGTGCAACCAAAACGTGTAAAAGCAGCAGCCCACGCGTAGTCGCGTATGATCAGTGTACTTCATGACGACTCCCATCATTAAGCCACATCAAAAGATACTTCCCTCCTAAGCAAAACACAGTCTCGCTCACAACTCAAAATTCACTCCATTTCTTCTCTGTTCCCTCTCACCCTTGGTTACTTTGTCTACCAGAGTTAAGGAACCTTGATTATATACTCCAAGAGCGGCCTGAGTAGAACCGCTCAAACTTACCATTAGTTAGTTTTGTAATTTTATTTTTTTAATCATAATTTTTTTAATATATTTAAATATTTTAAAAAAATAAAAAGTTAACATTAATATATTTAAAATTACTTTTTTAATTATTAAGTAAAAAAAAAAAATTATCCAAACAGTACACTTGGAGAGACAATAACTTTTTACAATACTTCAAACAGGGATTTGATAAGAAACTAAAAGGAACTTGATTATATATTTAAATGGCAAAAGGTATTTGAAAAGAAAATTAAGGTAAATAAAGTAGAGAATTGAGATGAAAATTAAATAAAATATTTTTTAATATTATTATTATTTAAAATTTAAAAAAATTAAACTATTTATTATATTTTATATAAAAATTTAAAAAAATTATAATGATAAAATAAGTTAAAAAACATTTTTATTATCCCAACAGACCTAAAAATCCAACAGCCCATGGGATATCCATTTAAATAGTTAGTTTCATTCAGTTTACAAATAAGTTGCTGCCCTAGATTTTGAACCAGCTCAGTTCTTTATAGATAGTTACGAGTTGAATGGTAGAGAAAATTTAATATAATTCATCTAAATTGAATTTTAAAATATATTTAAATATTAAAATGAATTTAATATTTTTTATAAAATGTTACAAAAATTTATAGATCTCATATGTTAAATTAAAAAAAATTATAAATCCCACTTGTAATAACCAATTTAAATGTTAGAAGTAGTTTAAAATTTGAGAATTTAGCACTTTTCTTTTTTGAAAAAACAAGACTCACAATTAAAAAGTAAAATATTTTATTTAAGTTATAAATTTATTTACTTTTCTATTGAAAGGATGTGCGCCATGCTGTTAAGACTGTAGAGATTATTTCCAACAAGTAAATTGATTCCTATTAAACACTGGCCAATCAAATGACATCAGGAAGCGTGAACAGTTCATTGCGCGTTAAAAGACAGGACTTATTTTGCAACATCAACATCAAATGGGCAAAACCCAATAAAGAAACAAACCTACAGACCATATTCAAACTCAACCCTAGTAAAAATTCGTTCATGACCCAACACACTGCAGAGCAGAAAAGAGAACACGCGTTTATTGACAGAGGGAGAGAATTGAGAAGGGGAAGAAATTAAATAATAATTATGCTATTTTATTACTCGATGGCATATGCTGGGCAAGACAGGTTGGGAATCAAATTTCAGGGGAGAAGGAATGATGATGATTGTAATTCACCATACTAAACAAAACATAATGGGCTCCAACCCCTCCTCAACCCTGTGATTTTCTTCCTTCGATCCCAAAGCTTATTCCCAAACTTTAAAAAAAAAAATCCCATCCACCACTTACTCGTGTGAGCCCAACCGAAAGAACAAGAGCTGTAGCTTCATCGAATTCGACATTTATTACCTCTAAACCTACACCCAAAAACCTATTCTTTCATCCTGTTCGTCTCCTCTTTCACCATTTCTTTCTTCATTCTTTCAGACACTGTATCTTAATATAACTATTCCTATAGCAAACTAAAAAAGCTTCCAAATTTCTTTTGCTTCCTAAAACTCCCAAAAAACAAGGATATGAAGAACACAGATCGAAACGGGAATCAATAAGTCCACTCCTTTGGTAGCCTAATCTCATGGTTCGTTTCTGGTAGCGGCCGTATGTTACGTTTCTGATGAGAATAGACGGTGTTACTCCGAAGCCTCGGAGCAGTGTCTGTAAGAGAAAAAACAAACAAACAAAAAAGTCGTTAAAAACCAATTTCTATTGTTTGTACCCGAGGGAAAAATCTTGACATGAGTAACCGTATTATATACCAGCGTCTAGATTTGTAACTGTCCCAAAGAACCGAGGCTGAAGCAGGGGCTGAGAGCCCATCATATCTTCCGAGTTGAGGTTCAGCGCCTGCGCGACTCTTGCAGGGACTAAGACGGTGGAACACGCTGTAAGAGTTGACAGGAAAAGAATCAGCACATGTTGTATAGAAGCGAAATAAACTAACTAGATCTGATTATCAAGACAGCCGACAATAAGTAAATTAACAAATTCCAGACCCACTAAAAAGGCTAAAAGAACTTGACGCAGTAGAAACATAGGGGACCAAACCAACAATTTTCTAAACCAACTAGAAATGGACGGTTTACAGCTTTAAACTCAAACCAACACAGCGGAAAGTAACAGTGACTGGACCTGGCCTCCGGCGTGTATCGGATGGACTATCAACTTGACGAGGCAGGAACACCCCAGTGCCGGCGCATTCTCTTTTACCACCAGGACGCCCAAGAAATACAGCTCTCATGCCTGACCCATTTTTCTGATGCTGGTGCTGGTGCTGGTGCTGGTGCTGAGCCTGTTGCAGATGGGGCCATGCAGAAGCTGACAAACCCAGAGGGCCACCGTTTCTGCCTCCAACGAACTCGCTGTTCCTCCCCCTGTTCTGGGCCGTTTGCTGGGCCTGCCGCTGTTGGTATTCTCCATTCGTCTTCCCTTGTGTTCCCCAAATCGCTGAGCCCTGTTGCTTCAACATCTGTTGCTGTCTGAGCTGCTGAAACTGTTGGAAGTGACAAAAACCCCATCAACAATAGAAAGATTTGCAAGCTTCAGGATCTGATTAAACAAATCTCCGGTTGTGCCAAGAAAGCAGAGTAAATGAGAGCCTTACTCGCATTTGCAACTGCTGGTGGGAAAGCGCGTGTTGAGGAAAAAACCCAACATCCGTGTTGGAATTATCCTTAACGGGAACAGGAAGCGGAGAGGGTTTCCTCGAGGGATCCATGAGACCTCTGCCATGGTTAAGTGCATATAACTCTTCGTTCATCCTCATCCTTGCCACTTCCCCTGCAGCAGAGTGAAGCAGATCCCAAGTTGCTGGTGGGGACGAGACTTGGGAAGAACCATTTGAGCTACCATGGCTAGAGCCCTTTCTGCATCCACATCCGCTGCCCACCGCGCACAGCGTCGATTGTGGTGAGCCGGACGAAACCCAAGCCTGCAAAATGAGCAATAGAAACCCCAAATCAGAAATCATAGAAACAAAACGCGTCGATTATGAAAAGGAAGAACTGTACCAAACCTTCGCGTTCTCAGAGTGAAAAGCGGGGCCAGATATCCTGGACTCATTCACCAAGTTAGAGCGAGCCATTTGGCGGGTCAAGCCAGCGAGGTAGTCCTCCTCATCGCTCTCCGTCTCACTCGAACCGACAAGTGACTCAACCGGAGAACCGAGATCCGATGAGGAAGTCCCAAAAGAGTCAAACCCGTAGGGAAACTCTAGAGGGAACAAAGCCTTCGTCGCCTCAGAGTCGGAGACGAACCCATTTCTTTCATTGTTGTCCATGGCAAAACCGTCGTCGGTGAGGAAAGGTGGGAGCCAAAACTCAACGTCATCCAAACTCAGAGCCATCCTAAAAACCCTTGTAGAAAGAAGAAGAAAGAAGCTAGCAAAGAAAAAATATTAGGGACTGCGGGCTTTTTGAAGTGATGATGGAAAGAGGTTCGCTTCTAGGTTAAGATTTTAATAACCAAAGGTCCAAAACCCTTACCCAAGTTGGGGGTTTGCGGGGATGTGTGTGCGGGAGTCTGATCAGAGGGCCCCAGCCGAATCAAAAAGCAGGGAGAGAAGGAGAGTGATTGAAGGAGGGAAACTGGGGAGGGGTCTCTACGAAAGCCTCGAGGCCTTGCTTTTTAACAAAGCCCCAACACAGTGATTAGTCTCTTTGCTTTTCTTTATGCGCTTACGAGAGAGAGAGAGAGAGAGCGCAGAGGTACGCGCGGATAAAGGGCGGTGAGAAGAAGAAATAAAAGAAAGAGAAGACGGTGGGGTCCATTTGAGAAGAGGGAGTGGGGCACATAACCTGCTGCTTGTGATCGAGCATCCAACTGAAGGCCACGTTCTCTGTAAAATTGTGGCTTTTACGGTGGGGACACACCATACTTCAAAGTGCTTTGGTAATATCTATTCATTATCACTTTAAAATATTATAACAAAAATAAAGTATTAGGTATTACTCCCAATGTTTGTCAAAATCTTTTTATAAACTACAATTCCATTTTTTATAATATATAAAATAATTTTAAAAGTAATAAAGAATCTCACATTTATATAGTGAAATAAAGTAAAATAAATGTGTCATATGGAGTATTATTTTTTTTATACTATCCACCTTTTATAGATATTATAGAAAAAATATTTAATTTACATATAAATTAAAAATAAAAATTAATCAACATCAAATTGTAAAAAATATTTTTAGGCCTCATTTGATTAAATCAATGAGATATTTATATAATTGAAAAAAATAAATATTTTTATTTACAAATTGGCATGGAGGATATATTATCTACTTTTTACATGACAACATACATTCATTTGATTTGTATGATTTGAGGACAAGATTAGTGTTATTTGAATGTTTTTATACCACATAGCATCTTCATTACATGATTCGATTTTGTAAAATTTAAATTATAAAATTTATTTTTTAGATCAAATTATATCAAATAATACGCAATGTAAAGACTTTTAAATATAATTATTCTATACTTATAATATATGTTTAGTTGCATGGAGGTTTTTTAAAAGGAAATTGCAGTATCCTTCTTGGCTAAGTATTTTAGAGGATGCTATATAGTATATACAATTCGTGGTGGATTGTTTTGCTTAGCTGTTGAGGCATATGCTGTGATTGAATCGTAGTGGTTAGCTTTTACGAAGGCAACAGACGTACATTTGTCCATGTTAAGGAGTCCACTTGGCACTTCAGGGGTTCGTCTCCCCCTTCTTCGCATGCAACTCAGAATCTCCGCGGTTCCTTTTTTATTTTTTATTTTTTATTTTTTTAAAGTTTCCCCGTTTTCTTGACTTATCTGTCTCTGGAATCTTGCACATTGACCAAATTTGGTATTCCCGTACAGTTCTAAGTTCTTAGTTACTGTACATTTTAACGATAAAACAAAAGAGATTTGCTATACAACCTCCTACTATTCACCCACACTCTACACTCCAGATTTGCTATACAACCTCCAGTTCAGCTGCCGGAGCTAACCATATACACACTTTTAACGATAAAACCAAAATAAGTTTATGCATTTTTTTTTTACTCTATTGTATAACTTTTATAAGGATTTTAATCTTTATGTTTTAATTTATGAATGTTTAAAAATTTGTAATGAACTTTCCAAACCTCTTTTATGTTTACAAGTTTAATGACCATGTCACATGTCATGCATGAAATAATAAGAAGTCGGCATGAGTAATTACTAGATACAATTTTAGAGTGTACAACTCTCTAAAATAATACACTCTTTTTCAAAAATAATACACGAGATGTACACACCTTATAACTACTGTTAATGTCAAAAATCGTCCAACAAGTCAGAACGAAGGAAAGATATATCCTCAATCTATGATGATGATTCGGGTGTCAATATGGTGCTCTTTGCGTTTATCAATAAAATAAATAATAAAAAAATTCTACTTATCATCCCCTATACCACACATTAACATATAATTTATCATTTTTGCTCATACATTTAAACACACATATATTGATATTTAAATATGTATGTTTAAATAAAATGACAAATCACATGTTAGTGTGTGGTTTGGAGATGCGAAGTAGTATTTCTCAATAATATATAAGCAAATAAAAAATAAATGGAGGGATATAAGGATTTATGTAGTTCAGCATAAATGTCTACGTCCATAGGTATTTTGTTTGGGGGGCGAAATTCACTATGATAAGTGATTTTATATATCTCTTATAACCTTACATATTTCTCAATACAATAGAGAAATTTAGAATTTCAAGAGGTTGAAGATGATACCTCTATTGAAAGAAGATCCTTTGAAGTCATTGTGCGTGGTGGAATCTATGCATAGAGAAGTCGTAAAGAGCCCATTGATTTGTAAAGATCTCCTCATTTTATATAGATTTATTTTTCTTTATTAAAATAATTGAATCCAACTTGTCTTGTGAATCTCTTTCATTTTAAGAGTCTGAGTCTATTATCGCTTATTGGCTTTATCTCTAGGCTAAATTCTTGACTTTATCTTGGACTAAATTATTGACTTTATCTATTCTCTTGCCTTGTGAACACCTAGGAGTTTAAGTCAACTTACTTTATTCCTTTATTGGCTTTAGATTATTAACTTTATTTCTTCTCTTATTATTAGTGATCGATTTCATTCTTACAATTGCAAATATCACTTTTCTACTTTTTAAATATTAATCACCTACAGTAAACTTAAAAAGGTATGTGAGTTATGTTATATAAAATTATTTTTTTATACTTTTTATACATTTCACTGATGTGATTAATCAAAATAATTATTTTATATTAAAAAAAAATGTTGTTCCCAATCACATTAATAAAATACGTAAGAAATAAACAAAAAAACTGTACATAAAAATTTTGAATATATACATCCTTATCCAAGCTGCAACCATGATATAGAAGGGGAGGGGATCCATGGGCTGGACTCTGCATATCGGGGTGGATCGCTCATGACCACGATAGACTTATGAAGATGGGGAATCGTCCCCTTCCAATGGGTGTTTTTTAATTTTATTTTAGGTATTAAATCTCTTAATTAATAAATTTTGTTCTAACTTTTAATTTGTTTGTTATTATTTTTCTTAAACTTGGGTTTTTTTTAATAATTTATACATTTCTGATTAGTATAAAGATGCTCAAATATTTTTATAAATTAGAGGCTCATTTTTCTTTTTGAATTTTGTCTTTGTTATTTATTTTAAATTAAAAAATTAACGATTTACCACTTTCTAGCAACTTGTACGCAATTAATTATTTCATTAATTTTCTTTGCGTGACAACTATGAAACATTGGTCGACCATACACTCATCTAGTAATTAGTGACCAGAGTCATGCATACATATGTGTATATTTTATATATATATATATATATATATATGTATTTATCGTAAGTATGCACAAAGTCGAATCATTATTTGAAACTTCAATATTTTTTTAGAGAAAAAATCACCATTACGGCTGAAACGTGTACTAGCTATTAATTCAAACTTTATGAGTTGCAGGATTTTAGAAATTTGTATGAATAATATAAATAATGAGATCCAAAATATATATATATATATATATATATATATATATATAAAAAATTATTCCCAATAAAGAAAAAGGGAATCTAAATGTGGGCGACGTGCATGGTGACATGATGGGCGCGCGGTGCTCTCATATTTCGGTCAATTCTAAACTTTGCGTTTATTTTTGTTTTAGCCGACGTCGTTTATCGTGGAGATCGTCACGGCGTGTCGTTATCCAGTTGCCTAGCTGTCGGCGTTGGTCGGCACTGTCGTCTCTCCCTGTCGTGGCACGATGTTTTGGGTTCTAACTGGCTTTAGTAAAAACGGGAATTTGAAGCTTTATCTCGTGTAAATTTCCCGCCGAAAGATAAGAGATCAAGAACATAATCTTCACATTCGTTGACTACAATATTGAAGCATCTCCCAAGTGCCAAGTGTTTTTGTTTTATGGGCCAATAGTAATATTCCATGTATAAGAAAAATCTTACTTCCAAGATCGATTATATATGTGTGTGTTTATATATATATATATATATATATGGTTTTTGTAAAAAGAAAAATATGATGACAGACACATGACCTTCAAATAAAAAGAAAAAAAGAGAGAGATCAAATGCGAAAAAGATTTTCCATTGTACGTACATGAGTTGCATGCAACCGAATCTCACATCCCCCGCCCCCATTTTTTCCCCTCAAAATGTCTAGCTGTTTTAATTTGACTTAAAACTATCATGTGCTGGATTAGAAAAAGGCCGTAATATGATCCCATGGGGCGGTGCAACAAGCTAGGGTGGCTCGTGAGTTGCGTGCGTGCATGTTAAATAACTATGAGTGAGAACTTTGAAGTTAAAACTTATAAAAAGCATGCATCTCCCGGCAGGCAGCTTTCATATTCGTCACATACAGGCTAGCTAGCTGGAATAAACAATGATATAAAACATGACGACCATAATTATATATATAATATGATCTAGCTAAAAGGAATTAGCCTGTGCATGCACTCCTTCTTATCCACATGACTTGATGAGTGGGTAGCATGTCTCTCTTCTTGTCGATGATCTGTAGATATATAGAGAAAACAATACACACACACACACACATATATATATATATATATATATATATATATATATATATATATATATTTATATATAATGAAATGCATAATGGATAGGACAAGATAACTGTATGGTACAGCTTGGGAATATTAATGAAAATTATAGGAAAAATATACTTATAATTAATTATCAGATATCCTTGGAGTATGATCATCTTATTTTTTGTGTATTGCTAGACTAATATATTAATAATTACTAAAAAAGTATGTAAAGATTCCTACAAAGTTTTAGTGGATTCAAATTCTTAATTAAATAATATATATAATATTGTGTGAGCTGTACCTTGGAATAATTATTTTTTCATTTAGATTTTGTTTTGTTTTTTGGATTAATATTTAAGAGATTAATATTGGTGCATGTTGATCTAACTAAGAGTTTTGGCAACTAAACCATATAAATTCCATCTTAATTTATCCACTTGGATCGATTAAGAGCTCTACAATAAAATCCAAAATTATGTCTGTAAGCTGTCTCGAGGAGAGGAGAATTCCAATAACTTGCTCTGATTATATTCCATTAGGTTACAATTAAATTTAAATAGTTTACAATTATGTTGAACTGATATTAGATCAGTTGACGTTCCTCGATGATCCTTTTGTAAGCTCAAATTTTATAAGCTTGATTTGAGTTTGGTTCGTATAATAAACAATTTAAGGGCCGTTTGAATTGGGAGATGAATTGAAAATGTTTGTAAATAGTAAAATAAAATATTTTTAAAATATTATTTTTTAAATTATTATTTTAAAATTTGAAAAAGTTGAATTATTTATTATATTTTAGTGTGAGAATTGAGGAAAGTTGTTTTGAAATTTGAAAAAAAAATATTATATTTTGTATGAAAATTTGAGACAATTGTAATGATGAAAATAAGATAAGTTGAAGAGAGTTGTAAATCCAAACGGATTTGACTCGATCGTATAAATTCTATAACTTTGTAAACGTTAATATATTTTTTACTTTCACAATAAAAACATTTTAATTATTTGAGAAGATAAAAGGGAATCACATTTTTATTATTATATCACGGATTCTTTTAGATATAAGTACTTATATATATAGATACGTGTGAATTTATATAAACTTTTATTAGGATTTATCGATAAAGTCACAAATCTAATATAAATAATATATGTTGAGATAAAGTTCATATATAATTAACATTCATTAATTTTAACTTTTATAAGTTTATATATATAATTTACCTAACTAATTTAAATGATATATATTTACATAACTAATAAACTCGTTAAGATTAAATGTAGCTAAAATATCATTAAAATAATAATAGAATGAAAACACCTCGTATTAGGACTAGGCCGACAAGTAGGACCAAGTAATTATTAGTGCACATGAGAATTAAAGTGTGGAAAATTCACATAAAAAAATTAACTAATTATGGTTAAACTAACATCATCATAAAATAATCAACCAACCCAACTATAACCTCAAGAAAAAGACAAAAAAAAAAAAAAGAGAGTGGAAAATAGGCCGGCCCCCATAATCATTTGGCCCTAGGATAACAAGAATTAACTGGATAATCATGCTTCTTCACGAATAACTTTTTCTCAATTTGATTAGAGCCCTAGTTGACGCGTATAAACAAAAAGAGTAATGTTATGTATGAATTTTAAATAAATAAGTTTTATATTGATATTTTTATAAATAAATAGATCTCACTTAAAAATTATAGTTTTTTTATTTATTTATATTTTTTCAATATGAGATATATATTTTTTTTATAAATATTTGTATGAAATTTGTCTATTTAAAATTTGTACAAATTATTTATAAAAAAAAATTCAAAAAATAATTCCAACTGCAATGGGATGCTATTAGTGCCATTGGTATTGTTACGACTAAAATATCAACGTTTTTTTTGTTCTGTAATTTAGTACAAGGTTTAAATTTTAATAAAATTATAAAGAATAATGTTAGATATAATTATAAACTGTATAAATACTGTGCACTAATTTAAAAAAAGAATGAAATCTATTATTAAAAAATTAACTTTTTTATGTATATCCATCTTTATTCACTTTTAAAAAAAAAATATACGACACTTATACACTTCATAACTATAAATATTATTTTTTAATTATAACACTCGTATAACTTGACAAAATGTAAAGTCCAGGATACTATTCCAGTACAAATTTCTAGGGAACTTCCTGTAAATTCTGCATTCATTGAAAGGGTTTTGCTATACAACCTCCCAACACTCCACACTGCACCATTTTTTAAATTTTTATTATTTTTTAATAATTTTTTTAATTTTTTTTTTGAGTTTATTTTTTTTAAATTATTTTAAATTTTCTATTCATTATTCATATAATAAATATTTAATAAAAGGAAAAAATTAAAAAAATTAAAAAATATATAAAATATAGAGTGTTGGAAGGTTGAGAAGATTTATTGTTCTTTAAATAGATTTGCATTTGTACGAATTATTAAACATCATTAATTATGTTTGTATTTTTGTCCTTTTTTTCTTTCGAAATTCAGAACTTTCCAAGTATCTTAATGGAATGGATAACCTTGGAAGTTTATGTTTTATATATATTTTTAATTAATTTTGCATGGCCCAGTTGCAGCAATGAACTTGGGGGGTAGACCAGCAGACAAGGTGGACTAATGAGTGTCTTGTAACACTCAGCTCTAGCAGCACCTGACAACACACGATCATACCTTTTTACAAAGAAACCTTAGATCCAATCACCGCCACGGTCTGACTCCACCACGCTTTTCGCCAGCGCGTGGTATAAAAATCTTCAAATTTTTTTTGATATTTTTCCCTTTTAAATTACACAAAATATTAATTGAAGGCGTGAGTGGTGGCAAAGTCGGTGGCCTGAGTGGTGTCCAGATGGGCAGTGGGTCTTTAGGATAATGTGGATCTATGAGTTACCCTAATTATTTGGTGGTGGGGGTGATTTCCTTTTGAGTGTCCTTCAAGCTTGCTACGATGATACCATCATCTTCTTCCCTTCCCCGTCCCCCCTGCTTTATTTATGCCTTTCATCTCTTTTCCTTTTTACTTTCTGAGTAAAAGTAGTAGGCAACCTTGGAATCCTTTGATAGATGTCTGCACCGCATGCATCGGAGATATGGCGTGGGTGTTACAGTATTTAATGAATGATTTTGGTTGAATTTTAATTTCCATAAATGCTTTATGCCATCTTATCTTGAAACGACGTTATCTCTAGCTACTTTTCGTTAGTCCAAATTCTTACCCTATATTATATATGGGTCCCTGCAGTACCTTCGCATGCAAGGGATTAAAAGATCGATTGATCTGTTCAGGGATAGATTTTTTTGGATCTTAACAAGTATATTAAATATCAATACATGATATTGAGATACTTCTCATCAATTAGCATAAATGTCCAACATCACGGCCTTCTTCAAAGCATGCAATTGACTAACATATAAAACTTTTGATTGTTGTGAAAACACGTAGCGATAAGAAACAAGTGAAAGCAAATCAATTAGATCAATCACACGATATAAAATTAACATGATTTGACAACGTGCTTATGTCTACAAAGCTACATGAGATTTTATTATACTGAAAAATTACAAAATATATTTTGAGAGTGAAATCTCACTGTTCAAAACACTCAAAACATACTAAATTATTCATTAAGTACATATATATAGTGTCACGCGGAAGAAACTCTAATTTATACTTTTCTACATTATTCGTTTGAGCAGAGTGTCGAATGCACCTCAAGCAAGATCTCTAATATCCAAAACTCGGTCGAGCTACCTTTCGAACGAGACTCGAGTGAACTCTTTATTTGAATTTCACTCGAGTCACTTGTTGCATAAACGTTGAGCGAACTCCTTGCCTGTTTTTTTGAATGCAAACAGTCCCAATTTTTTTTTCGCAAAAGACCTCACAAGGCTTATGCTGACACACCAACAAAACTAGGCTCTACAAATTCAACATTGATTAATTTAGATTAGTTTTTGAACATGTATCTTAATTAGGTCATCACATAAATAGTTTATTAAAATTCTTTTTCGCCGCTGTACGTGGAATCTGTATTTTATGAAGATCAAATTCTCGGAATATGAGTGATCGATGACTGTTGAGTTAATTGAATTGGTTCTAGAAAAAGTTTCAAAAGCGGATCAAAGAAGATCTGTGGGAGCTATCTTGGCGAATATGCAATCAATCAGATCAGGATCGAAAATCATCCGAATAAATCTAGATCGTTTTAGATCGATCGAACTGGAAGGCGAAAAATATAGTAGCGTGGATTTTATATATTATATTAAGAATTATTCTATTCTCAAGTAATTTAAAATTTATTTTTTAAATTAAATTAAGCTCCATAAGTAATACGTGGTGTTACCTTAGAATATCAGTACTACTGGTCATGTATAAAAGGCTGTCTTGTCTTGTTTATTTTTAAGACTAAAATTTTAAATTTTAAAAATTTTAAAAACTTCTTATCTCATTATTATAATTTTTTTAAATTCTTATATAAAATAAAATAAAAAATTTAATTTTTTTAAATCTTAAAATATATATAATATTAAAATATATTTTAATAATATTTTATTTAATTTTTTAATTTTAATCTCATTTTATCTTTAAAAACAAACGAGGCGTTATTGCAAATTAATAAAAAGATCGAGAACGTAGATGTACGAACAGATATAGTCGAAATAAAGGTGCATGCTGCATGCATGTATGATGCATCGTCTTCCAGCTATCTTCCTTTAAAATTTTCGAAATGCCAGATTCCATCCACGTATTCAAATGAAATCATTAATTCGCCTAAAAGTTTAAGCGAATGAAAAGCGATAGGTTTTATAATTTATTTTATATTTTAATATTTTTTTACGTATAAATTAGATTCTTTTTTAATAGATAGTTTAATATGTAGAATATTTAATTAAATAAATTAAAATATAAAGTTAAGATTCAAATTTACGACATCTGTTATGATATATATATAAATCACTATTTATCTCAAAAATTTAAATGAATAAAAGGAGATAAATTTTATTATTTATTTTATATTTTAACATTAATAACGTGGAGTGGTGTTATTGTATATATTAGTTTAATAAAAATAAAATAAAATTTAAAATAATAAAAAATAATTTTAAAATATATAAAATATAATAGCATCCCTAATATAGCCTGGTGTAGATCAAGATCAGACGCACATGGGAATCATCTACCACTAATTAGTATCATCCAAGCAAAAGAAGAAGAGTCTTCCAGGTAAGTCTACATATGGGGACTTCTACATACGGGACTGCTCATGCTCATGCTCATACAATTATATTTATAAAAATTTTAAAATTATAATAATATTATTTTTAAAATAATATTTCTTCCTCTTTTATTCATATTCATTAATAGGATTGTACACATAATCTTCTACTAACATGGTACACATAATAAAATTTACACTGATCAGATGCCACTGACATGGTACCACGTCTACAAAGGATGACATACATGGAAGATCATTTATATATATATATATATATATATATATATATATATATGTGTGTGTGTGTGTATATATATTGAGTTCTTCAATTCAGTTCTACATCATAATATATCTGTTGAGAAAAAAATAAATATAAAAAATAAAAGCTGTGATGTAGGACTGTTGAGTAAAATTTTTTTTGTTTGTACCAAAAAAATTTCACAAATCGATATAATTTCTTTTATCTAAAAAATATATTTTTAGTCATATTAATTTGTGAATTTCACTTTTATAAGATTGATCTCTTTTTAAATATGCAAGTGGTGAAGGCCTTAGTCTTGGAGTACCACTCATTTCAAAGTCCAAGGTTCAATACCTCATAGGTGCAAACAATCCTTTAGGGCCACACCCCCTAGTGAAAAGCCAAGCTAGCGATTTAACTAATTTCATGTAAGGGAACTTTGAGTGCAATGCATAGGACCAGAGTTTATTTTACAGGGGTGGGTCGGAAGGCCTTGGAAAGGTTCCCCGACATTAAAAAAAAAAAAACACCATTTTAAATAAGCTTCTGAGCACGTTCTTTTGGAGTGATTCTAATGGTAAGGCCAAGAAGAAATGGATTTCTTGGAAGCATATCTGTAGATCTTCAGAAGAAGGTAATTTGGGTATTCATGATCTTAGGGACATTCAAAAAGCTTTACATATGAAATTTGCTTCGTGTCTCATGCACGGTCAGTCTTTATGGGCAGATTTTTTTAGAGACAAGTACATTAAGGGTAATCACTTATCCCTTTTGGTGCCTAATAAGGGGATCCAATTTGGAAATCTATTGTCTGCAGTCTTTCGGATGTTTTAAATGGCTCTAAATGGATTGTGAAATTGGGTAATATTTCCTTCTGGTATGATAACTAGGAGAAGGGAGGTCCTCTTAGTGGCCATTTTCCAGTGATTGAGCAACCTTTGTTGAAAATTAAGGAGTGCCGTATTGAAAATGGGTAGAAGACTCAACTTTTGGAAATACTTGTGGATTCTCAAAAAGTTTTAGATTTGTATTAGTTCTTGACTAGGAGGAAGGAGGGGCAAGATGTTTTAATTTGGACAAAGACAATGGTGGTAATTTTACCTCTAAAAGTGTTTGAGATTACATTAGGGTCAGGACGTCTCCTTTACCTTGGGCTCATTGGATTTGGCACACTAACATTCCTAAGAAAATTTATATTATGAAGTGGAAGGCGTTTAACAACTGCCTAAACGTTGATGATAGGATTAAAATGGTTAGCATCCCTATGGTTTCTAAATGTAATTGTTGTCTTATGGGTCATACCAAGGATTTGAATCATGTACTTTGTACCGGTGATTTTGCTAGGCATATTTGGCGTTAGGCTGCGATTCAGTTAGGAGTGCAAATGGGTGTTTTTCAAACATGGCAAGAGCAAACAAATTTTTAGTTTTGTCGTGCAGGTAAGTCTTCCCATGTGAGGATTCTATTTGGTTTTCTCCCGTCTATAATCTCTTAGAAGTTTTGGGATAGACGTTGTTAAGGCTTGATATGAAGACAAGGCTGACACAATTGACACGGTTTGGTATGTTATTAAAGTTTGGCTTCGCCGTATTATGGACCTCATCGTGAACATTTCTAGAATCTCTTCCAAGGATGTTGCTATTTTACAAAGATTGGACATTTCGGTCTTATTACCTAGACCTAAGACAGTTTGTGTGGTGAGGTGGACTCGCCCTCCTTAGGGTTGGGTAAAACTTAATACTAATGGGAGTAGTTTTGGTAATCCTGGACCGTCAGGAGCTGGGGGTGTTATTCGTGATGATTGTGGCAGTTTACTTGCGGCTTATTCTATGTTCCTGGATTCTACTAATTCTGCTAAAATGAGAAATTTGTTGGAAGGTGTTTGTAGGTGCTATCATTTGGATTTCTCTTGGGTTGAGATTGAAACTGATTCCCAACTTTTGATTAATTGGATCATCAAGGGTGATTGCAATATCTGGTATTTAGAGGACTTTTGGGTTGATTTACATGTTTATCTTACTCACATGGAATATAGAGTGAATCATATTTTTCGGGTAGGTAATGTCTTGACTGATTTTCTTGCTAAGCGAGTAGTTGGTGGCTTAAATTCGGATTGGTCTGGTGAGTTACCTAGTAGTCTTAGAGGTCTTCTTTGCATGGACAAAATTGGTCTCCTTTATTTACGGATCTCGTAGTGCTATTCCGGGTAAGTTGCTTTTACTTTATTTGTCTTCTTATCATCATGTGTACGTATTTTTTCTTGCAGGTTTATTTGTTTTGTCTAGGGTTGGTTCCTCTAATGTCTAGTTTGGGTTCCACCCTGTACTTATTGGATATTTTGAGTTGTAGTTGAATGTTTTTAGTCTTTTTATGCCTGAGATTAGGTTTTTAGTTTATTTGTATCTCTCAGGTATTTTGATGTAATTACGATTTTCCTCCGCTACAAGTGAGGGTTATCAATAAATTTAGAGTATCTTTTTTAAAAAAAAAAATACATGCATACATATAGACCATTATGATTATCTTCTGACGAGAACAGTTGTCCGTCCATCACTAGCTTGTCCAATGAATGGATTAATTAATAGATACAACGCATATATAGATGAAAAATGATACCATGCATATACATACGTATTGCTGAAATGTTAGTAGTAGAGCAGATCTGGTGTCACTAGATCGAGGTTGCTGAATAAGATACGACTGAAATGTCTAATGTTTTGGCTGCATAAACTTACTACCATGATCATTACAGGACATCATCATCCCTATAGTGACTAATAAATTAATTTTTATTAAAAAATTAAGACAGCTATTTAGGTCAGAATAGCGATAATTAGTTTCATTACGAATTAGAGTTAAAATAATTAAGAAACTTTATAATTCTCCGATCCAATTACAAGACAGAATTATAAAAAGTGTTTAAAGAAATCATGATGGGATTATCATGCATATAAAATAATGTTTCTTTTTATATATATATATATATAAAAGAAATGGGGAGCAAGGGGAGGAGTAGAACACAAGGGAAAGAGGGAATGGATTGTGAGAATTACGAGGAACATGTCCCCTTGAATTGCGGTGTGAAGTATGGGTTTGGTGTCTTAAAATTGTTTAAGATTGTCGTTTTGGCTTTTCGATATTGGTCCGAGTATACGCGTGTGGGTGTGTCTCGCTGTCTATGGAATAGTGCCGGAGATTCTAATAAGTTATATGGGAAAACTAGCTTGACCATCTGTCCCCCTCGTTTTAGCAACCAGCTACCACTTTGACTAACCTGAACCTCTGACACTGTAGCTTCCATTTCTCACCTTCTCTCCCTACCTCCCTCTCTCAGTGGATGCCACACCCACAGTCGACTATTATCAATAATTAAATGAAATATAAATAACTTATATGTTTAGATTTATATCTTATACTTGTACTCTAAAAAAAATTATTTACTGTTTAATTTTATAAATAGTAGAAATGATAAAAGATTGTTTAATTTTTTAAAAATTATTATCATATTTTTAAAAATTTAAAAGTTATAAGAATATTTTCGTTCATTCACAATTTTTTTAAAATTGGAATCACGTTGCATATTATACTAAAAAATATGTTTGAAAAAAAGTATCAAAATGTATTTTTTAAATTATTTGAGATTAAAAATATTTTACAATGTAACATCTAAATAATTTTTTTTTATTAATTTTTTTTTAAAACTATTTAAACAAATTTTTTAAAATTCCTAACGCAATGACAAAAGGCACCAAGTTGTGTTGATACAGTGGGTGTGTTTGGATGTTGAAGTGAGTTGAGTTGAGTTGATGTTTATTATATTTTGTATTGAGATTTGAAAAAAGTATAATGATGAATTGAGATGAGTTAAACTGAGTTGGAGATCCAAACGAAGTTAATCGGGCGTTGAAAGTCCCTCGAGGCTTTTTCTATTCTGATTACGGTATGTTGCGACTGTGTGACTAAAAGATATGGAAATTGACAAGAACCTAACACAATAATGGGTAGGTGTCCTACTTTTATTGTAGAAACAATGAGGGTGGACTTAGCGACTAACACTGACAGCTCGAGGTCTATGGACCACCTGACCTTAAAACATTTTGGGCTGTATCATTCATGCTTTCCTAACTTGTGGACTTCCTTTAAATGGGCTCGTGACGCGTGCCTACCCAATTAACTTATTCCATACTAGAAGATTTTTAAGCTGATTATTATTATATATTTAAAAAGATTATATAAAAATAAATTTATAAATTAATATAATTTTATAGAATCTGGCTTATTTTCAAATCCAAACCCACGCAACATATGTAATATTTAAATTATAATATAATACTCTCCTGCCCATTAATATATGGGCTCAACATATGTAATATTTAATTAATGAGATGAATTATATAGTCAAAGTTCAAAATCAAGACTTCTGCTCTGATATCGTATAAATCCTTTGATTTCATTTATCTTAGTGAGATGACGTAGTGATTGATTATAAAACAAATTTAAATATTACAAAGTAGAGAAATGTCTTATTCTACAAAGGGATTTTTAAAACAAAATTCTAAATTTATATGATTTGATATAATAATCGTAAAATGTCTTTTTATTATAAAATATATACTATGCATCACAAAAACTCGCACCTCTGTGTCTTCTGGGTTGTCAAAGACCAGCCGAACTCCCCTGCCCCCTGGCCCAGCCTAGGACGCCTTTTCTGTAAACAAGAGTTTACACGACTAGTTAAGCAAACGCAAAGCCCAAATTCTCTTTTACGTTTTTTGTTTTTGTTGTTTCCAAGGGAAAACGAAACTCGTTTATGTGAATAGTCAACCCTCATTGTGCATGCAAGTTTGAAATATGGGAGAAGATGAATGATATTTATAGTCATGAAATGTGGAATTATTACATAATTATTTTTAAAAAAATAAGTAAAATTAAATTTGTAAAAAAAAAATAATTTTTTAATAATTAACTCCACTTATTTTTAAAATAATTACATAGCGTTTACATATTTTACAATTGTATATAATATTACTTATATAAATAAAATTAGTTATAAACTGATAAAAAAAAAAGTGAAAAAAATGATGAAAAGTGAAGAAAAACGAAATTCCGGTATGAATTTGGTCAAAAGTAACAGTACCCTAATCATATAAATGAAATGGATGAATATGATGTTTGACATTGTATTATCAAAAATTCTACTCAACTTCCTACTATTCACACAACCTTCACACATTATATTTATTTTATTATTTTTTATCAAATATTTAATATATAAATAATGAATAGAAAAATTAAATTAATTTAAAAAGAATAAACTCAAAATTTTTTTTAAAAAAATTTTTAAAAAATTTAAAAATTTAAAAATTTTAAAAAATATGATGTGTGGAGGTTGGGGAGGTTGTGTAGCATTTTCCTTGTATTATATACGAGGCGTTTGGTTCGGAAAATCTAATATTCTATTCGGCATTTATATTTTCAAGAATGTGATGCCAGAGGAAATAGATTCTTGGAAGAGAAATGTTTTCTATCACAAATATATTTTATAAAAAAAAAACATAAATTAACTTAATTTAATGTAGTATATTAGAATGTAAAATTATTTTTTTTATAAAATAGATTTAATATATTATATAAAATAATATTAATTTATAAATTACTTTTATAAAATTTCTTTACGAGAATAATACTTCTCTTCCAGGAAATCTAATTAGACCCACAATTAGAAATGAGTAGGAACTTGATATGATTCCCGATAATACTATATATATTTTTATGTTTTACTTAGTTCTAGGCATCCTATAGGAATTATTTATTTTTAAAAAAACCTTATGTTTTTATTTCGAATGTATAAGATTGTTTAATACAAAAAATTAAAAATTCAACATAAAAGGGCGAATTTTCTTTTACATAGTTAACAACAAACAAGAAACTAAAAAATACAAAATAATTACTAGCATAAATTGATATTTATTTGTATTATATGGCATAGATAAAGAACGGCAACAAAAATATATGTAAAACAACCCCAAGCTTTAATATGAATATAATTTATGTGGTTAGAAAAATAGATATAATATATAGATCTCATTTTTAATTTTTTTTAACATAAAGTGGGAAGATCGAACCTGATTATCTCATTTAAAGACTGGCCTTATGCCATTAGTCCAAAACACCTTGGCAGATATAATTGTAGTTGATGTTATGATTCCCACTTCTTTCGAGTAAAACTATTTTCGAATTATAAAAAATGGTTGAGTAAAAAAATCATAAAGGATCTTAATGGCAAAATTAAAAATTTCCGTGAAAATTCTTAAGCCTCGTTTAGTTATATAGATAAAAAATATGTGAATAATAATGATATAATTTGTGAATAGTAATGCAAAAGTTTAAATTAAGATTCTTATAGAATGTTGAGAAAGTAGAGTGAAAAAGTTGAATAAAAAAATTATAAATTTAAAAGAGAGTTAGAATATAATTTTTGTTTTGTGATTTGAAAAAGTTGATTTTTTTTTTTGTATTTTGTTTAGAAATTTGAAAAAAATTAAATTTAAAATTAAAAAATATTTGTATTTGAATGATGTTTAGATGCTAAGATGAGATGAGATGAATTCATTTGAAAGGTTTGTAAAACCAAACTAGGGCCTAGTTCTTACCAATTTCCCCCCTCACATTTCCCTTTCAAACTAGAGCTATAAGTCTATCAGTCTGGATCAGAAGAATTGACCAGACCGATAGTCTTATTGGTCTGTCTGAGAGTGTTGTTCTTTTAGACTGGACTGGATCGAGACCGACCAAATATATATATATATATATAAATATATAAATATATTTTATATAATAGTTATATAAGTTAATTTTGTAATTTTCATCTAAAAGATCATCACTATTGACTATAATAAAATTATTTAATATTCATTAACTATATATAAACTATTAAAGAGATTACTTAATTTTAATTTTACTAATTTAATTAATTTTTTATATTAATTTTTCTATAGAAAAAAGAAAAAAAAATATTCATAAATTGAGTCAGACTGAATGGACTGATCAGACTAATAACTAAAAATCCAATTCGACAGAAATGATGGTTGGAAATTATTAATTTGTAAATTTTTCGGACTAGACCGGAGGGACTACACCTGTATTTCAAAGTGAGAGTTTGTTGGCAATTGAATTTCAAATTCCATATGCAATAAATTGCACGTCGGGTCCTCTAAATGAAGGTATGGTCCACTATACCAACCGCTATTATTTGAAGGATGAATAAGCACGAGTCACACCCCACTTGGTTTGAAGGCGCTTATACGCTAAAGAGATTTCATATTTTTATATAGTTTAATAAGATATATTAGATTATTTTATAATAAAATAATTTTATAATATAATATATTATATCAATTCACGATAATTCATAAATTTATTTTTATAACATATTTATGTAAAAAATATGTCTCTTATACATTTTATGGATATATTTATTATTTTTCCTTAATTTTATTGAAGGTTTTCGCGTATTTTATTTGTGAAATTTATGAGCTCTCGAGGCTGAAATTTTTGCAAAGGAAATTATCATTTAGGATAGGTTTGAACTTTGAGAGATGTGATGAAAATTTTGTATTTTGTTTTAAAATTTAAAATATTATTTTTAAGTTTTAGAATTTGAAAAAGTTGAATTGAAATTTAAAAAAATTGTATTGAGATTTAAAAAAATTAAATTATTTATTATATTTTGTATAAAAATTTAAAAAAAATATAATAATGATATTAGATTGATATAAAAATTTTATATTTTATTGTGTCCTAAATCTATCCTTATATTGCCTTTCGGTGAGGATTCTCTAGATCCTACGTGGCTGTCTCAGAGTCCGTAAAAGAAAGCATCCTGGATATGACAACTGACAACGGACAACGACTAAGGAAGGTGTCGAGTGAATTGCTTTGTAAGGCTCCATTTAGTTAGTTAAATTTAGTTAAATTTTTTTATAAATAGTAATGAGTTAAAATGGTAGGATGAGTTTTGTGAAGTATAATTAAAATTAGTTTATATGTATTTAGATGTTAAAATAAATTTAGATGTATTTATAAAAAATTAAAAATATTATAAGTTTTGCATATAAAGAGATGTTGAGTTAAAAAAAATTATAAATCTCACGTATAAAAAAGTTTTGAGTTAAGATTAATTTAATAATTTAAAAATTATATATTTATATATTAGATTTAATTTAAAATTAAATTAAACTGAATTAATTCAAACCAAATTTCAAACAGATCTAAATCAAATTTATTATATTAACGGAATGAATATTTTATGGCATGCCATCGACTCGCAATTTCTGTCTCTCGAGGGAAAAGAAAAGTCTTTGACAATTATTAACGGAAGAAGTGCCATGCGGGACATCCATTATTTTTTTCGTTTCTTTCCCCATTAGCATTTACTACATTTCCGAATAGGGATTTTGGGGAGCGGGAAGCAGATAGCAATAAAAGCACACTGGCGAGGGTTATCTCATCACATGAAACTGCTGAGCATGCGCACTAGAGTCCAAAACATATCCCAGCAGGTTATGAAATGCAATAATAATGTTTGTTAACGTCACTCATTCTACTTTTCCACGCATCAATCAACGGTCTGTAACTGCGGACCCACCATCAAGTGGACCCATGCACAGAGAATGCATGGATGGCTCTGATTCAAAGTAAACCAAGCAACAGTGCAGTGTGCACGCATTCATTCAAGCACCCATCTGCAGAGAGAGGATCTTCATTCTCAATGGAAAATGACATAATAAATTATAATACCTATATCAACAATCCATTTTTCTCCATCAAATCAAAAAAAAAAAAAAAAACAATCCATTTTTCTCGTATTTACAAGGAAACCGGACACCTTTTCTCGTCTATGAGAATCTAGCTTTATCTTTTTTAGCTTCACACGCCAAACCCGTCTTGCCTTTTGCTCATATTACAAAAGCAAGAGATCTCAGCATCAGCAACAGCAACTGCAGCAGAGGAAGAAACTAGACACTGAAAAATGGCGAAGGATAGGAAAATAGGTGTGGCCATGGACTTCTCAAAGAGCAGCAAGAACGCTCTGAAATGGGCCATAGATAATTTGGCTGACAAAGGTGACACCCTTGTCATCATCCACATCAACCCCAACTCCCTGGATGAGTCTCGTAACCAGCTTTGGGCCAAATCTGGCTCTCGTAAGTATCTTGTTCAAACTTTGATTGTTTTCTTTTTCCTGAAAAACACTAATGATCACGAACACGATCTGATCTGGGTTTGATCTGATCTGATTTGATATGGTTTTTGAAGCCCTTATTCCTTTGACGGAGTTCAGAGAGCCCGAGGTTATGAAGAACTATGGCGTTCAGACAGATATCGAAGTCCTTGATACTCTTGACACTGCTGCGAGACAGAAAGAGGTTATTTGGTTTTCTGTTTTTATCCTCTTTTCAGGTCCATCAAATTTCTCTTTCTTAAATAGTCTCTAATATTGAATTTTTGTGCCTTTCCATTAGGTGAGCATTATCACAAAACTGTACTGGGGAGATGCTAGGGAGAAGCTTGTAGAAGCTGTTGAAGATCTGAAGCTGGACTCTCTGGTTATGGGAAGCAGAGGACTTGGCACATCCAAAGGTGCTTTTTTTTTTTTTTTGCTGGTTGTCTTGAATTCTTAATCATATTTACATATTGTGAGATCTATCTTATCCTCTTTTACTTACATGTGTGTTTTTTGGGTGCTTGTAAATTGTGCTATATCATATGGAAAACAGGATCCTGCTTGGGAGTGTGAGCAACTATGTGATAACCCATGCTCCTTGCCCTGTGACTATCGTCAAGGATTCCAGCTCTGGCCAGCCTGATTTTGTCATTGTCTTTTTGGTTTTGAGTGCTCATTAATTACCATTACCATCAGCAGTGCTCCTGAGTTTAAGATACATTTATATGTACTCATCCTCTGATCTCAGTCATACAGAATATTGTAGTTTGATAAAACAAAATCCTAATATTTTGCCACATTTTGTTTTCCTGTAAGTTGTTGTTTTCCAATTGGGGTCGTTTGATTTGTGGAGTTAAGGTGAGATGTGATATTAAAAAATATTATTTTATCTACTTAATTTGTTCTTTTATTTTGATATTTTATGTATTTTATTTTATTTCATTAATTTATTTTAAGTTAAGAAAATGATTATTAGTGTATTGATATATATTTTTTAATTTTAAAATGATAAAAAAATATAAATAAAAAAATTAAAAGGTCAATTTGACCTAACCGTTTATTTTAATGAGATGGATCACTGTTGGGGCTGATCAGGTTTCAAGCAAAATTTTTTTGTGACAAGAAGGCAACCGTTACTCCATGAAACTGACAAAGCATGAAAAGATTAATTAATTGCCCCCTTGTTTTAGAAGGCAGAACCAAGCTTTCTCTTTGCTGGGTAGGCGGCGGAGTACTGCATGCTAGCTTATCAAAAACTTGTTAATTGACGGATCATTGATGTATTATTAAAAACTATAAATAATATTAGAAACTTCTCAGTTACGACGGAAGAATACCGTCTTTACAAGTTGCAGCACCAAGAAAGACATAGGAGTCGAAAACCTTCCTAATTACCATCTATATGACTTGCATGATAAGTTTCATTTACAAAGAATGAAAGGAAGCCCAGCTTTCTCTAATCTAATGATGCCCCTAATGTCTCTTGGAATACTAGGAGACTCGCGAAATTCGAGCACTTCAGCCCTTAATCCCCTGTTTGGCTAACCAATCTGCCGCAGATTGTCACCAACTGGGAGTGCATGTTCTGTGTAAAGGGTTCTATTTGGAGGCATCTCCTCCTCCAAATCGATTTCGGACATAGGGGCTTAGTTTGGCTCTGGGAGCTGGGATACTTTCTTTGTTGGCACTGCTGCTCACGAACTCACCAGCCCAGTTTCTGAGTCTGGGAAATTTCTCTCTGGTCATAAACTCTGCGGTACCTGAAGCCTCTTCAGAGATTCCCACCCAAAACCCAACCCAGTTTGCAACAATGTCTAGCCAATCGCCTCTCCTCCAATACTTCTTTTTCTCCAAGCTCATTTTCTAGATACTTTAGAAGTTCGGTTGCTTCTTTCACAGCCTTCTCACGCTCTTTCTTTTCACCCCGGCAAGCATAAATACCCCAGCAAAACACTGCAAAAGTACAAAAATAGAAAAACGTATTCCTTCATCTGTTACAAAGTTTATTTTTTTTTTAGTACTTATGTTTGACTACAACCCAGAACGAAATTATGGATTTATCTTTACAAAAATTCTACTCAACCTCCTACTATTCACACCACACTCCACACTCTATCTTTTTTTTAATTTTTTTTATCAAATATATTTTTATATGAATAGTGAATAAAAAATTATAAATAGTTTAAAAAAAATAAATTCAAAAAAAAATTTAAAAAGTGTGGAGTGTGGAGTGTGGGGAGGATGAATAGCAAAACCCTTACCTTTAACATATACTGGAATGAAATGTCATGTCATCTAGAACAATCAAGAGAATTTTGCGAATATAAAACGGGAAAAAAAAGTTAAGCAAGCTAAGAACAAGGATACGATCTACCTTTTCGTCAATTAATTTGGCCCAGAAACGTGCGATGGCTCTCTCGTAGTGATCTTTGGGAAATATGGGATAGCCTTTCCAGGTCTCATCAATGTATTCCAGAATAACCTGGAACTCCAGGATTCACTTTCCATTGTGTACAAAAACGGGAACCTTCTTGTGAATAGGGTTGTATTTTAGAAGCGAAGGACTCTAGTTGTAAATCTTCTTGGAAATATTTGTACTGGACCCCTTTCAGCTTTAGGGCAATCTCTATTCTCCGACTAAGGCTTCGTTTGGATGTCAAACTCATCCCAACTTATCTCAACTCATCTCAACTCATTATTACAATTTTTTCAAATTTCAATACAAAATATAATAAATAATTCAATTTTTTCAAATCTCAAAACAACTTTAATATTTAAAAATAATATTTTAACAATATTTTATCATCTCAACTCAACTCATCTCAACATCCAAACGTACTCTAAAAGGGCTTGCCCATGCACCAAAAAACAAGACTTCATCGGCCATTATTAGGGCTGGTTTGGGGGCCGGGACCAGACACAAAATTCCCCCCCCCCCGAGACTTGATGAAACTTCCAAACGCACTTCGGCAAAAACACAGTCGAGAAATATGTGTTTCCCATGTGTTTCTTACTGTTCATTGAAATGACTTTAACGTGATCGGTACTAGCTGTTGTCCCTCCAAATCGTTGTACTTCATCGTAGCCATTACACACTGCAGCTCTTTCAACTACCCCTATAGTCTGTTATGAGAGCCCCGTCTGTTGACTCATCACCGTTCATCTTGTGGGTCGAACGAAATCTTGCAAAGTTCTGGGGAAAATTTCCAGTTCGTGTATGAGGCCCTATCAATTTTTCACTGCAAGGAATTGATGCGCCCCAAAGCCCCAAGCCAGTCGAAATCATGCCCTAACTCAGTTGGAATCGGTTTCTATTACCTCCAAATCGCCTTTATCGTTCCACTGTTTTCACTCCGCTTGTCTTCCCGTTGCCTTCAAATCACTGTAGTCCAAACTCATTCGAAACCTCACATCATCCTGCAAGCAGAATCTCTGGCTTGCAGTTGTGCATTGAGGAGCTGAATCTCTGGCGCCAGCTAGACCATAGTGTCCGAAGTGCAGCCTTACCACGAACATATTTGACCGAAACAGAGACTTGAAGGTTCGCGTGGGTCTCTGTTGCACAAGGTACGCAGTTTCATCCTTGTTGAGTTCGCCCAT
Organism: Cyclocarya paliurus; assembly: GCA_029856935.1. Taxonomy (NCBI): domain Eukaryota; kingdom Viridiplantae; phylum Streptophyta; class Magnoliopsida; order Fagales; family Juglandaceae; genus Cyclocarya; species Cyclocarya paliurus. The sequence continues at coordinate 29,276,544 of CM056955.1, read as the reverse complement.
CTCATTGCCCCCAATTAATGGTGTATAAAGTAGTTTGCAGCCCGAAGGAAAGCAACCCAATGAACCGGTGTAGGTCTCGCAACGCCATCTCCCATTCCCGCCACCAGGGGTCCTAAGACACGCTCCTACCAGATATATTTGCATTCTATTTCAATATCGTATAAACCAGTAAGAGAATCCCTTGCCATGATAAATATGAAAATTGCAGTGAATGGATCGTGGATAAAAAATGCTCACACGTAGAATTTTTGGGTTTATTGAAGAAGTTTGTGTATTTGTCTGGGGTTAACATGAGTGGAATGTAACTTGGACAATGCAGTAATGCCATAATAAAAATTACTTTGTACTTTGTTAGCATCTGTTTTCACAGCCCATGAGGGCTTCTTAGAGCATTGGCATTGACTTCATCAAATTTATCTTCAAATTTTGATGAAAAGTACATGTTTTCCATAAATTCAAAACCTCCATATCCATAACTCCACATTGGATTAGCCATTAGATTCATCAATATAATAATATAATATTATTTTTTTAATAATATTTTTTTTCTTATTTTATAATTACACTAACCAATGTACATTAATAATTTAATTTGATACTTAAATTATTGTTTCCCAATTAATTTTTTTCCTCAACCTAATTACTCAACAAACACATTTTACAAACTAATTTTCAAATCCAAACTAGTAGTCTGCTGCTGGATACCAAACAGATTTTGCTTACAAGTAACAGCTTTTTCTTTAGGTACAAGATGTAAAACTAGACTGGAAGGTATTCCTAGATAAAAAATTTAAACTTCCAAACACAGCCAAGAAAACATACAGGAGAACTTGGAGAGCAGGTAGTTCATAAACCAGTTCATAAAACACCAACATTCAGAGCAAGTAATTCATAAATCCACCAACATTCAGTATCACCCAACATTTCCACCAACAAACCAGTTCATAAACCAGCAACTCTAGTAGATTCACATTTTAGTATCAAAATAATGTAATAGCTCCACAAACCAATTCATAAACTAGCAAATGAAAATAGATTCATACTTCAGTACACAAAATGTCAAACACAAAAAAGGCTTCATCTTTTTTAGCCAAATCATCTACACAAAGGAACGGGAAGTGGGAAACCAACCCCATCATTATTATCATTCTATAACTAGTAAATGAAATAAAAGAACAATAAATGCAGGATATTTTATTACTTTAATTTACAATAGATGGGAATAGGGAGGGTGTAAAACTTATGAACACGAGAAGACTTCTAACTTTAATTTGCAAAACTTTCATATGGAGGATTAGAGAAAATGCAGGATATAAAGCTAGAAAACTTTTACTTGCAAGCTTATTTATTGGCATACTAAACATATTATTATAAAAATACGTAGTATTATAGTGACTGTTGTGTGTGTACACCAACTCATAAATAGCTAATGCCAATAAAATTAAATATATGGTTTCTGTTAGGCAGAGAGAAACATGTGAAAATGTAAAGATACAAAGATTACAATTTTCAACTCTCAAGAACACAACCGAGTCCCCTGAAACCAGCTTCTTGTAGTTCACGAATGTGCTCCACCCAGTAGTCAACAGAGCATAATGGCATAAAAGAGTTCAAATAGCTAAATAACAAAAAAACCCTGTGTTTATACCCATGTTTAACAGCATATACTTTATACCCATGTTTAACAAAATAACAAAAAAAAATTCAGATCTATCAAAGATTCTTCTATTCAAACATTTTCATCATAACAGACCCAAATCAACAAAGTAATAAATTGAAAAAACCCTAAAAAGACTATTACAGAGAAAGCAAGCCAAGACCCAAGACCAGTACTACTTGTTGCTCCGAGGGTGAGTTTTTTTTCCCCTTTTCATTTTCTGTACCACACTCCATTCTGGGTCGTTTTCATTTAATCTTCTACACAAATGTTACATAAAAACACAAAACTACATAAAATAAAAAAAACTCTGAAAATTTTATCTCTGGAAACTAGAACAACGACACACCATAGAAAGAGATTAAGGAACCAAACAAATCCCAAAGATTTACCTCAAAGCCGTTGTTATCTCAAAGCCAAGACTCGGTGAAGATCCAAAGATTTGCAGTTTGGAGCTTAAATTTCTACAGAGGGAAAAATAGAGAAAGAGGGTAACGTCGGGCTCTAGAGGGAAGAGAGAGAGAAATGGAAGAAAGAAAATGGAGAGGAAAAACTGAAAGGGAGAAAGGAAATTTTTTTCAGATTCACGGGCGAAAGAATGAGAGAAATGGACGTGGGAGAGGAAGAAATGGAAGAAAGGGAGAGGAAAGAAGGAAACGAAATTACGGGCGAAAAGGGGAAGAGCAGTTGAAAGAATTGATTTCGTAATAAAATAATCGGATAGATATATGAATAGTGAGTCTTCAAATATGAAGATGAAAGTAAATTTACTGTAGGTAAAAGTTTGAGTTTTTAAGTTTACCGAATTCAATGCCAGCGTTTTAAACCAACGATTCATCAAAATTTGAAAATTCTTTCCTTTTAGCGAGACCGATGCGAGTGCTCTTAGAGAGTACTGAGTTTGCTGAATTCATCTTACACAAGAAAGGACCACTAGCATCCTAGGAGAGTATACTTTAGAAGCAAGGGAACCAGTCTCTCTACGAAAGGAGCAAGCAAGTTCTGCAGATCTAAAACACACTTGTCATTTCTGTTTTTTGAATTGATACAAAGGTCATGGTTTTATACTCTCAGAAAATGCTGAAACTGCTCCAAATTCTTGAGTTTTCTCATGAATCATTTCAAAACAAAAAAAGTTGAATAAAAAGACTTCATGCCGCAAGGTATGTATAATAGCAACAATATTATAAAAAGCAAGGTTGCTATTACCGCTTATGTGATATCCATTCCTTGACAGAGGTCTAGGGAGAAAACTTCATTCCCTGCATGAGATCGACCGAGGTCAAACAGAAATATGGAGAAGTAGTGTGGATAATTATAAGGCATTCGACTGCAAACCCTTCAATAATTGTGCTAGGTTGTTCTCATTAGAGCAGGATATTTTTTTATAGCTCTTGCGCATCCTACTTTACGTATGATCTGCAGCCCATTAGTGTTGCACGTCCTCATTCATGGCTGTTCTTGTTATAAGTTGGATGCAGTCAACATTTTGATTTTCCAGATTTCGAAAATATTATCTTAGGAAAATCATGACTTATTACATTTGTGTTTTAATTCCTTGTGTATATCTTTAAACTTCCATCTACGTACGTACAACCCATTTACCCCTCCCCCCACTCATGAGTCAAGATGCATCTCGTAATAGTTGGGATCTATCTAGATTTTACCTTGATCACAGTTATTATAGTGGAAATAACCTTACTTGTGAGTTATCCATATACCCAAGTTGATTTTATTTTTATTTTTTGAGTCCTCTCAGTCTGTCAATACCCATGTTGATATGCCCATGGTGTTTTTATGTTAAAGTCATGATGCATGTCCTATATCTGGGGGTACTACTGCATGCATGTAGCTATATATATAGTAACCCATATTCGGCCATTGAATAATCTCAGCTAGCTAGTTAATATGAAACAGGTATGTGGCCCTTGTTATGTCAACTGCCATTATTTCCGCCGTTAGATTGACCTCTTACATGGTTACACTTTGAAATGTTTTACATTATAAATCATGTAATATGACAATGACTTGTTATATTCGTAATTCAATGATTCTCAATGTTTTACCCATTTTCCTTGTGCACACTCGTTGGAAGCCCCTGAATTTTTCTCCTTAAAAAAATTCAGCTAGCCTAACTTACCACATTTATTGTTGTAGCGTTACTACTTACGCTCAACCTCCAGGTCATCATCTCAAAAGGTATGCGAGTTTCAACTTCCGCCATTTATATTAATCATTTTTTAGGGTTTGTAACCTTCTTCCATCTAAGATGATGTCCAGCCCTTAATTCTAGATTTGATATTAATATTAAATTAGTTCTAGAGTTACCAACGTCATCTATATCATGTATTTCTATCATCACACTTTTGAACTCATTTGGAACCTACCCAATCTGGTATATCATATTTATGAATGTCCGTTATTTAATTCATTGTCCATATTAGAATCATATGGACAATGATACCATCGATTCGACCCGAGATGGAAGTTTATGGGCAGATGATTTCGAGGATTTCCTGATAGAGATGTTGTATAAAGACACCCTAATGGAAAGATTGAGGGGACGCAGGATCACAAACGGTGATCATGTTAGTCTTGCTGAGAAGTTGTCTGCCATAGGTTCAAGGAATTTTAATTCAGATCAAGTTAAGGGCAAAATTGCGCGGCTCAAAAGAAGACAATGCGAGTTTACGGATCTCATGAAGCAAACCGGTTTGGGGTGGGACCCAGAGAGGAAGGCCCCTGTTGCTAGCGAGGAACACTGGGCGACTGCCCTTCGGGTACATTATAATTTTTTTCATAGTTTCACTTTCTTTTTGCACTTTACATATTAGATTTCACCCATCTAATCGCTCTCTTCATTTTATTGGTGAGACCATTATGGAGGAATTTCAAGACAATGGGTTGCCCAAGTACGAACAACTTTGCACAATATTTGGGTGTGCGGTGGCAACTGGGACAATGCATCGAGCATCGACAGATCATGCCCTAGACAGTGATGATGAGCGCTTGTTGCATGAGGAGATGCATTCTTGGGGCTCGAATGGAACTTATTAGGATGGGGCCATGTAACGGGAGATGCCCAACAAACTCTACGACCCTTCTCTGCATCCAATGCTAGTGGATCTCGTAGACGCCGGGGGGGGGGGCCCACCCAAGACCCAGACATTTAGAAGAAAATGGGTGAGACACTTGATGCAATTAAGCGGACTGCGGAAGCTAGGGAGCATGCAGCGATGACATCGATGGAGTATAGCAGGTCGTTAAAGCGCAGTAAATGGGACACTAGCATGGAGTATGATGGAGCATTTGATCTACAAATGCATTGTATGAAGTTGCTTGAAGAAATCCAACCTCCCCTACCGCCTGAGCTATTTAACAAGGCATTCGACCGCTTGTTGAGCACAAGAGTGCAGAGGTCGTTCATCTCCATCTCTGATCTTCGGATGAGTCAGTGGGCTTGAAATTTGCAGTGAGTGGTGATGACAGCAGTCGCATTAGTGGTTGACATGTGGGTCCATAATTTTCCTCTCAGTTTGGGATGCACTCACTATGCTTATAGCATGGTCCCTAGCCCCTACCGTGTATTTAAATGGAGCCATCTATCCTTTCTTCTCGTCAATGTTATTGTCTTTTCCTTCGTACTTTTTTTTTTACCTAAATAACTATTATGTTTCTCGGGATGCAGTGTATTTGAGACTGACCTGGTGTATGTCATTAGTTTTATGCGCATGTCAACTTTTTTTTTCCCCACTTTCAGACATTTGAGATATATGCATTGTCGTGTTCCTCTCTTCATATGGTCACTGTGCAATATTCAGTTTATCTTAAAAGTTTTCAATCTCAGTTTAGTATATTTTTTGTATTAATATGCATGTGCAATTTAATGATCATGGTAGCTAATTATTTTGTGTTTTTTGCACTTTTGTACAATGATACCACACAAGAAATCCGTTATTTATAATGGACAATGACAGTAGTTCGGCTGAAGCACCATCGATGGAGTCCAATACCGACTTAGAGGATACATGCTCAAGTAGGTCTCACAACAGCAAGACGCCGAATCCTAGTGCGACATACCATTCGAGTGGAGATGAAGCCGCAATGCAGGAGGTGAATATTATTAATATGATGTGGATGGCACAACAATTTCCTCCACATCGAGCTAGGATGCCCGAACACAATATTGGGCTAAGGGCTCATGAATATATTGAATCAGTCTTGAATGGAAATCCAAGCATATGTAAAACCATGTTTCGAATGGAAGTCTCGGCCTTCCGTTATGTTTGTCATCTATTACGGGAGGCATTAATTATGAACCTTACCGAAAGGGTGTCGGTGGAGGAATCATTAGGCATGTTTTGCCTTGTCGTTGGGCATGCTCACGGCCAGCGCATCGTTAGGGACCGATTCCAACATTCAAGCGAGACAATTAACTGCCATGTCAAGACGGTCATGCGGGCACTACATCAGCTAGGGCGGATTGTGATTAGGAACACAAACACAGATGCAGTCCACCCATACATTGCGGGAAACCCTCATAGTTATCCATAGTTTAAGGTATGAGATTTCCTATAACAATAATAGATGTTCATTAAAATTGTTGGCATGGTTTTTTTTTAAGCTGTTCGGATTTTTAAAAATTATAAAGTCCTGAGTGTGTTATGTGATAATTCGTTTTGTAGAAATGTCTTGGTGTTATGGACGGAACCATGATTGATGTTTCTGCACCAGCTAGATTGAGCAACGCATATCGAAATCATAAGGGTCAAATTGCACAAAATGTGTTGTGCTTATGTGACTTCGATATGAAGTTCACGTATGTATATACTGGCTGGGAGGGCATGGCCCATGATGCACAAGTATTCCTGGATGCCTTGAGTCGGAATCGCAATCAATTTCCATGGCCACCAGAAGGTCCATTTTATATACACTTTCTTTACAGTAGCAAGTTGTAGGCAATTTAAATTCTAGTTATAGTCGATATTTGGATATATACTAATTCATAATTTTTTCAATGTGTATATAGGCTATTATTATCTTGTTGATTCCGCATTTTCCTGCATTGAGAAGTTCATGCTACCCTATCCCCGAGAGAGATATCATCGATCAGACCGTTACAGCGGGCGTCAATTATGCGGGTATAAAGATTATTTCAACTTCCGGCACTCATCAATCCGGAACATTATTGAACGGACATTCGCGTTATTGAAGAATCGATTTCAAATATTGAAATCAATGCCACGGTATCGTCCTACGAGGCAGGGGATGCTCGTAACCGCATGTTGTACATTGCACAACCTTATTAAAACGGTAACACCAAATGATGATTTCATTCAGGCTGCATTGGCGCTTCAGTTTAATGACGAAAATATGGATGGGGATGACGATGTCTCTGAGACGTCTGAAGTGGTTGACATGTCCCATGAGTCAGCCGGTGCTATGGCAGCACAGATAGATGGGATTGCTATTCCTATGTGGGGCACATAGGAATGAACAATGATCATGTGGTTTTATCTTATATATTTACCTCTACTATGTTGTAGTATTCATTTTTAAAAACTATTTTGAACTCCTATTTTGTTACGGGTTTGCACTGTATGGTATACGCACCGTTAGGACAAGCATTATGAATTATATTATTTGGATGGAGGGGAGTGGGTTCTATTTACTTGTACGGACTCAAATATGAACGCAATTGTCGGGTCATGATGGTTTGGCACAGTAGATAAATGCAAAGTGAACAACCCAAGTGCATTCTTCAAAAGTTTTACATGGTTTGGGGTGGTAACTGTGATTACACAGCCCATGCACATGACATACCATCAACCAATAAATACAAGATGAGAGTTTGAAGCTAAACTTAAGATAGCATTAGATGCTTAGCCTTATGATTAACTTTAGAAAGTTGAAGAGAACATAATAATGCAAAAAATAAAACCCAAGTAGTGACCAACACACATTTGTACTTCATCTTCAGAGTTTGGAACTTTTTGTCTTCTATTCTTGCACGTTCAGTCGCCATCCTTTCATTCCTTTGTTCTGCTAATTGTAAGGTACGCTCACAACAAACTGGTAAGGACATAGCAAGATCAACCCATTCGAAAAATCCACACTGGTGTTGACTCCTATAATATCGACAATTCAAAAAACGCCTTCCAAAATTTTTAGCCTTGGCCGACGTCCGAAGTTTGGCTGGAATGCCACAATAACAAAGAGGTATTCGTCCAAACACCGGTTCATCTTCTGCCCTAATAGAATTGGGGCAGTTTATGGAGACCCCGCTACTCGTTTCCATAATTCTTGCACAAAGATAAAAGTGTAAATTAAACATAGAGTAGTAAGTTGGTCCACAATTCTAGTAGTGTTCATAAATGGAAACAAAGACACAACAAAGGAAACTTTATTATGGGAAAATATAACACCCTTCAATCTATACAAAGGTCTACAATTATTACAATTCGATACGGTGAGAACATGTACCTTGAGTACAATATAACAAGATCATTTCAAGTCAATATAACAAGAGACTATAGAAACCCATTGGGTTCATCCTTCACGGCAGAGACATTACCAAATCGAACAAGTGATTATATAAACCCAAGAAACCCCCACAATGAATATACATGACAACATATTAAAATCAGTAACCATGCGAATGCCATGATTGGGTAAATATTCCCAGCAACATAAATCGGGACGGAAACAAAGTGTATCACAGCAGACAGATCTAAATTTTTTTACATAGAAGATGTAATTTTTGGCTAGCAGACAGGGCAAAAGTTGATATTTCCTTTCGAAATTTTGTTATATAGAAAGGGGGTGAAGCCGTGGTTTGGAAAATTGCACAATTCATGCGCAGTTGCGGTTCGAGGGGGCTCTTCTGCTCCAAGACCTCATCAATCGGAGCCCATGTATAGTAATTTAAGCCTACTATCACCACCCGAACAACATGTTCAACCCCCCTCCTGTTCCAACCCCCAATAACGACCCCGCACATGATTTCCCTAAACCTGGGGTTCCGATTGTTGAGGATGGAAAGTAAAAATTTGACATGGGAAAGTATGAATTGGTCAGCATGGAAGAGGATCTATTGCGATTAATATACCCATGTGGATTTCATTTCACAAAATGACGCAGGATTGCACAATCGGCAATCAAGGAAACCTTAACCATGGAAACCAGAGATGGATATTGGTTCGTGGAGTTTGAGGTATACGGAACTTACCAATGGTTATCGACTTCGTTGTTGTGCCGACGGGATGAAGTTTCAGACTAACTTAGGTTGCAGGCCGTTCAATCGTCGACCCAAAGGGCTGCAGAGGGAGGGGAGCAAGGGTGCGGCTCGTCTGGATGCAGGAGATGGAAATGTAGGAGGAAATTGGACACGTGAGGGTCAAATTGTCCTCAAATGCATCGACAGGGCTCGGGAATGTCATCTCTGAAAGTGTACGACCTATCCTACCCATAATAAATGAACCGGTAGGGGCCCACAAACAATTCATCTTCTAAATTCAGAAAAATCTCATCTCAACTTTACTTCCAAACACATCTTTTTATGAAACCCACAAATTCTTTTAAAAACAACCTAAAAGGACAAGTCAAATATCTTCATACTATTCACAAAATTATCAAAATTCTCGTCTCGTCTCACCCCCCAAACCAGCCCTTAATCTCTATTCTTTTCGGAATACATGTTAAGCTGATTTCTCAAATGCTTGGCTCTTCTAGGTCTGATCCCATTTTATAGATCAATTCTTCTATATACAACCGCTGGTGCGGAACCAGCGTGGAATCGGCTGACATGGCATTGTGCCAGTTGATATTTTATTTTAAAGAAGAAGAAGAAGACGAATGAAATATGCAGGAGGAGGGAAAATCAAACAAAAAGAAGCCGAAGCCCCTGCTCGAGCTGAACCCAGAGACCCTTCTTTTGATCTGTAAGATGTTCCCCTACTTTATCTGTACCTTTATGTTATCTTTGTTGAAACCTATTCACAGAAACTTGCTTCGTTGAGAAAACCCACCAAGAACAAACTCCAAACTTCGATCGTAAACTATGCTAGAATATCCCAATTAGCATAACCCAATACAAAAATTACTAAAATTTGAAAACCCACGAAAAACTCCCTTCCAAAAGAAGAAGAAAAGAAAAGCCAACTCGTAAAATTTGAGCTAATACCAAATTGCCAAGTACTTTTTTTTCAATGATTCTGGAACAGATTTACTAAATCTATTTAAACCACATTACATTTCATAGGCTAAACCCACAAAGTAGAGATACAAACCACATTATACAGCACAAAAACAAGAAAAAGAAAAAAATAGCAAAAAGATGCAGCAAAGTAGTCGGAATCAACGGTTCTTCAAGAAACCTTCAGCCATCTTGAGGTAATCCCCATACCCACCACTTCCAGAATGGCCTCCGCCACCAGCTTGGTGCTGGAGATGAGCTCACTGGTGGATGCTTGGCGGTGCTTCTGAAGGTGGTGTTCTTGGTGGGAGGTGTTGGGTTTGTTATGGGAATCTGAATACTCCATCGATGCTTGCAAACCAAGGAAACAGGTGATCAAAGGTGAGGACTTTGGAGGCTAAAAGAAGAGCTTGTCTCCTTTATTTGCCGCTTGGTATCACCTTCTATGAAGTGGGTCATATGGGGGTGTTTTCTTACTAAGGTTCTAGAGTTATCGAAAAGAAACAAAAAGCTTAGGAAAGAGCGTATAAATAAACAAACAAACGAGACAAAGCAGAGAGAGATCGGAGAGAACCCCAGAAGGTTCTGTGGGGCTCATCCTGAATCAATGATCATAATTTTCCCTTCATTTCCTGTGTTTTTCCTTCACCAATTGTGGGAAATGAAAACGCACCCATACTCGATGTTTTGAATTTTTATCCACGTGGGACGTGGTTATGCCACGGTTCCCTTCCGCGGTTGTAACCAGAATTTTTCTTTATAGATAGAGCCAGACTTTCTTATGTTCCCAATATTTACTTGGCCAATAACGTTGTATGGTTTGTGTTGATGTCATGTTTCACAATCAGAGCAACTCCGCGCACTGGATTGATCAGTTATTGCGTAAAGAGAAAATGAAGGCTTGGGGTAGTGGGAGATATCTCTGATGCCCAAGTCAGTTTGGGCTATGAGTTTGTGATCTGTGTGAGCTTTCAATCAATGTATGTGTGTGTAGAGCTTTTTGCTCTCGAGGGGGAGATATTTATACCTGGTAAGGGCGATTCCTTGTTAGGCTGATTGTGGTGGTGCCACTCCGTACCCAGGTCATGTTCTCTGCCAACTCCCTGTCGCTTCGACAGGCCATCCATGCCTGATCGTGGTGACCGTTGACAATCCTGGGACCTTGTCGTAGAGTGCTCACCTTTGTCCTTCATTAAATGCGACGTGGCTTGATCAGGCACGCCCACCTTCCAAGTCTGTCTAGCCGTCGGTGCTCAAGGACCTGAGTTGTCCTTGACCCTATGCGTGCGAATTATCGGCTAGTAGACGTGTCAGGCCTCCTAGCTTAGTCCCATGCCCCACGCGTGCTACCTTGTTGCTTCCTTGTGGGCTTCCTGGGTCGACCTCACCTTTCATGGCCCGACCCTATAACGTTCCAGTCCTGGATGGGTGAGATAGTTAGCTCTTGTCACCTAATAATCAACTTCAACAATACTAATACATTTGTCAAATCCAATATATATACTTCCAAAGGCTTCAAATCAAACATAAATACCTCAAATTCATTTATTCACACATATCCACATATCAGATCCTCAATACCATAAATAAGATAAAATAGATCAACATCTCCACAAGTCTCCATTAATGTAATAAAATGAAATAGGGTTTACATAAGTCTCCATAATCATCTAAACATATTGAAATGCGACTACTAAATAAATAAATCTACCAATAGCACTAGTACCCCGAGGTACTCCATTACTATTCTTAGTTAATCTTGCTCATGTACTATATTACTGATCCTTAGCTGAATCATCACAACCATATGAAATATTGTGAAGATAAAGGGGTGAGTTATCACTCGTAGCAGGGTCGTATACCGTGTTTAACCCCCGTGGTAGGGTTATAAACTACCATTATACCCGTGGCGGGGCCGTATGCCACTATTATACCTATGGCGGGGCTTTAACTGAAACAGAACAGAAACAACATCAGAACCAGATTATAATTACGTACAGAATTGGAACATTTATGCCAAGGTTTTTAAATGACACATTGTATCAGAATAGAGTACTGAGTGAGCTTTAGATCATTTCAAATATTCAAAATAATATAATCAAAACTTTTTCATTTAATCAAAGCAAACTTTTTTGATTTCATATTCGTTCTTTTTGCACAATTCAGAAACAGAATGCAAAAAAATAAGCTCATGTCCACATATCCGAAGTCGTTTTTAGATTTCTTTCCAAAGCAAGCATGCATATTTTCAAAATTAACATCATTATATTTCTTTTAAGAAAAGTCTAGTATAGGACCTGTTTACTTGATTCTCATAGTGCATTATCTAAATCTTGAGTCGAAAGTCTAGCAATCTCAATACCTATACCAAAGAATAATAACGTACATATTAATAACCTACACAAACATCAAAACTACGCAATACAACAACTATCTGATTCTAACGGTGAATTAATAAGAGCTCATAGTTAGTAGTTAATTCATTATCCTCACGGCAAGCAACACAACCTATTTTCTAGCAACTAATACAACCCAACCAGCCACTCATACTAGCTTATACAGCATGCATAACCACTCCTCCAGTCAAGCACAACAATCCAGACAGCCACATGCCCCACTTAGCATCACAACATCAACCTAAACAACCATATATCAACCTAACCATTCATCATCATACTCTCCTCCATCCACTTCACCCAACCAAAGGAACTCCCAAAGCAACAATCCAAAAAGAACCCACACAAATTATATGCTTCACCATTTAATATATTTCATCAAATTTTTCAACAACTACCAAACATACCCATCATACATGTTATAGTGCAAACAATGAGTCTAGCACTCTAGTTATCATACTTACTTTCATTGGTGGTCGCTGGAATTAGTGAATGGAGTGACCCTGTCCAGATATGTGAATACTGCCCTGTGCGCTAGCAACCCACTAATATTTAGATTTTTTATTTGAAAAGAATACGCGATGGTTAATTCAAACCAAGCAAGTAGAAAATGAATATACCTAAGTGATTAGAACGTATGTTGGTAACCTAAGTTAACTGTAGGTTATCCTTAGGAAAAAAGTGATACTTTAAGAGAAATATGAGGGTTTGAAGGGAAAATACGCTAAATTAATATACATTTAGGAAGGAAGAAATACACTGTAAAACAGGAACAAAAAATTCAACAGGGGCTTACCAACGTTGGTGGAGAAATTCCAGCAATCCCTAAATAGGAGTGATACACGGTGGGGGAGTGGAAACGATCTGTGCGAAAATTCTGTGAATTGTAATTTAGTGAAAGTGCATAGTGACACAACAAACAAAACACCACTGATATTAAAGAGGCTCACCAGTGTTGGTCAAGGATATCGGCATTAGCAACGGCAACCCATGAGTGTGGCATTGATACTTTGTGTCTAGCAACAGAGGATGTTCACATATAAGGCAGGCAGTGAAAGAGAGAGGGAAAGAGAGTGAGAGATACTTACCAATGAGAGAAGGGTCAACTTGCAACGACCCTTGATGGTGAAGGTGCAATGGTGAAGGTGCACGGCGTGGTGGTGGAGGGGTGTCTTGTGAGAGGAAGAGAAAATTATGAGGGCAAGAGTTTGAGTATGTGCGTGGGTGAGAGTGAGATCGGAGAGTGGGAGGAGAGACTTATCGTCGTTTAGCCCTGTTCTGGTGAAGATATTTAACAACGATACCGATCCAAGGAGACCCATGAACTACAATACCCAAAACTCACAGAAATTTCATGGAAAAGGGAGAGGAAGAGTGGTCTGCACATAGTGAAGGAGAGTGGTCCGTAGAGATGAGTTTTGATGTGAGGGAAAAACAAAACTGTAGAGACGTGGGGTGTTTGGTATCGGGGTGGAAGGGATCCCAGGATGCAGAAACTAAACGGGAAAACCATTAGGGAAGAAATGAAAGTGGGAGAAAGAAAACTCACCAAACGTTGCCATTTGGAGGCTCAAGGGTTGGGCTTGTTGTGGGCCTATGCCTAGGTCTGGGCTTGGGCCTTGGTATTACAGGCCCGACCCATGCTATTCTCTCATACTGATTTCGTCTTACTGAGCAATCCTTATGCCCACCCGTACCACATGGGCTGAGCTCGTGTGGTTGGGCCCATCATTAGGAACAACTCCCTAACAGTACCTCGCGAATTCCCACCATACACGTATGGTGTGAATTCTAAATGTTTCCTTCTACCCTTCTTCGGTCGATTCCCCTCCTGATGCACGTTTGACACCCCATGATGGTTTGGCTGTGTCATCAATGACTTGATGGTGCCTAGAGTTCTTCCCACCCTTTCGTCATCCACCTGCTTGAGGCTGCGGGAGGCTCGCCCATGCACCACGTGGGGTATTGGACAGTGTTCCCCATGCGCTTGTCGTTTGCTCTTCACACTTTGGTGGGCTCCCGTTGGTTGGGTTCCATGATGCCACTCCAAGGGTTTCTTGAGGCCCAACACGTCTCTTGGGTTTCTGGCTCTAGGTGACTTTATTTCCTGCAGAAGGCTAATTGTCGCATCCTTTTCTATATAAACTCCCTTGTGCACCTGAGAAGCCTTTAGCCCCTTGTTCGTGGGCCTAGCGGAGGAGATCGGTGGCCACCATGAGGGCCAACAGCATTTTCTACCATGGCCACGGTGGTCCTTGGCAAGGAAGATAGCGCATGCCATGCACTGTGGGCAACAGGTGCACGTTTCCTTGTGCACCTCGAAGGGAGCCCCACCTCTCGTGGCTCCCACAAGCTGATGAGCAGCTGGCGGCCACCACCAAGATTGCTGGCGATCTCCTAGGCTATTTTTGACAACGAAGTCAACAAATGAGAAAGGCTAGGGACTGCTCGGCCCCTCTAGCGCTTGACAAGTGGGAAGGTCACTCGACTACCCCACCTTCGCACTTGAGAGGAGCTGCGCGCTCTCACTTAACGCAGCTAAGCCTTCTGCTTGTTTAACCAAAAGACGAGCTCCATGCTTGCACCTTACACTTTCAACTCCATCTCCCGCTTATCTAGCCAAGTCGAGCTTTGTGCTCGCAACTTACACGGTCGAGCGGATCCCCGCCACTGTGCTCGCAACTTACGTGGTGGAGTACATCCCTACCATAGTCGAGCTACGTGCTCGCAACTTATGCGGTGGAGTACATCTCCCACCATAATCAAGCTATGAGTTTGCACCTTACGCAGTTGAGTACATCTCCCACCATAGCCGAGCTACGCGCTTGCACCTTAAGCAGTCCAGTACATATCTTGCCAAAGCCGAGCTATGCTCTCGTACCTTATGCAGTTGAGCACATCACCCGCCACAACCGAGCTGCGCCCTCGCACCTTAGGCGGTAGGGAACATGCCTCTCCAAGATGAGCCCCGCACTCACACTCTATGTGATTGCCAAGACGAGTCTCGCGCTTGCACTCTATGTGGTTGAGACCATCTCCCTCTCACATTGCCAAGATGAGCCCCATGCTCACACTCCATGCGATCGCCAAGATGAGCCCTGCGCTTGCACTTTATGTAGTCGAGACCATCTCCCGCTCACTAGGCTAAGACGAGCCCCGCCTTGGCACCCTATGTAGTTGAGTTTGTTCCCACTCACCTTGCTAAGCCGAGCCCATGCTCGCACTTTACGCGGTCACGCCCATCTCCCACCTAATCCCGCACTCAGAAATATTTAATGCTTAATGCGAGAGGGATAGATAACTAGGAACCCGAGCCTGAAATTTATTTCTCTACGGACTTTGGTAGATTATTTCAATTGTATATTTTATCTTTAACGATTCTCAAAGTCTTTGTTGGAACAAATTGTCCTTAAGAATCATAGGCTACTATAAGGGATAAAATATAACAAGCCCATGGTGTTTTCTAGGCCTAGCTCGAAGGAGGGAAACTCATCAGGAGGGAAGAAAGAGAGAGCAAAGGAGGGGACAAAGGCATGAGGGAGGGCTGGGTGTAGGAGGGAAAAGGGTTGATGTGACATAAAGCTAAGAGAAAGTGACATAAAGCAAGGGGTAGGGACGAACATAGACGAATTCAAGGACTTTTGGCCAGACTTCTCTGAAAAGACTTTTTGAACCTCACGAAAGGAGTTCCAGTAACGATATCTCCATTATAAGACAGACCTTCGAGATATATTGAATAATAAGAATGAAAGACCATGAGAGACTATAAAACAAGCCTATTATAGTGGATCCTCCTTTCCCAAACCTCTGTGGATGTAGGCTAAGTGCCGAATCACGTAAATCTATGTGTCTTCCTCTCTTTATTTTTTCTGCATTTATTTACTGTTCACTACTATGGAAGTATACACAGACACCGTATAGCCACACCAAACCACCGCGAGGGGTTCCACCCAACACCAATTGAGGTCGGGAATAGATCTTTCTCCCATTCTGGCCCGTTGTGCAATTTTTAGGCACTACCAGTTAACTTCACAATTATCATAATTATTGTTCTAATTGATATGCATCTTAAAATTCATATTTACCATATAAAAATGAAATAGTACTTTCGACTTGTCACAGACTCACATGTGAGACCAGTTTGCATGGGTATGTCCTGTGACCTCAGCATTTTAAAAGCTTAATAAAATGATAGGGGTGTTAAATGCTTGTCCTAATATCCCTTTGCTAGTGTGGTTTAACAACAAAGTCAAACATATGGCAATAATAAGACATAGAGAGCTGCACTGTCAAGAAGTATGGTTATATTTACTTGCAGTCCATATTGAGAGAGAATTTGCACCTTCCACTTGCTTATTTTTTTAGAATCATTAAAAAATTGTTGGCCCTTTTTATTAGATTCTAAAGCTCCCTTCATTGGCAATTGTGTGCAGAAGGGGTAAAATATCCTTGGCCCATATGGCACCATAGGCCAGCTCAAAGGAGGGATTTCATCAGAAAGGAAGTAAGAGAGGAGGATATGGGGACAGGAGACAAGGGAAGTTAGGGGGAAGACAAAGAAAAATGGGAAAGTGATGGGAAAAAAGGGGAAAAGAGAGAGAAAGAGAGCTAGACACATAAAAGAGGACATCGAAATGACATAATGCCGAGTTCTTCATCTACCATTGATTGAGGCCAATAAGAGGGATTAGGTTGGCTGAGAGAAGGGGACTTTTAGGCGACTGTGTGCTAGAGTTTCTTCAATCTCCAGATGGGACTTTCAGTTTTATTTTTCCCCAAGACTCAAGGGCCATTGACCCCATTTGGGTAGTAAGATATAAGTGACTATGAGAGATTGTAAAATGCTTCAATTTATAGTGGATTCTCCAAATGACCTGTGAAAGTAGGCCCTGTGCTGAACCACGTAAACCTGTGTCTCCTATATTTGTTATATTTATTTTCTATTTACTGTAATGGGTGCATGTATGGACACTGCTGCTGTCACTTCGGACTGCCCTCATGGGCTTCTAAAGACATCGACCAAGGCCCGAGTCACCACCGTGGGTCGGGAATGATTTTTTCTCCCTTTCTAGCAAGGTGGTTATAAAACACAACTTAACAGTTGACGTTATCTGTGAAATTCGATTTATTTTCTACAGTAAAAGTGGAATATGGAAGATTTTCTGGCTTTTGAAGCCATCTTTGAATGAGCAAATAAGATTTTCCTCACATTTTCATCAGTCATTATTTTTGTCCCTTTGTATAATACTATTACAAAAAAAAAAAGGAATCGCGCAGAGTTCCTCACCCGTAATGTTGAGAACACTGTGCACTTACTGGGCGTAAAACACATGCATCCAACAAGTTCCTCGGTGAAAAAAAGACCTTCGCCCCAAGTATATTGTGCACTTAATTGCACAGTATGCGTAGCACGTGCACTTATTGTGCATGCCATGCACAGTGGAGCACTGGGATATGGGTAGGAACACTGTGCACATAAGTGCACAGTGCGTACAACATGTAACCCGCTATACTTAATGGGTGCAGGCACATGGTGGTAGGGTGGTTGTCGACTGCCCCTCGCGAACGGCCTCGCTTGCCAGTGGGGCCAATGGGGGCCATTCCGCTAACCGCCTAGGAGCAGGAGAAGCAATCAGATGCCACCATGAGTTAGGGTCGCAGATGGTGTCAACTTTTTTCATGCCCATCAAGGGCCCTAAAAGTCAACTTTTATAAGCTAGTGCATCAAAGTCAACTTTTCGGTAAACCCTCTCGAAAGAAAAAGGGCTTAACCCTATTCTATCCAATCCAATCACGTTAGCAACAATTATTTGAAGTGCGGACAATTATTTAATACAACTTCTCATACGTAATTTTATTCAATACGACAAAGTTGAGTTAAATACGAGGATCCAAGTAAGTTAGATATTTATTAACCATTAGATATTTTTAAAAAACTATACAAAAAATAACAATAAATATCATGATATACGTTAGGTATTTTTTTTTATAATAATAAAAATTTTACAATTTGATGTACTACAATAAATTATGTCAATTTAAAAATTTTATTTTATAGGAAATGAGCCAAACATTTTTCTTAATAAAACCATTAATGATAAATAGCAACTCGCTATAAAAAAAAACACACACACACAAAAGATAAATAGATAGCGACATGGTAAGGATAGATTACATTACATGAAATACATACAGAAATATAATTCTTTGATTAAAAAAAATAAAAAATCCAGCAGCGCTCTCAACGGAAAGATTAATATATTTTTTTAATTAGTAATTAAAGAAATATTTTTGAATAATATTGTGATTTTTTTTATTTTTTAAAAATATTTAAAAATATTAAAAAAATCTATGTCAAAAAAAAAAACATGAAATAGCCTGGCGGGTGTAGAAAATTATAAACACATGCTAGAAAGAAGAATCTTAATAAACAAAACTGATTATAAATTATAGAAAACATACATGCGGAAGTCATCTTGAAAGTAATATTGAAACTTCACAAATGATATTAGTGGCCAAATCTTTCCCTCCTTCTCCTCATAAAAGTATTAGCTATCAATGGGGCAAGTCAATAGTCACTCATGGAGAGGAGAGGGGACCTAGCCATATATATAGAAGTCTTATGTGGAGTCCTCTCATTAAAAACTTCAAATCCTAATGGGTCTAGGAAAAATCCAGAATATGACTCTTGAACTTCTAGGCCTACATACAATTAACTATATTTTAAATAGGATATAATTCTATTTTATTAAGGTGCAATAAACCCCAAAATAATCATTTAACTTAATGAATTTAACCAAAACACCATTGTAAACTATTTACGTCTAACCCCTTTTTATAAAATATACAATCAATATAAGCCTATATTTGAAATTATTCTAACAGCGGGAGCCCAGCGGTGGCTCCGGTATCCATTTTTTCACTAACTGCGAGTGCATGTTACGTACGAAGTGGTCTTCTTTTCTTCTTGTTCCATTTGGAGGCATCAGTACGTGTCCCGAAGCGACTTCGTAAATAGGCGATTTGTTTGTCACTGGGAGGAAGGTTTTCTTTGATGCCACTGCTGCTCACGAACACATCAGCCCAGTTGCTAAGTTTGGGAAATTCCTCTCTTGTCAACAACTTTGTACCTGAAGCTTCTTCAAATATTCCCAACCAAAACCCTATGATGCTGGCAACAATGTCTACAAATCCAATCGCCTCTCCTCCACAATACTTCTTTTCTCCGATGTCGTTTTCCAGATGCTTCAGAAGTTCACATGCTTCTTTTACAGCATTCTCATGCTGTTTCTCTTCACCCCAGAGAGCGTTGTGTATCCCAGGCAAACACTGCAAAAGTAGAGAATTAAAGAGAATATTCTGAATATATAACAGCACAATTAACATTCCAACAAGGAAAAAAGATATATATGATCTACCTTTTCGTCAATGAATTGGCCTAGAAACATGCGTTGGCTCTCTCGTAGGGATCTTTGGGAAACATGGGATAGCCTTTCCAGGTCTCATCTATGTATTCCAGAATAACCTGGGACTCAGCTATAGGCTTTCTACTGTGTACCAGCACCGGGATTTTCTTGTGAATGGGGTTGTATTTGAGAAGGGCAGGACTCTTGTTGGTTAACTCTTCTTCAAAATATTTGTATTGGATTCCTTTCAGTTTTAGAGCCATCTCTACTCTTCGACTAAAAGGGCTTCCCCACACACCAAACAGCAAGACTTCTTCGGCCATAATTAATGGAACTTAGATCTTCGGAGTTAATCCAAGTCAATAATGCCGAGTTTTCAGATGCTGCTCTTTCTGGGTCTCTTGATCCTATTTTATAGGTAAAGCCAAGCCATATATCTCAACGGTTACTTAGCCAGTAAGGTTCTACAGTCGCAATAAATTTTAAATGTGGGTGGTGGCCGTAGTTGCCGATACATGAACATGACTTGCAGTACTGATAGTCAGATATACTTGGGAAACAAGCTGGAAACAAGCTGTACAACAAAAACAAATGCATGCCATGAGTCCTTCCTTACGTCAGCACGGATAAAGAAAAACAAACATGGATTCCGGTGTTGTAAGGTTGCTCATTTCATTACAGAATGTCCATTGCTTTCGGAGGATAACAAGAAGCCCAACACACCTCAAAGCTCTAGGCCGATAAACTAGGGTAACAACCAGGCAGAAATGTGCTAGCACAAGTATTTGCATTGATGCCTGGGGGAAGCGAAGGATAAGAATGATGTAATTATAAGTATATTTTCTCCATTTCTTCAATTGAGTACTATGTTGTTAACATTTAGGTCTAATTTATTTGACTCTACGGATTATATTGATGTAATCCCAGGAATTCTTCCTCTTTTCCTTAATAAAGCTACTAGTTTGTTTGACTATGGGGTTACCCAATCGTTTATTTCAATGGATTATGCCAAGTTTTGTTCTGTTGAAGCTAAAAGGATGGATTACAACTTACTAGTCTCAACCCCAGCGGGAGATTCAGTGACCTGCAACAAGATTTTGCATAGGTGTCTAATAACAATTTGTGGGAGAGAAATGCAAGCTAACCGGATAGTTTTTCCTATGATTGGGTTGGATGTGATATTGTGAATGGATTGGTTAGTTTCCAATTATGCCAGTATTGATTGTTTTAAGAAGGAGGTGGTGTTCAAACCTCTGGAGGGAAAAGAGTTTTGGTTTATGGGATCTAGAGTGCGTGCCCTTCCACCAGTTATATCTGCTGTCCAAGTTGGCAAGTTAATACGTGATATGTGTCAGGGATATTTGGCCTAAGTGATGGATGAACCAAAGCAAGAATTGGAGTTAGATGATATTCATATAGTGAATAAATATCCATAGGTATTTCTTGAAGATTTGTTTGGGTTACCATCGAATCAAAAAGTGGAGTTTGTCATTGAACTAGCCCCAGGCACAACACCTCTTACTAAGGCCCCTTCTTGTATGGCACCATCTGAATTAGCAAAACTTAAAGAATAGTTGCAAGATTTATTAGACAAGGGTTTCATTAGGCCTAGTGTGTCACCTTGGGGAGCTCTAGTCTTGTCTGTGAAAAAGAAGGATGGAAAATTGAGAATTTGTATTGATTACGGAGAACTTAACCGAGTAGCCATAAAGAATAAATATCTGTTGTCTCGCATAGAGGACTTATTTGATCAGTCGCAAGGTGCTCATGTATTTTTTAAGATTGATCTTAGATCGGGCTACCATCAATTGAAGATCAAGGTAGAGGATGTGCCTAAGACATCATTCAGAATCATGTACGGTCATTATAAATTCTTGGTCATGCCTTTTAGCCTAACTAACGCTCCAACTATATTTATGGATTTGATGAATTGGGTATTTCATGAAGTCTTGGATAAATTTGTGGTGGTATTCATTGATGACATATTGATATATTCCAAGAACAAAACTAAACATGAAGAGCATCTAAGACAGGTACTTGGGACACTCAGGAATAAGAAGTTATTTGCTAAGTTGAAGAAGTGTGAATTTTGGCTTGAGCTCATTTTAATTTTGGGACGTGTAGTCTTAAAGGATGGTATCTCAGTAGACCTTAAGAAAATTGAAGCAGCGGTTAACTGGCTATGACCAACCAATGTGCATGAAGTTAGGAGTTTCTTGGAATTGACTGGATATTACTGTTGGTTTATTAACAGTTTCTCAAAAATAGTGGTTCCTCTTACTACCCTTACCAGGAAGAATAATATATTTGAGTGAACTACAAAGTGTGAGGAAAGCTTCCAGGAACTAAAGAAGAGATTGGTGATAACTCCAGTTTTGACAGTTCCTAATGAGAGAGGAGGATTCGTAGTTTAGAGTGACGCTTCCAGGTTGGGTTTGGGGTGTGTATTGATGCAACATAGGAAAGTTCTAATATACACTTCATGGAAATTGAAGGCATATGAGCAAAATTACCTCACACGTGATCTGGAATTAGTAGTTGTGATCTTTGCACTTAAGATTTTGAGGCATTATTTGTATGGGAAAAAGTGTGAAATCTACACTGATCACAAGAGTTTGAAGTATTTCTTCACTCAGAAGGAATTAAACATGAGGAAGAGAAGATGACTTGATCTGATCAAGGATTATGATTGCACCATTAACTACCATTCAGGTACAGCTAATGTTGTAGCTAATGCACTAAGCTGAAAGTCAATGGGACCAACAATTGTAACTCTTACTACACAACACTAGTTATTCATGGACTTAGAAAGAGTAGGTATTGAGGTTGTTATCGGTGACTAGCAGGCTTTGGTGTTCAGTTTGGTGGTTCAACCAGTGTTGATAGACAAAATTATAGCCGCCTAGAAAGAAGATGCGGAGTTAGCGAGATTGGTAGAAGACATAGAAAAATGGAATAAATTTGAGTTCAGAGTTTCTGATGATGGAATATTAAGGTTTGGAAGTAGATTGTGTGTACTAGATAATGATGCAATAAAAAGGATAATCTTTGAGGAAGCTCACCGCTCTCTTTACATAGTTCACTTAGGGAGTACGAAAATGTATCGCGACTTGAGGGAGTCCTTTTTTTGGTGGAGTGGTATGAAAAGGAAAATTGCCCAATTTGTAGAGTAGTGCCTAATTAGCCAACAAGTGAAGGTGGAACATCAGAGGCTAACAAGGTTATTACAATCACTTTAGATTCCAGAATGAAAGTGGAAGCATATCTCTATGGACTTCGGGACAGGCCTACCACAGACACTGACTGGGCATGATGCAATATGGGTGATAGTGGACCGCTTGATGAAGACTACTCACTTTGTGCCTTTTAAAATTTCTTATAAGTTGGAAAAACTAGCTGAACTACATGTGCAGGAGATAGTGAGATTGCATGGGGTACCAGTATCCATCGTATCGGATAGGGATTCTCGTTTCACTTCAAAGTTTTGGTGAAGCCTACAGGAGGCCATGGGCACTAGGTTAAATTTAAGCACTACTTTTCACCCTCAGGTGGATGGATAGTTAAAAAAGACCATTCAAAATTTGGAAGACATGTTGAGGGTGTGTGTATTGGACTTTAAAGGGACTTGAATGCGACACCTACCGTTGGTTGAGTTTGCTTATAACAATAGTTACCAAGCCAATATTGGAATGACACCTTACGAGACATTATATGGTAGAAGGTGTAGATCTCCCTTGTATTGGGATGAGGTGGGTGAAAGATGAATTTTGGGGCCATAAATCATCCAGAGGACCACCGAGAAGATAGATATCATTCGAGATTAGAATGAAAGTAGCTTAGAGCCGACAAAAGAGTTATGCATATAATTGTCATAGTCATTGCCAGCTAGAGTTTGAAGTTGGAAACAAAGTTTTCTTGAGGATTGCACCAATGAAAGGAGTTATGGGATTTGGAAAGAAATGCAAGCTAGGTCCTAGATGTGTCGAACCTTCTGAAATTCTTGATTGGATTAGCCTAGTGGCTTACAGGGTAGCCCTACCACCAGTACTCTCAGTGGTACGCGACGTATTTCACATATCTATGTTGAGGAAGTATATATCCGACCCCACCTATGTTATTGACTACGAGCCACTTCAATTTCATGAAAAATTGACTTATACGGAAGAATTGGTGCGGATTGTAAAGAGGAAAGAACAAGTACTTTGAACTTGGACTATTCCATTGGTTAAAGTGGTATGGAATAATCATGCTATCAACGAAGCCTCTCGGGAATTAGAAGATAAAATGTGAGTCAAGTACCCATAGTTGTTTAACAGAGATTTTGATAGCTCGTGACAAATTTCGAATACATAATTCTTTATAGAGAGAGAATGTAATACCTAGGCCTAAGCCCAGACTAGATGGAAGCGCATTCCCCCTTCAGAATGATACTACATCATTTAGATAAGATTTTTTTATTTTTTTTTCCAGTTTTCTTCTCCCCAAGCATTTCTCCCACATCTCTACATCCGAGCTCTTTCTCCCCCGAATATCTCTCTTCCCTTTAGTTTCTCCCAATGATTTCCTCTTCCCCAATCTAACTCCTTCCCCACACCTTTTCATTTTAATTTAATTTTCTCTTCACTCTCAAAGCCCTTCACAATAGACTCTCTCTTCCTCACCTCTTGTAGAATCCTTGTGAGCTTGGTGTTGTGCGTATGGGTATTCCTAGGTTTTGGGTCGCCGAACTGAACCAAGGTAAGCATCATCTCTCTCTCTCTCTCGCTCTGTTTCTCACGCATACGCACACACTCACTTTGAGTTCTCTCCCTCTTACACAAAATTTTTATGATTTTGTGTGTTGTAGTTTGTGGGTCTTCTTCGATTGGTGTTACCGTCGAGCATGATCTTCGGAACTGCTGGTTGAACGACGATAAGCCTCCCTCCCACTCCCTCAAACATTCTCTTTCCCCTCTCAGTTTCTCCGTGGCCCACAAATTCCCACTCACAAATTCTTCATTGTAGAGCATATTTCTCCCGGTGGTGCATCACCTCTACCCAACAACAATTTTGGTTGTCCCATCACATTGGTAACTGCTGCTATCTTTGCCTATCTCTTTCTCTCATGGTGTGTGTATTTTGCTGGCCAGTGACCATTTTCGTAGTATAATTGGTGCGCCACCACCTTTTTTCGTAGACTTCGTTTCTGATAGTACTCCACACTGCCAACGTTGGTGAGTCTTTACTAGTGGTATCGATTTTTACCACCTAGATTTACTTTCTTGGTTAATTGACTTTGTCACTTGTTCCTCTCTCTCTAACTTCTCAAGTCTTGCTTTTCACAGTCGCATCCCTTTTCTCTAGGATTTAGGTTGAGACCAATTGAAGCCATCGAAAACAACCTCTCCAAGGTAATTTCTTTCCCCACATGGTTTGATTTCTGGTGTGCCTCTGTCATGTATATTAATCCTGTATATGAGCTCAGTTCAACGTCCTTGTCACAGGACACTAAATTAGTTCCTGGGCAGCGTTGGTTCACTCTCGAAACTAAACAAATCTCCATTCCAGGACTAAGGTATTCATGAGTGATAGCCCTGTAACATTTGAGTTTGACATGACTTGTGTAATAGTGTTTGTTAGAAATATACATTGGTGCTGTATGTATGTTAGAACTGATTAATTATGTAAGCGTATAGTGAATCGGGTTATTTCTGGTGGAGTCATTGTTGTGAAGGGTCTCTTGGTTTGTGGAAATTCTTTTGGCATAAGATTGGATGAGTAGGAAGTTATGGCAGGTTATGTGGGACACGGAGTTGGAAATGATGGTTATTTAGGTTGAGTTATGTGGCTATATGTGTTATTTGGGTATACATGTTTGCTTTATGACTATTGTTGGGTTGGTATATGTTTGGGTGGGTTGTGTTTGACATATTGTGAGTTGTGTGGATACTTGAGATTGAAGTGTTGGGTGGTTTATAAATCTAACTGCTTGTAAGCTCATTCTATTCTAGAGTATGAATATGGAAATTCTATTATGTAGGTTTTTGTGCTCGTATTGATTTTAACGAGTGAGCAAATAAATTTTGATTTAGGTTATTTGGATTTGGTTAGAGTGCGGATTCAAAACATAGAGAATACACAAAAGTCATGCAAGCAGGGTTCTTATATTAAACTTTGCATAATAGAAATGAACTGAGGTTGATTTTGAAAAATATGCATGTTTTGTTATGAAAAGAAATTTGAAACAATCTCAGTTATTTGTTCTACATTCCTCATGAAATCTGTATGAAAGAGAAAAATATTTTTTGTCATGATTGATGTAGACATAAGCAAATTTTTGGCATTCTATTTTTGAACAATGCAAAAAGAGCGAATATGAAATTTATGAAAATTTGTGCATGTGATGCAAAATTTTTTTGAATCTGTTTTGAATATGTGAAATGATCTAAATCTGTTCAGTATTCTGTTTTGATATGATGTGGCATCTGAAAACCTTTGGTATGACTTTCTGATTCTGTATCTGTATTTCATTCTTGTCTATTTTTGATAGTTTCGTTAAGGGTCTAACCACGGGTATAATAGTGGTATTTGGCTCAGCCATTGGTATAATAGTGGTATACAGCCCCGCCATAGGTATAATGGTAATTTCTAACCCTACCACGGGAGTTAAACATGATCTTTGTTCCGATATGATGCTTTGATATGATATGAGGATGATGTTTCAGATTATAATATGCCAAAGGATTTTTGAATAAGAATGTTTTTGAAAGTTTCGCTCTGATATTTTAATAACATGTTCTGATTCTGCATTCTGAAAGTAAATATTTTGTTCTGCATTCTGAATTCTATAAATGCTTATGTTTATATACTAGTATATATTTTTTGCTTACTGATGTATTGATAACTTACCCCTTTATCTTCACAATATTTAAGATTACTTTGATGGTTCAGCTGAAAATCAATAATAGTGTGTTGGTAAGATTAACTAATGATAGTATTTGATTACCTCTGAGTACTATTGCTGTTGCTGGATTTATTTTATTCAGTAGATAGGTTTAAGTATGTTAGGTGGTTATGGAAACTTATGTAAACTCTTGTTTATTTTACTATGTTATTTGAGATATGTGGAGGAGTAAATCTATTTTATTTGCTTTGTTGTATTGAGTAATGGACATATGAGTATGTGTAGTTAATTAGATTTAAATTTATTTTATTTGGTTTATTGTATTGAGTATCTGACATATGAGTATGTAGTTAATCAAATTAGAGGAATTTATATTTGATTTGGAGTTTCTAGAAATATATATTTGAATTCAGAAAATATATTAACATTGTTGAAGTTGATTTTCAAGTAACATAAGTTAACTCCCTATACCTTAAGTATCGTAGCGTTACAAAGAACAATATACAATGTACCTTTTCGTCAATGAATTTGGCAGAGAAACGCGTGATGGCTTTCTTGTAGGGATCTTTGGGAAATATGGTATAGGCTTTCCAGGTCTCATCAATGTATTCCAGAATAGCCTGGGACTCAGCTACTGGCTTTCCATTGTGTACAAAAACGGGAACCTTCTTGTGAATAGGGTTGTATTTTAGAAGCGAAGGACTCTTGTTGTATAAATCTTCTTGGAAATATGTGAACGGGCCCCTTTCAGTTTTAGAGCAATATCTATTCTCCGACTAAAAGGGCTGCCCATGCGCCAAACAACAAGAGTACTTCATCGGCCATTATTACTCTGTTCTGTTCGGAATACAAGTTAAAGCTAAATTTTCAGATGCTTCGCTCTTCTGGGTCTGATCTCATTTTATAGATAATGAACCGTGCCATAGCTACCGAGAAAGTGTACAGATACTTTGTACATACTACATATAATGTTAAATCTTTTTATTTTTATTTTTTAAAAGTATTTTTTTTTATTCGTTTTGTAAAAAATGTAAGAAATATAAAAAAAATACTAAAAAATAAACAAACTTAAATGTTAAAAAATAAATTGTTAAGTACAAATAATAGATACACTTTATCGGTATATCTATAATTTTCACCTTTTTAGAACTCAACAACACATTAAAAACAGAAATAAAATAAAATTTTAAAAATAAAATTTATTTAATAATTATACAAAAATTGTGTAATAGACGTCGTATGTTTACCATTTTCAAAAATCTTAAATGGGGATTGTTACTACCTGTAGGTAGACTTGCAGTGATATTTATTCTGCAATGAAAGAGGTTACAGTCTCATGAATAGTAGATTTTGTTTGAGTTCACATTATACCATTTGTATAATTACGTTTTTGCCTTCATTTGCATAATTATATTCTCGTCTCTAATTTATCCTTAAAAGTATAATTAAATTTTCTATTATAAGCATATTAATTAGACAATAATAATAATAATAATAATAATAAAAATAAAACTAACAAATAATCTAACTTGAAGATTTTGGTTTATTGAACTTTTGTGGAACAAATTAATAACTTAGGGTTTTTCTATTGTTTCTTAGATTTAAAAATAATAGTATTTTTCGTATATATATTATTTTAAAAAATCTAAATTCATGTTATTTTTCATAGTAATTCATAAAAATAAATCATAGTCATTTTACTAATAGTATTTTTATTTTACAAAATACAATTCTTAATTTTAGGTTTCAATTTATGTATCAGCTTATAATTGGTTTTAATTTATCATATTCACTATTTTAATTTTCGTGGTAAGGCATTTCATATTAATAACCTATATTTAATGCATTTTTTAAATTATTATTAGAAGAACTAATAACACTTTTTATTCTTTAAATTTTGTTTTGGTAAGAACATGCTTTTATTTTCTAAGATCAATATTTCAATTCCAAATTTGAAAAGAATAATAATTTTACATTTAAATTAAAAAATGAAAATATTACCTTTAAATTTAAAGAATAATATTTCATTATCACAGGAAATCGCTTTAAAAGAAAAATAATTGTCTTCATATTATTTTTCATTATAATGAATCATACTGTGTAAAATTTTTTAAATTAATATTATTTTTATTTAAAAAACATTATACTTCTTTAAATTTCAAATGAATAGTCTATTTTTACAATTTATCATTCCAAGAACCAGTAGTTTTCTAAAATAATTAAAAAAACAATATTATTTTATTTTTTCATTGATAAGAAAATTATTATTATTATTATTATTATATACATGTCTAATTATTCTTATAATGAGCAAAGCAATGCATGTCCTATTATGATTTTAACATAATGAGTTCTAAACATTTGAGTCTTATGTTTTCAATAATTTTACATTTTCTGTTTCCTTATTTTTTTCAAGTATAATGATAATCATTTGTAAAATTTGTTGAATAGATTTATGATTATTTTTACATTTATCATAATTATTATTCTAATTGATATGCATCTTAAAATTCATATTTACCATATAAAAATGCATTAGCATTTCGACTTGTCACAGACTCACATGCGAGATCACTTTGCATGGGTTTGCCCTGTGAGCTCAGCATTAGAAAAGCTTAATAAAATGATAGGGGTGTTAAAGACTTGTCCATATATCCCTTTGCTAGAGTGCTTTAACAACGAAGTCAAGGCAATAACAAGAAATATAGAGCTGCATCGTCAAGAAGTATTGTTATATTTACTTGCAGCCCATATTGAGAGAGATTTTGCTCTTGCTTATTTTTTAGAATTATTAAAAAATTGTTGTCCCTTTCTATTAGATTCTAAAGCTCCCTGTATTGACAATTCATGTGTGTGGAAGAGATAAAATATCATTGGTCTATATGGGGGACAAGAGACAGGGGAAGTCAGGAGAAGTATAAAGAAAATGGGGGAAGTGACGGGAAAAAATGGGAAAAGAGATAGAAATGGGTCAGACACATAAAAGAGGACATCAAAGTGATATAATGCCGAGTTCTTCATCTACCACCGACAGAGGCCAATAAAAGGGATTAGCTTGGCTGAGAGAAGGGACCTTCTAGGTAACTGGATGCTAGAGTTTCTTCAACCTCTAGACGAAAGTTTCGGTTTTATTATTTTCTCCAAGGCTTAAGGGCCATTAACCCTATTTGTACAGTAAGATACGAGAAGCTATGAGAGATTGTAAAATATTTTTATTTATAATGAATTTTTCATCCAAACGACTCATGAAAGTAGGCTCTATGATGAAGTACATAAATTTGTGTGTCTCAATCTCCATTTCTATTTCTTGTATTTATTTTCTATTTAATCTGCAATGGGCACACATACGGACACCGTTGGTGTAGCTCAGGATTGCCCTCGTAGGCTTCTAAAGACACCGACAAAGGCCTAAGTCACCACCATGGGTCGGGAACGACTCTTTCTCTTTTTTCTAGCTAAGTGTTTTCAAAACACAACTTAACAGTTGGCGTTGTCTATAAGATTCGATTTCTTTTGTACACCGTTAGTGGAAGAAGGAAGACTTCTTGGCTTCTAAAGTCATCTCTGAATGAGCAGATAAGATTCCTCTCACATTTTCATCTGTCATTATTTTTATCACTTTGGATAACACTGTTACAAAATGAAAGAAAGAAAGAGAGGAATCGCGTAGATTTCCTTACCCATAGTGTTGAGAACACTATGCACTTACTGGGCATAAAACACATGCACCCAACAAGCTCCTCGGTGAAGAAAAGACCTTCACCCCAAGTACACTGTGCACTCAATTGCACAGTATGCGTAGCATGTGCACCCACTATGCATGCCATGCACAGCAGAGCACCAGGAAATGGGTAGGAACACTAAGCACATATGTGCATTGTGCGTACAACACATAACCCGTTATATGTAATGGGTGTAGGCTCGTGGCGGCAGGGCGGTTGCACGCTTCCCCTTGCGAACGGCCTTGCTTGTCGGTGCCCACTCTAAAAGAGCGCTGCTAGATACAGTCCCAAATGAGGACTCCCCTTGCAGGCCTCATGCGTTTGCAGGTTTTACTGTATAATGACCATACTGCCCCTTTTTCTGAAATTGAAACAAAGAACGAAGTCTCCATCTGAAAGCAAATCTGAAAATAATTTTTTCCCTCCTGAAGTGTAAAGAAATTTTCGGAGTGGCAGTTTTTTTCTCTCGTCTCCATCTGAAGCCAAATCTGAAATTTTTTTTTCCCTCCTCAAGTACAATGAAATCTAAAGGAGTGGCAGTTTTTTTCTCTCTCCACCCTCGTCGGCACCGTCTGTGAGTCAATATTCTCCTCCACCACTGTTAGCCGCCAACCACCACGGAAGGAATCTGTTTGTGCATAAAATGAGTTGTTATAATGCTGAGATATGAGAAGTTTGGTTTCGTATAGATCTTGTTGGGCAAAGATAATACTGCTAAATATAAATTTGAAGGCGACGACAAACAACATCTTCGTACAGGCCTAGAAAATGAATTATCAAACAATTTCCTGTTTTTATACAACTTACTCAACGCATGATTTGTAAGGAATGGAAGCATCTGGTCTGCAAGCACAAAGAGAAAGAGCAACAGAGGATCTGAAAGCAACGACAATTTGAAGAAGATGAAGAGCTCCTAATTCTAATAAAACGGCAACGTATAGACTTTTCATAAAACGACTAGTTTTAGTCGTGCGTGGGCAGTCCCCACTTGGGGACTGCATACAGAATTTTTCAAGAAAAAGAGTTAACCCTATTCTATCCGATCCAATCAGGTCAGCGACGACTATTTGATGTGCGGACAATTATTTAATACAACTTCTCATACGTAATTTTTGTCAACAGGACAAATTTGAGTTAAATACGAGGATAAAGTAAGTTAGATATATTGGTAATTAATTTTATAATATTTATTAATCATTAGATATTTTTTAAAATATTATACAAATAATAATTAGTAAAAGAGAATATGCAATAAGTTAGATCGCGTATTTTCTTTTACTAAAATATTATTTACAAACTAACGTGATACGGCATTTTTTTCTACATTAATAAAAATTTTACAATTTAATGTATTAAAATAAATTATGTCTATTTAAAATTTTTTATTTTATAGGAAATGAGCCAAACTTTTTTCTTAATAAAATCATTAATGATAATAGCTACTCGCTATTAAAAAACAAAACACACACAAAAGATAAATAGAGAGTGATCGACATGGTAAGTTGGTAACTAATTACATGAAAATAACAAACCGTACACGATTTATGACACGTACGGATAGATTACATTAATACATGAAATACATACAGAAATATAACTTTTTCACTAACTGCAGGTGCCTGTTACGTACGATCGAAGTGGTCTTCTTCTTTTCTTCTTCTTCTTCTATTTGGAGGCATCAGTACGTGTCCCGAAGCGACTTCGGTAAAAGGCGATTTGTTTGTCTCTGGGAGGAAGGTTTTCTTTGATGCCGCTGCTGCTCACGATCACATCAGCCGAGTTGCTAAGTTTGGGAAATTCCTCTCTTGTCAACAACTTTGTACCTGAAACTTCTTCAAATGTTCCCAACCAAAACCCTATGATGTTAGCAACAATGTCTACAAATCCAATCGCCTCTCCTCCAAAATACTTCTTTTCTCCGATGTCGTTTTCCAGATGCTTTAGAAGTCCACATGCTTCTTTTACAGCATTCTCATGCTCTTTCTCTTCACCCCAGCAAGCATTGTATATCCCAGGCAAACACTGCAAAAGAAGAGATCAATTAAAGAGAATATTCTGAATATGTATATCTGCACAATTAACATTCCAACAAGGAAAAAAGATATATATGATCTACCTTTTCGTCAATGAATTTGGCCCAGAAACGTACGTTGGCTCTCTCGTAGGGATCTTTGGGAAATAAGGGATAGCCTTTCCAGGTCTCATCGATGTATTCCAGAATAATCTGGGACTCAGCTATAGGCTTTCCATTGTGTACCAGCACCGGAATTTTCTTGTGAATGGGGTTGTATTTGAGAAGGGCCGGACTCTTGTTGGTTAACTCTTCTTCAAAATATTTGTATTGGATTCCTTTCAGTTTTAGAGCCATCTCTACTATTCGACTAAAAGGGCTTTCCCACACACCAAACAGCAAGACTTCTTCCACCATAATGGAACTTAGATCTTCGAAATTAATCCAAGTCAATAATGCCGAGTTTTCAGTTGCTGCTCTTTCTGGGTGTCTTGATCCTATTTTATAGGTGAAAAAATCTTCTCAACTTTTTATTATTTATTCATATTTTATATATTATATATTTTTTTTACTTTTTTTTATTAAATATTTATTATATGAATAGTGAATAAAAAAATTAAAAAAATTAAAAAAAAAATTAAAAAAAAAATTAAAAAATTAAAAAATATAAAAAAATATAAAATATAAAATATAATGGAGATTGGATAGGAAAATCCTCTCAACGGTTACTAGCCAATAGAGTAATGCTACGGATCAGCCACTGCTGAACCGTAGCACACCTTACGTGTCATGGTGTTTTATTTCTCTTGATATTTTTTTTCTCTTTCCTCCCGCACCCCTTCCGTCTCTCACCAATTTATTTCAAATTTTCACTTTACCCCGCCCAGCCAAGTACCATCTCTCTCCCCCAGCCATTGCTCCCCCCTGCCCCCGGCGGCAGGCTTCGACCGCATTCTTCCTTCCTCCGAATCTCCACCGAGTGTGTCCGAGCACTCCCCTTCCACTAATTTGACCGAAAGCTTTAAAAAAAAAAACCTGCCCTGCGTCTGTGGCCGAGCACCACGTTCTCGGCACAAGGACCTGCTTCAAAAATCAACAATCTGAACCACAAGTCCCTCCTCCATCGTCTAGGGCCAAGCACTCCTCTTCCACTCATCCCCTCTCCCTTTTCTTCCCTTTCCACTGATCGAAAGCTGCCATTTTTTTTACTGTTGCATTTCATTTCCAAGGTAAGAATCTCAACATTTCTAAGTAGTTTTTCTCATACCTATTCTTTATATCCTTTTGCTATTTTTAGATCTTTTTTTGTTTTTTTTGGTTGTGTATTTTTGTGTTTTTGTTGTTCTGAAAATGTGTATTTGGTTGATGATATTCCTGTTCTTTAGATGTGTGTTTGGTTGCTGATTTTCGTGGGTCTTGGTTGTTGATTTCCGTAAATTCAGGTTGTTGTTTTTGTGGATTTCGTGGGTTGGGTTGGGAACGGCCAAAACCTTGCTTATTTATGCTCAGGATATTTGTTTAGAGACAAAGTTCAAATTAAGAGGAAAAAGGCTTCAATGGGATTTTACACTAGATACTTCTAAAGAAAAAAAACTTATCCAGGAAAACAAGACAACAAAACACATCGACATGAAAATTGAAAACAAAACCAAGAGAAATATTGTATACAAATAATTACTGAACATTCTCACAAACTTTTCTGTTTTGAAAATGATAATTTGGACATGCTTCTTCACAATTTTTTGGCAAGTAAGAAATGCTTTCTGAATTTTGTTTGCTTTATATTCAATAAATTTATAAAGTTATGATGTCTGGTCATGGTTCATGGTTTTGATGGTATCTACTCCAATAAAAAAAGGGTGGTTGGTCTTGTGGACGTGCGAGTTATATTTACCTTCCTAAAAGCATGTGATAGTTTTCCAACCTATTATATAATATTTAGGATTATTAGGACTTTCCGTACTCTAATAACTTTAAATGTACCTTTGAACCCTTTGCTTGAGTCTTAGATCACTCATCTATGTGCTCAGGTAAATTGCTTAGACTCCAAAAAGACTAGGTACCAAGATAGATGTCTCGTGTGTACTTTACTTCTATGCCTCTCAATAAGAGTCCAGCTAGCTGAGCACTAATATGCATATAATTTTTCTGCAGTATTTTCACGAGGTCGCTGCACAGAGGAATACAGAGGGCATTCGAAAGAATTCATGCAATGATATCTGCAGTGATATTTATCTTCCCACCAGTGCAATGTGGGATATTTGCACATATTAATGGACTTTTGTTGTGTCGTTTTAGTGGAGATTGCTCCAAATGCTTTTGAGATAGCCTCATAAATGCACTGTTCCATTTATACTCTTTTTCTTTTTTTACTTTTCAGATTATGTATTAAGTGTGAGAGTTTAATCTTCCTTTTTCTACTTGGTTTTGATAACAGGAGGGATTCGATATCTTTTCCTGCCTGTACTTGGTTTTGCTCTTTGCAGGCCCTTCCCTTATACTTTGATAAGATTGTTTCTTATTACTTACTATATTACTTATTACTTACTATATTTGGGCCAGATTATACCACAACCAATATGCTCAAGATATGTTTTTCTCTGAGTATAGACACCATCGCAACACCTTTTGATTGTCTCTCATTCTCGTGGGCTTTAACAGGTTATCTCTTCTAAGATCATAGACCATTGTCTTCTAGATTGCACTTATAATTCCTTAGTTTCCTTTTGATCTTTATGTGAACTTTGGTGGGTTTTAGTTTGAGGGTTTACCGGTTTTAAAGGATTTGCAATCTAGGTAATCAAGTAATTGGATATTAGTTTCTGGGGTCAAATTCTAGTGAATTTTCTAGAAGATATGTAGCAGATATGTATGAAGACTGGAATGGGTCAGAATTTGTGGTCATCATTCTTGTTCAAGGTGGTAATGATTCTTGTAATGAATTTGTGGTAATGAATTTGGAAGTACTATCATTCTGGAAGTACTATCAATTGTGGTTGTATTTGTGACCAGTTTTTGTTTCATCCTCAGTATTTGATCTGTTTGTTTCTGCCATTTTTTCAGATCTGGTTTTGATATTTGGTAAACATTCAACCCAATATTTTGGTTGGCACTTCTTTCCGATGGAGGATTTTGAGAAGATTGGAAGCAAAGACCAGGATTTTCATTTACTATATATTTAGTTCTTGTATAACTTTAACTTGGTATGTGGTTGCTAAGCATGCACTGATCTTTGTATATATTGTATGAGGCAAGACTATGTATATTCATTTGCTGTAAGTTTATTACTGTGTTGTTACACAGATCTTTCAAAAAGTGTTATTACATTTTTTTTTATAATAAAAGTGTTATTACATTTGATGCAAGTAAATTTGCTGTAAGTTAATCATTGGTCGAATAGAGAAGCAAAATATTAGAGCCTATTCACAGAATGCTCAAAGAGAAGTAGTGTTGTCTCCCTCCGACGTGGGATTGCTAAAATCGGTTTCTATTAAATTGTTCAAACATCAATGCACTGATCCATGTGAAAAATGCAGAGTGATAGTGAGTTGTATGGTGGAGTGCTGCTTTGTTGGCATTGCAACTTCATTCTAAGTTATTCTTTTACCTCATTAAGCTACCTCTCACACAAAAACCAAAAACCAAGCTAGTTATATTTTTATTTCCTTCTTTTCTTCTTGTGTACCTAAAAACCTTTAAAAACCACAAAAATATTAAAGCAGTCCTGAATACAATTACAGAGTTTATTTCCATCACTTTTCTGCAAATATGTCAAAAAAGCCCCAGAATTCACTTCAAACAGATATTGAAACTGCTAATAATCATAGATTGCTTCAGGAACCTTACAAAAACAATTGAAGACAAACAAGTTCCTAAGCAACTATTCACTATAGAACATGAGCTTGGTTTCAAAAGATTCTTAAAACAACAAACAGACACCAAAAGTCAAAATTTTAAATAAATCAATTCCTTAGAAGGAAGATTATACAATAACTGGAAAAAAAAAAACTTCAATGTAACAATACATTAAGCTAAAGCCTAATCAATTCATCATAGCTCCTTCAAAATGCAATTTTTTTAAAGTCAAGACTATGATACTCCACGAAAATTGCACCTCATCTTAACTAAAAACAGAAAACCAAAACTTTTTTCAATACACAATCCACAACAACGCAATCTAGTAAATTGTTAACAATTCGCACAAGCTTGCTACGAATCCTCACTCTAAGTACTGTGGCACTTGCAAATACCAAGAAGCCCATTTCTTCGAAAAGCTCGACATGGCAGACAAAGGCTACAAAATCAACCGGTATTTATACGCAACTTCAAACATCAACCTCTCCAATTTCTTCCAAAAATCCAAGATGAGCAGCGACGAGGAAGAGATCAAACGACTGGGGCGGCGTGAAATTCTCATTGCATGGAGAGGCACAGTGACGTTCCTCGAATGGGTATGTGATCTCAACGATATTCTCCACCCGGCGAAATCATAGGGAAGAAATCACACCAAACCAAGCAATAACAGAGACGACGTTGCTTGGGGTTGGGGGTTTGGACTGGAAGCTTCGCTACTTGGGGACCTCGTCTTTCGTCGGGCTGAAGTTGAAAGTGCTTTATCGGCGGCTTGGACTGCAACAACCGATGTGCTTGGGGTCAGGGTGAGGTTGAAGTCTCGGCTGCACAGAGACTTGAGGCTTGGGGTCGGGGGCTTGAACAGCCGACATGCTTGGGGTCCCAAGTGAGGTTGAAGACGAAGATGAAGCTGCACAGTGCCGTCCCAGGTGAGGTTGAAGATGAAGCTGCGTAGAGCGTGTGGGGAACTGAGGGTCGAGCCTTGTGAGGGGGGGTTTGGAGATGAAGCCGCTGGGTGGGAAATTTGAAATGAAAAGAAAAGTAACAAATGTTTTTTTCGAATGAAAACCGTGTGATGGGGAGGGGGCCACATAAGGTGTGCGAAGTGGTTGATCCGCACAGTGGCGGATGTGTAGAGTTTTCCTTACTCGTCATGCGTCCTTCCTTACCTCAGCAGGGATAAAAAATAAAAAATAAACAAACATGGTCATTAATGGCACGATGGGAACTTGTTCGATTGAATAATGGTATAAGAAAAAAGAAAAATGTTATTTTATCCCTTCAATTTGTCTTGATTTGATATTTTATATATTTTAATTTTTTTATTTAATAATAAAGAAAATGACTATTAGTGTATTAATATTTTTTTTATATTTTTTAAAATTATTTTAAAATAATAAAAATATATGAAAAAAAAATTGAATTTTTTTTTTTAAACTAGTGGTAAGATGGAAGAGTGCACCCCTCTAAGAAAAATGATAAACTACCAACTAATTTACTACTCTTCAACTATTATGGAGTAAGATAATATATTTTTTTAAAAATATGATTTTGATTTTGATTTTGATTTTGATTTTGATTTGGTGTATCTAAAATTTGAAAAAAATTATATTTTATGAGAAAGTAGAAGATAAATTGTAGATGAGTTATTACTGTATCATTGCTCATGTTATATTATATCCTAATTGTAATTGAATTTGAACTTGTTAAAGAGCATTCTTATTGGAATAGGTAAATGTAATTAAAATCTTTCAAACAGCTATTAGGCAGAAAAATCAATGGCATTGAATTAGGCAAATGTACGCTACAGTTAGTTTTAGCTACAATATTTTCAATGTTAAAGTCATATTTGCCTTAAATTGTGGATCAACCACACTCTCTCTTCTCTCGATATTCTCTCACAAAACTGCTATCGGTTTATTTTCCTCTAAAATTTTTCTTCTGCACTCATGAAATTGTAGAAATCAGGAGACATCACAGATTGGATGGATCGCCCCCAAACAGCTGAAATTCTAGTCGTCGACGCCACCACACCACCCTCTCCTCTCTCTCTCTCTGTGATCCCATGTGTTCTCTTCCTCTCCTAGTTGGACTAGATATTTGGTCTTCCTTTGTAACCCCCCGGTCCCGTAGGGGTCGGAGAGTTACTTATTACTTCTTGTCATTTAACTCACATTCTAGCAATGTATTTATAGACTCTAAATTCTTAATATTATATAAAAATTTTGTTTCGAACTAATTTCCTCAGTATAAACTATCTCCCAAATTGCCAAGTCATCAAACTACAACAAAATTACTTAATAAAATTCACCAATACTCATAAAAATTTCTATACTTAATCCACTATACTTAAATCATCTCACCCAATATTTCATAATCTTGATCCTCAGCCGAAATATCGAAAATATCTGAAAAATATTATGGAGATAAGGGGTGAGTTATCAACAACTCTGTAAATAGAGAACATATACTAATATGTAAACATGAGCCTTTTCAGAAAGTTCAGTATGCAGAAACAAAACATTTTATTTTCATATGCACATCTCAAAATGTGTTATCAGAAAATTAGAGCCAATTTTCAATCTTTCATATTCAAAAGCCAACTTTTCATATTAAAAAATAAACTGTTCATATTCAAAAACATTTTGGTGTAACATAACTGAACAACTTCTTCTTATTATATCATATCATATCGTATCATATTATATTATATCATGTTATCATATCATATCATATGCCATGTTCAACCTCTATGGTAGGGTTGTGCTATCCCCGGTGGTCAAACTAGGCAGTATCATATTGTGAAATTTTACCTTATTCATTTTCGTAGCCCTGAGTATGCACATAAAAGACCAATTTGCTTTCAAAGTGGGTGCACTCATATCATATCATATCATATCATGTTGGTACCAACTATATCACGTGAAACAGTATCATTATATCAGAGCTAGAATCAGAATCAGAATAAAAACAGATAAGTCATGCCTAACGTTTTTCAGATGCATATCATATCAAAACCACATGCTGAACATATTCATATAATTTCCTTATAATAAAAAGCAGATCCAAATCATTTTCATATCACATGTACAAAAATTCTTAGATATCATATTTGCTCTTTTACACATTTCAGAAACATGTCAAATATTGCTCATATCTATACTATTCATGTCAAAAGCATTTCTTTTCTTTTTCGTACATATTTCATGAGTGAATGCAAAACATATACTAGGGTTATTTTTCACATCTTCTTTTTAAAATAACATGTACATTTTTAAGAACTAACCTCAGTTCATTTCTTTTTATACAAATCTAGTAGAGGAACCTCGTTTATCTGGACTTTTAAATTTTTAAAATCTTTTTACAATCGTACCGAATGATTATCAATAGTCACCTATATGGAAAACTAAACGTTACTAAACTTCTAAAAGGACTACTAAAACTCTCCATCTACTTAATCCATACTACAAAAATAGTTTTATAAATATTTAGTTTAATACGAAAATCACGAATGCTAATATTTTAAATTATTTAAAATACTAGTAACATATTTTTACTTTTAAAATATAATTTGGTAGAATACTTAGGCTATAGTCATTCGGTTAAAACAATTTATGAAAACTAAAATTCTTAAAATAGCCTTATTTTCTTATAATTAACATTATTATTCAATCTTACAAGAAATATAATAAATACTAATATCATTAAAAATATATTATTAACTTATTATAATATAATTTTTATCATAATATGAAGAAACAACTTAAATTCATGTTGAAAATTAACTTAATCATATTCAAAACTCATATATTTATAAACTATTATTGAAATCATAATTTAATACAATTA
This sequence comes from Cyclocarya paliurus, assembly GCA_029856935.1. Lineage (NCBI taxonomy): Eukaryota > Viridiplantae > Streptophyta > Magnoliopsida > Fagales > Juglandaceae > Cyclocarya > Cyclocarya paliurus. Next base: position 29,236,574 of record CM056955.1, on the reverse strand, counting down.
ACATATAACGTAGTAGGAAAACGTAAATTTCTTAAACAATAGTAATTCATAAAATATATTTAATAATGTTTATATTAAAAATCATTGCAAACTACTAATCATTTCTAATTTTAAACCATAGAAGGTTTATTTCATATAATAGGCTTAAAGTGCTTAAAAATAAAAGGTTAAATATTTACAATTTACTACCAAAAAATCAAACTGTAAAAATTAATACTAAGTAATATAATTAAAGTCTTTAAATATTTTATGTGAAATCAAGTTTATAGCTAATATTTTTATCCCAAAGAGATCATGTCTAATTTAAAAAAAATACTAAACACAATCTAAATTAAAAATAATTCATTAGTCTCTTAATACAATAAAAATAAATTTCATTAAAAATCGTTAACGTAGTTTTTTGTAAACTACAACAAATCCAATTTAAAAATCAAACTCACGTGAAATTAGCTCTTTTCAAAAATATAATTTTTGAAACAAGGTACAATGAGGCTACTACGGGCAGCAGATAAAATTAGTAAGTTCAAAATATGATTTCTGCCGTAGATTAAAAATAAGGGTAAAAACGTAAGCCCATATTTATTTTTAACAACTTAAAAGGCATGCTTGAGTTTTACGTAAAATGCAAAACCAACAGGCTGTGTGACGGCGAACTCACTGAGAGAAATGGCCAGGGACAACGGAAGCGGCGGCTGGACTAGATCAACGGTGTATTGCTCAGCTGAAGAACACTGACATAGAGAGAGAGAGAGTGATGAGAGAGAGAGAGAGATCATGGCATAACAGGAAAAGAACACTCACCAAGGGAGAGCAGGGAACACGTGAAGGAGCAGGGGGCTAGGTTGGCGAGATACAATCACGGCGGCCTCCTTCGTGGTAGGCGGTGGAGTTCAGAGAGAGGGAGAGAGCATGAAGAACATGCCGATACGGAGTAATCGAGAGGGGTGAAGGTGCTGTGATGGTGGTTGATGACGGCTCCAGGTTGGGTATGGTGGTTCGGGGTGGTGCAAGATGCGTGTCACGGTGGTGCTGCTTGGTGATGCATGATGGTATTTGAGGAGACATGTAACATGCTTGAGGCGGCGTTGCTATGTTCTATGGGCTTAAACCAGAGCAAATTTGGTTTTTGCTTCCCACGAAAGTTGGTGATGGTTGGTTGGACGCGACGGAGCTTTGGTGCCTTGGGGTTCTCGATGCAAGGTTGCCACAGTCTCGAACTGTCCCTTTGGTTAAAGTGTTGTGGAATAATCATGCTATTAACGAAGCGTCTTGGAAATTTGAGGAAGAGATGAGAGTTAAGTACCCCCACTTGTTTGACGAGAATTTTGTTAGCTTGTAGCAAATTCCAAGGACGAAATTTTTATAAGGGGAGAGGATGTGAAGCCCAGGCCCATGGCCCAAATAGTAGAAGCCCAGCTCGAAGATCCCTGAAACGACGCCGTTTAGCAGGTTAGTTATCTCCTTTCTTTTCTTCCACCACCCCCCGACGGTTACCCCATTTCTGTTTTGCAGAAAACCAACCTCAAATCCATAGTTCTCTCGCACGATATTCATCTATCTATAGGTATATGTCTCTCTCTCTCTCTCCCTCTCATGTTTACACTTTGACTCCAAACAACAACTCCTCACCGCCGACCCTTTTTTCTCATCATTTGCAGATTTTTGCTTTGTGATTATTGGTGCTGTGTTTTCATGGGTTCCTGAAGTTTTGTAACCGTTGAAGCCCATCATTGGAGACACTAGAGTTCGCTGGTTTCTTATTCTCTATTTCTCACGTGCACACATACTTTCACTTCAAGTTATTTTATTTCACTCGAATGAAATTCCTGGGATATGATTTCAAAATATGTAGTCCGTGGGTTTTTGGGCATTTTTTGTCTGTAAGCAAAAACCTTGTGTTGGAATGGTCTTTGAGTTTGGATTAATTGGGTTGGATGAGTAGTGAATCAAATGGATACTTGGGGTTGAGTAGTGGCTATTTTTGTACTATTTGGGTTTTATACGACCATTAGAGTGGAGGTTAAATTATTTGGAAGTATATTATTGCTGTTTTGATTGAGTTGTTGGTGGTTGCTTGGAGTTAGGGGCCACTAAGGTGGGTTTGATATATTGATTATTTGAGTTTGACGCTGGCTTTGATGGGTGTATAGGCCAATATTGAAATTGGTATATAGTATTTTGGGTTGAAGTGTCGGCTGTCCAGATTATTATATGGCTGTTTGAGTTGAGTTAATTTGTTGAAATATGGTTTGGAATTATGGGTTTTAATGTTTTGATTGAAGTTGTGTTGTTGGCCTTTAACACTTAGTGTATAATATTTTTTTATGAATAGATGACAAGACTAATAGAGGTCAAATTCAAGGCATAGATAATACGCTGTAGAAATCAAGTAAGCAGGGTTCCTATACTAGGCTTTACATGAATTGTTTGGATTGAGGTTGACTTTCTGAAAATTTTTCATGTGTTGTTATGAAATGAGAATTTGGGAAAACAACCTCGGTCATTTATTTGCATTGCTCATGAAATCTACATGAAAGAGGGAAAATGTTTTGACATGCATTATGTAGAAATGAGCTTTATTTTGTCATGCTGTCTCTAAAATGTGAAAAAGAGCGATATTGAAAATCTGAAAATTTGTGTATTGATTAGAAAGATGCTCTGAATATGTTTCAATACTTTGTTTTGTTTTGATATGGCATTTGAAAACCTTTGGCATGGTGTACTGATTTTGTATCTGACTCTGTTTGGGTTGGTACCAACTTTTCTGTCTCTGAGTGCACCTACTTTGGAAACAAAATGGTTTTATGTGGTCTTTCCTGTGTGTACACTCGGAGCTCTGAGAAGAATAAAGGAAAGATTTCACTTCTGTCTCTGCCCGTTTTGGCAACCGGGGATAGCACAACCCTATCACGGGGGTGAAACATGGTTTCTGCTCTGTGAGATGCTCTATTTTGATGTGATGATGATACTCAGGTTATGTTATGCCAAAATACTCTGGCTTTTATGTGTCTTAAAACCTTTACTCTATTACGTTTGAAAACATATTTTGTTCTGTATGATAACTCTGAAAAATATTTTGTTATGCATATTGTACCTTGTAAATGCTCATGCTTGCACGCTAGAATATGCTTATGTAGTTGTTGATAACTCACTCCTTATCTTCATAATATTTTCAGATGATATGGAGGGTCCAGTTGAGAACCAGGAATAGGAAATGTGAGCACGACTAAGCTGAGGAGAGGGTGTCGAGTACCCTAGGGTACTACTGTTAAAAAAAGGATTTGTAAAGTCATTTAGATTTAATTATATATTTGGTTTAGTAGGACTTAAGGATTTTTCTGTTTATTATGTTGTGACTACTGGGAGATTGTGGACCCCTTGGTTATTGTTATTGCAGCAATAACTTTGTGGAGTTTATAATGTGTTTATTGGAAAATATGAGATTGTTTACTGTTTATGAAATATTTGGAAAACTTAGATTTGTTGGGAGATATGTTTATAAGTGACAAGTAGTAATTCTTCGACCCATTCGGGTAAGGGGTGTTACGGTTGATATCAGAGAATTGTTTAAGGTTATGCAGACTATAGTATGTGAGATTTTAGACTATAGATAGACTTTAAGAAATCATTTTCAGATTTGATATGATAGTGGAGCAGGCTGTAAGGTAGAATATTGTTGGTATTGGAGGTTTTAGAATTTGCAGACTTTAGGAATGATTTTGATGTGTAGGATTTTACGGGTTTATGAGCTGAATTCATGCTGTTTAAGGTTTGTTTAGATTCTGGAGACTTTTTCTATAGATTTGATGGGGTTAAAGTTTTAGACTTTGCAGATTGATCATTACTACTGTTGCGCGTACTTTTTTTATTTTTATTACAGGTACCTTTATAACTTTGAAGTATTAAATATATGTTTTGGTTTACAGGTACCACTAATTATTTATGTTTCTATGAACTCTATATTTTTGAAACGATTATTAAAGATCCAAGTTTTTTTTTAGGAAGCCACCTCGTCGTCGAGAACGAAGTATGTTGGATCTGAATGCAATTGAGAACGAAAGGGAAGCAAACCCGAGTGCTTCGGAAGTACTATGAGCTGCAGCGCATCAATTAATAGATGACCTCGTGCAGAATCCCCTAGGTCACCAATGCAACTATAATGAAGGAGGCTGTACTTTAGAACAATTCAACTGGATGCACCCCCTTCATTTGATGGGAGAGGTGAACCAACCTTGGCGAAGGATTGGATTCAGGATATTTAGGAGATATTGTAGGTCCTAACCTGCATAGATGAATAGAAGGCACATAAGCTCGCACAAGGGCTGAATGAAAAACTTTATGAATGAATGGTGGGCTTTCAGATTCGAAATTTTTCAGAATTGGTGAATAAGGCCACCGTTTTTGAACGAAGCCTTCAAAAAAGCGCTACACTGCATGAGCAAAGGAAGAAGACTACTCCATCTAGGTACCATTCTGGCATGGACCAAGGACCGTGGAAAAAGAGGAACAAAGATAGTAGTTCGGGTAAGAGGCCAGTTCAGGGTAACCAACAACCTTATCCGTGTAGGACTTGCTATCAATTGCATTCCAGGGAGTGCAGAAAAGGGGCAGGATTATGTTTTCATTGCGGCAAACTAGGACACTACATTAGGGACTGCCCATTGCAAATGGGTAGCAACAAGGTGACCATACTGCCACCTCAGAGAAACGAAGTTACAACACGAGGCAGCAACCAAGGTCCTACTGCGCCTGCACGGGTTTTTGCACTAATACCTAGAGAGGCTGAGGATAGGAATGATGTGATCACTGTTATGACTTCTTTGTTTTACTTTAAGATTTTTATTTGTTGGTTATGGTTAAGACTTTGGATATTTTAGTTCATGGATAATGCTGAAACGTGATCACAGGTACTCTTTCTTTGTTTTCTAATGACGCTTTTGTGTTATTTGACTCGGGAGTGACACATTCATTTGTTTCCATGGTTTACTCTAGATTTTGCACTTTAGAAACCAAAAAGTTGAAGCACAAGTTAGTATCGAGGCCCCAACAAGAAATTTAGTAGTCTGTGATGAGATTCTACCGGGGTGTCCTTTATCTATTGAGGGAAGACTAATACCAGCAGATTTGTGTTTGACATGATCGGGTTTGATGTGATTTTGGGTATGGATTGGCTGGCTTCCTACCATGCCAATATTGATTGTTTTAAAAAAGAAGTGGTATTTAGATCCCCAAAAGAAAGTGAATTTCGGTTTACAGGGTCGAAAGTGAGGTTGCATACACCCATCATATTGCCATTCAGGTTGAAAAATTATTACGTGATGGTTGTCAGGGGCTCTTAGCCAGAGTGGTAGAAGCACCAAAAGAGGAGTTGAAGTTAGAGCAGATACCTGTTGTGAGTGAATATCCAAAGGTTTTCCTAAAAGATTTATCTGGACTTCCGCTTGAGCGGGAGGTAGAGTTTGCTATTGATTTTGTCCCAGGCACGACACCCCTTTCAAAAGCACTTTACCGGATGGCACCGTCTGAATTAGTGGAACTCAAGGAGCAGTTGCAAGATTTTTTGGAAAAGGGTTTCATCAGGCCCAGTGTATCACCTTGGGGAGCTCAAGTTCTTTTTGTGAAAAAGAAGGATGGATCAATAAGGATGTGTATTGATTACAGGGAACTTAACCGAGTGACCATAAAGAATAAGTACCCGCTACATCATATAGAAGATTTGTTTGAATAGCTCCTTGGTGCTCAGGTATTTTCTAAGATTGATCTTCGATTCGGGCATTGTTAATTGAAGATCAAGGAAGAAGACGTGGCTAAGAGAAAGTCCTGTTATGGCCATTATGAGCTCTTGATCATGCCTTTTGGCCTGACTAATACCCCAGCTGTATTTATGGATTTGATGAACATGGTGTTTCATAAATTTTTGGATGAGTTTGTAGTTGTTTTTGTTGATGATATACTGATATACTCCAAAAGAAAGACTGAACATGAAGAACATTTGAAACTGGTACTCGGGACACTTAGAGATAAAAAGTTTTTTGCTAAATTGAAGAAGTGTGAATTTTGGCTATATTCAACCACTTTTTTGGGGCATGTAGTTTCAAAAGATGGCATTTCAATGGACCCAGGGAAAGTGGAAGCAATGGTAAATTGGTCGGCACCGAAGAATTTTCATAAGGTTAGAAGTTTCTTGGAATTGGCAGGTTATTACTGTTGATTCTTTAATGGTTTCTCCAGGATAGCAGTTCCTATCACTGCACTCACCAGAAAGAATAATAAGTTTGAATGGACAACAAAGAGTGAAGAAAGCTTCCAGGAGTTGAAACAGAGATTAGTGACAGTTTGATGTTAATAGTCTCCACTTCTAGAGGAGGATTCATAGTTTACAACGATGCATTAAGGCTTGGAATGGGGTGCGTATTGATGTAACATGGGAAGGTTATAGCATACGCCTCACGCCAACTGAAAGTTTATGAGCAAAATTATCCCACTCATGATTTGAAACTTGCGGCATTCATTTTTGCACTTAAGATTTGGAGACACTATTTGTATGGGGAAAAGTGCTAAATTTATACGGATCACAAGAGTTTGAAATATTTCTTTACCCAGAAGGAATTAAATATGAGGCAAAGGAGATGTCTTGAGTTGATCAAGGATTATGATTGCATCATCAATTATCACCCAGGCAAAGCTAATGTTGTAGCCGACGCCTTAAGTAGGAAGTTAATGGGACAACAGTTGCGGTCCTTACCACTCAACACCGGTTGTTAATGGACCTAGAAAAAGTTGTTATTGAGGTCATCACTAGTGATAAAAGCACTTTCATGGCCAGTTTGATAGTTCAACCAGCCTTAATAGATAGAATCAGAGCTGCTCAGAAAGTGGATTTAGGGTTGGTGAAGCTAGTAAAAGAAGTTGGGAACGAGGACAAATCTGACTTTAGCATTTCCGAGGATGGATTTTTTAGGTTTAGAGGTAGATTGTGAGTAACAACTAATGATGAACTGAAAAGGGTAATTTTTGAAGAAGCACACCGTTCTTTGTACACAATTCACTCGGGGAGTACCAAGATGTATCGAAACTTGAGAGAGTCTTTTTGGTGGATTGGTATGAAAAGAGAAATTGCTAAATTTGTGGAATAGTGCCTAGCTTGCCAACAGGTGAAGGCGGAGCATCAGAGACCAGTAGGATTGTTACAGCCACTTTAATTTCTAGAGTGGAAGTAGGAGCATATCTCCATGGACTTTGTGACAAGCCTACCAAGGACATTGAGCATACAAGATGCTATATAGGTGATCGTGGATCGCTTAATGAAGACTGGTCGTTTCATGCCCATTAAATTATCTTATAAACTGGAGAAACTAGCTGAGCTGTATGTGCAGGAGATAGTGAGGTTGCATGGGGTACCGGTATCCATTGTGTCTGATAGAGACTCTCGTTTCACTTCCAAGTTCTAGCAAAGCTTACAAAAGGCAATGGGTACTAAGTTAAGTTTTAGGAGTTGTTTGAATTGAGAGATGAGTTAAGATGGTTTGTGAATAGTAGAATAAAAAGTTTTATGAATATTATTTTTTAATATTATTATTAATTTAAGATTTGAAAAAGTTGAATTGTTTATTATATTTTTTGTGAAAATTTGAGAAGATTCTTTTGGGATTTTAAAAAGTTGAATTGTTTATTATATTTTGGTGTGAAAATTTGGGAAGATTCTTTTAGGATTGGAAAAAAAATTATGATTTATTTTGTGTAGGAATTTAAAAAAGTTGTAATGATGAAAATGAGATCAGTTGAGATGAGTTGAGGAGAGTTTTGAAACCAAACGGCCCCTTAGTACTGCTTTTCACCCTTAGACAAATGGGCAGTCAGAAAGAACTATTCAGATCTTAGAAGACATGTTGAGGGCATGTGTGATGGATTTTAAGGAAACTTGGATGCGACATTTACCATTGGTCGAGTTTGATTACAATAATAGCTTCCAGGCTAGCATTGGAATGGCACCCTACGAGGTTTTGTATGGCAGAAGGTGTAGATCTCCATTGTATTGGGATGAAGTAGGTGAAAGGAAACTTTTGGAACCAGAGATTATTTAGCAGACCACAGAGAAGATATATATCATTTGGGCTAGAATAAAAGTAGCTCAGAGCCGACAAAAGAGTTATGCAGATAAATGTGGTCGCCAGTTAGATTTTGAGGTTGGAGATAAAGTATTTTTGAGGATCACACAGATGAAAGGGCTTATGAGATTTGGAAAGAAGGGCAAGTTGAGTCCAAGATATATTGGACCGTTTGAGATTCTTGATCAGATTGGACCAGTGGCTTACAGGGTGGCATTACCATCGGCATTCTCGGGAGTGCACAACGTGTTTCATGTGTCTATGTTGAGAAAGTACATCCATGACCCCAGCTACGTTATAGATCATGAACCACTTCAGATTCAAGAGAATATGACCTACACCGAGGAATCAGTACGGATTTTGGATAGGAAAGAGCAAGTTCTATGGTCTTGAACTATCCTTTTGGTTAAAGTGTTGTGGAATAATCATGCTATTAATGAAGCGTCTTGGGAATTTGAGGAAGAGATGAGAGTTAAGTACCCCTACTTGTTCGATGAGAATTTTGTTAGCTTGTAGCAAATTTTGAGGACGAAATTTTTATAAGGGGAGAGGATGTGAAGCGTAGGCCCGTGGCCCAGATAGCAAAAGCCTAGCTTGAAGACCCCTGAAACGATGCCGTTTAGTTGGTTAGTCATCTCCTTTGTTTTCTTCCACCACCCCCGAAGGTTACCCCATTTCTTTTCTCTCCTCTGTTTTGCCAAAAACTTCTTCCCTAATCCTATTATATCCCTCGGTAGTTCATTGCTCCTTGTGGTTGGTTTTTCTCCTCAAATCCATAGTTCTCTCGCACGGTATTCATCTATCTATAGGTATCTCTCTCTCTCTCTCTGCCCCTCTCATGTTTACACTTTGACTTCGAACTACAACCCCTCACTGCCGACCCTCTTTTCTTATCACTTGTAGATTTTTACTTTGTGATTTTTGGTGTTACGTTTTTATGGATCCTCGAAGTTTTGTAACCGTCAAAGCCCATCACTGGAGACACTAGCGTTCACCGGCAGGCTATTCTCATTCTCTGTTTCTCACGCACACACACACACATTCACTTTAAGTTATTTTATTTCACTGCAATGAAATTTCTGGGATATGATTTCAAAATATGTAGTCCGTGGGTTTCTGGGCATTTTTTTTGTGTAAGCAAACACCTTGTGTTGAATGGTCTTTGAGTTTGGATTAATTGGAGTGTAGGTTAAATTATTTGCAGGTATATTATTGCTGTTTTGGTTGTGTTGTTGGTGGTTGCTTGGAGTTAGGGGCCACTGTGGTGGGTTTGATATATTGATTATTTAAGTTTGACGTTGGCTTTGGTGGGTGTATAGGCCAATATCAAAATTGGTATATGGTATTTTAGGTTGAAGTGTGGGCTGTCCAGATTATTATATGGCTGTTTGAGTTGAGTTAATTTGCTGAAATATGGTATGGAATTATGGGTTTTAATGTTTTGATCGAAGTTGTGTTATTGGTCTTTAACACTTAGTGTATAATATATTTTATGAATAGGTGACGAGACTAATAGAGGTCAGATTCCAACGTAAGCTTCCCGATAAGGTAGGTCACGTCCCGAGCCCGTAGCCGCTCGTCTAGCCCGCTGATGGAGGGGAAGGAAAAATGCCCCAAAGGATTTTTACCTCCTATCTGATTCGGAAGACCTCCCCATTCCTTCAGGGGGTCCTTCCCCGGTGGTGCTCGTTACCTGGCTTGAGCCCTCGTCGCCCAAGAAGATGACGACGATAGCGAACTTTTCTCGCTCCGTACTACTGGCTCAAGGAGTTGTCGAGGACACTCAACCCGAGCCATCGGCCCTTGAGGCTGCTGCAGAAATCGTTCCCACGGTCGAGGTTGTCTCCGCTAGTGACAAAGTTAGGGCCATGAAGGCGACAATGGATGCTCCTTTGCTCAAAATAGCCATGGTGCCTGCGGCCCCTGACGAGGATGAGGAGGTTGTCGACGAGGTCTCGGCGGACTGTTGGCTGAAGACTTTGGTGAGCTGTGCCGATCGCATCCATAAGGTGGACCACATGCTCAAGAGGTTGTTCGCTGGGGTAAGATCTTCACTTGCAAACTCATCGGACTTCTTGTTCGTTTCCATTTTTTATTTTGATTTGGACTTCTGTGGTAGGGATTGGAGTGTTTGGCGGCTTTTTATTGTGGATGGCTGAGAGGAGTTGGCGGGCAAAAAAAGAGCACTCTATTTGCTTCCCCAGCTGGCCTTGTGCTACACCATGGATGAGCGGAAGAAGAGAGAAGAAGCTGAGGAGGTCCTCTCTAACTTATCGAGGTCTCAGGGTGAGGTTGGCACTCTTCGCCTAGAGGCTGGGCTGGCTTTTGAGGTGAGGGAGGTGCTACAGAAGTCTTTTAATGACTGTCAGCAGGAGCTGGAGCAGCTACAGGCCGAGATATGAGAGCTGCATAAGCGGCAGGAGTTTAACAATCGAAGGAAAAAGTTTTGTATTGAGTTGTTGGAGGAGGCTTTCAAGTCTCTGTCGGACAAGAGAAAGGCTCTGGAGGAGGAAAAGAAGCGAATGAAGGGTTTGGGGGTAAGGAACCATGTGGTCGTGGGTCCGAATCCCACAGACGACGCCACTGTTAATGTCGTATTTCGTATGCCTTGGGCTAGGTTTTGGCAACTTAGGCCTGCAGAACTTGGGCCTGTGAAAATAGAGAAGAAGGCAGCTGGGAGAGGGTGTCCTTGGGGCTAGGGAGTCTCCGATACCAAAGTCAGTAAATTCTTTTAAAAGTTTGTACATAAGTGAAAGAGTTTAAGGATCAGAGAGAGCTTCTCGTACTTTGGAATTGCTATTTATACCAGGGTCTGGGAAGGGGACATATCGTATATGTCCCTATGAAGTCCATGCCCTTTATACTTTTTTTGTGTAAGAGTTTTTTAATGCGGCGTGGTTCTGCTACGGCGTTATTAATGTGGCATATAACTCGGGTAGTGACGCTATTAATATAGCGTGGTTCTTTAATCTTGCTTTATCTTTGATGGTTTGTCGATGTTCTCTTGTCAGAGGATCGAGGGTTCTCCTTATTTCCCACTCTGCCTTGTATAAGTTCCTATGATCAGAATGTGGTTGAGCGATGTCAGACGTGTCCGTTCCATCAACCACTTGATTACTTTTCTTTGTAGGCGTCTTGCTTCATGGGTGATCTTGGACCTCGGGGCTGAGTATTGCGATGAGGTCCCGCAGGCTTGTGAAGTAGGGAAAATTCCATTACAATTTTATATAATTACATTTTTACCCTCATTTGAATAAATATATTTTCGTCCTCTAATTTATCATTAAAAATATAATTAAAATGTCTATTATTCTCAAATTAATTAGAAGATGATGATGTTGATAATAATAACAACAACAACAACAACAACAACAACAACAATAATAATAATAATAATAAACTTACAAATAATTTAAATTGAAGATTTTGGTTTATTGAACTTTTGTGGAACAAATTAATAACTTAGGATTTTTATATTGCTTCTTAGATTTAAAAATAATTTATTTTTCGTATATAATATTATTTGAAAAATCTAAATTCATGTTACTTTTCATAGTGATTCATAAAAATATATCATAGTCATTGGACTAATAATATTTTTAGTTTACAAAATACAATTATTAATTTTAGGTTCCAATTTATGCATCAGCTTATAATTGGTTTTTAATTTATCATGTTCACTATTTTAATTTTTGTGGTAACGCATTTCATATTAACAATCTATTTTTAATGCATTTTTAAGTTATTATTAAAATAACTAATAATACTTTTTATCCTTCAAATTTTATTTTGGCAAAAACATGCTTTTATTTTCTAATATCAATATTGCAATTCCAAATTTGAAAAGAATAATAATATTACATTTAAGTTCAAAAATGAAAATACTGCCTTTAAATTTAAAGAATAATATTTCATTATCATAGGAAATCGTTTAAAAATAATAATAATTGTCTTCATATTATTTCTCATAATAATGAATCATCCTGAATAGAAATTTTCAATTAATATTATGTTTATTTAAGAAAAAATTATAATTCTTTAAATTTCAAATGAATAGTCTATTTTCACAATTTATCATTCCCATAACAATTATATCCAGTAGTTTTCTAAAATAATTAAAAATTAATATTATTTTATTTTTCATTTATAAGAACATTATTATTATTATTATTATTGTTATTGTTGTTGTTGCTGCTGTTGTTGTTATTATTATTATTATGTACATATCTAATTATTCTTATAATGAGAAGAGTAATGCATGTCTTATTATGATTTCAATATAATGAGTTAATTTTTATGTTTTCAATTATTTTACATTTTCTGTTTCCTTCATTTTTTCAAGTATAATGATAATCATTTCAAAAATTTGTTGAATAGATTTATGATTATCTTTACATTTATCATAATTATTATTCTAATTGATATGCACCTTAAAATTCATATTTATCATATAAAAATGCAATAGCATTTCGACTTGTCACATACTCAAATGTGAGATCACTTTGCATGGGTATGTCCTGTAAGCTCAGCATTAGAAAAGCTTAATAAAATGATAGGGGTGTTAAAGACTTGTCCTTATATCCCTTTGCTAGTGTGGTTTAACAAGGAAGTCTTTATCAAAAAAAAAAAAAAAACAAGGAAGTCAAACATATGGCAATAACCAGGCATAGAGAGCTGCATCGTCAAGAAGTATTATTATATTTACTTGCAGAGAATTTGCACCTTCCACTTGCTTATTTTTTAGAATTATTAAAAATTGTTGGCCCTTTCTATTAGATTAGTTCCTTGCACTAGCAATTTGTGTGTGAAAGGGATAAAATATCCTTGGCTCATATGGCACCATTGGCGTAGCTCAAAGGAGAAATTTCATCAAAAAGGAAGAGAGGAGGATATGGGTACAAGGATGGGACAAGAGACACGGGAAGTCAGGGGAAGTCAAAGAAAAATGGAGAAGTGACGGGTAAAAAGGAGAAAAGAGAGAGAAAAGGGAGTCAGACATGTAAAATATAACTGCAAAGTAATATAATGTCAAGTTCTTCACCTATCACTGACAGAGGCCAATAAAATGGATTAGGTTGACTGAATGAAAGAGACTTCTAGGCCACAGGATGCTATAGTTTCTTCAACCTTTAGACGAGAGTTTCAGTTTTATTATTTTCTTTAGGACTTAAGGGCCATTGACTCCATTTTTATAGTACGTAAGATAAGAGAGACCATGAGAGATTGTAAATACTTTCATTTATAATGAATTTTCTCTCCAAACAACCTGTGAAAGTAGGCCTAATGCCGAATCATATAAATTTATGTGTCTTATTCTCCATTTATATTTACTATATTTATTTTCTATCTACAGCAATGGGCGCATGTATGAACAATGCTGTTGTCGCTTCGGATCGCACTCATGGGCTTCTTAAGACACTGACAAAGGCTTGAGTCACTCTTGTGGGTCGGAATGACTCTTTCTCCCTTTCCATCAAAGTGATAACAAAACACAACTTAATAGTTGGAGTTGTTTGTAGGATTCGGTTTATTTTCTACACCGAAAGTGAAAGAAGCTAGAAGATTTCTTGATTTTTAAAATCATTTCTGAATGAGCAGATAAGATTCTCCACACCTTTTCATTTTTAGTTATTTTTATCACTTTGAATAACACTGCTATAAAAAGAAGGAAACAAAGAGAGGAATCGTGAGGAGTTCCTTGCCCATAGTGGCGAGAACACTGTACACTTTTTGGGCATAAAACACATGCACCCATCAAGTTCCTTGACGAAGAAAAGAACTTTGCCCCAAGTATACTGTGCACTTAATTGCACAGTCTACGTGCACACACTGTGCATGCACAGTGGAGCACGGAATGTGGATTGGCACATTGTGTCAATTTAAGAATTTTATTTTATAGGAAATGAGCCAAACATTTTTTTTTAATAAAATCATTAATGATAAATAGCAACTCGCTATTAAAAAAACACACAAAAGATAAATAGATAGCGATCGACAAAGTAACTTGGTAACGTATATGACATGAAAATAACAAACCGAACACAAGTACTAGATTTATGACACGTACGGATAGATTACATTACATGAAATACATACAGAAATAGAGTTTTTTTCACTAACTGCGAGTGCATGTTACGTGCGAAGTGGTCTTCTTCTTCTTCTATTTGGAGGCATCAGTACTACGTGTCCCAAAGCGACTTCGTAAATAGGCGATTAGTTTGTCTCTGGGAGGAAGGTTTTCTTTGATGCCACTGCTGCTCACGAACACATCAGCCCAGTTGCTAAGTTTGGGAAATTCCTCTCTTGTCAACAACGTTGTACCTGAAGCTTCTTCAAATATTCCCAACCAAAACCCTATGAGGTTAGCAACAATGTCTACAAATCCAATCGCCTCCCCTCCAAAATACTTCTTTTCTCCGATCTCGTTTTCCAGATGCTTTAGAAATTCACATGCTTCTTTTACAGCATTCTCATGCTGTTTCTCTTCACCCCAGAGAGCATTGTGTATCCCAGACAAACACTGCAAAAGTAGAGAATTAAAGAGAATATTCTGAATATGTAACAGCACAATTAACATTCCAACGAGGAAAAAAGATATATATGATCTACCTTTTCGTCAATGAATTTGGCCCAGAAACGTGCGTTGGCTCTCTCGTAGGGATCTTTGGGAAATATGGGATAGCTTTCCCAGGTCTCGTCGATGTATTCCAGAATAATCTGGGACTCAGCTATAGGCTTTCCATTGTGTACCAGCACCGGAATTTTCTTGTGAATGGGGTTGTATTTGAGAAGGGCAGGACTCTTGTTGGTTAACTCTTCTTCAAAATATTTGTATTGGATTCCTTTCAGTTTTAGAGCCATCTCTACTCTTCGACTAAAAGGGCTTCCCCACGCACCAAACAGCAATACTTCTTCCGCCATAAAGGAACTTAGATCTTCGGAATTAATCCAAGTCAATAATGCTGGGTTTTCAGATGCTGCTGTTTCTGGGTCTTTTGATCCTATTTTATAGATAAAGTTAGGGTGTCTCACATCGGTGAATCCAACAGACACAAAATTAATAAGTTTGAATTTGACATATTCAAAATAAAACGTACTGATTCGTTAAGGTATGAGTTATTAACGGTCAATTTATTGAATTTAAAATCAATTCAATTTTATCTATTTAGATTTTATTTTAAAGTTAAAATTTTATTATTATTGATAAGTTGTAATATTAATATTTATCAATTTATTTATATTTTTATAGTTTTTATTGTTAGACTTATAATTTTAAATCTATATTTATATTTACTATTATATAATTTGTAATTCTGATTTTATTATATTTTAAAATTTTAAAAATATTAATATATATTTTTTAAAATATTGTGACTAGTAATCAATTATGTTATCAATAATATTAATTAGTTAAATGATTTATATTTGTAAGTTTAATTTATTTATATGAAATGAATTTAAATAAATTGTATTGTTTTAATTTATCTATAGTTAATTATTAAATAAATCGAATGACACGATGCAATCCGTCATCTAAAAAGATTAAATACATTTAATTTAACCGGTTGAATTGGTATTCCAATATCTCGAGGGTTTTTTTTTTTTTTTTGATGGAATATATCTCGAGGGTTACTTAGCCAAGAAGGTTCTACAGTCCCAAGAAAATTTCAATGTGGTTAGGTGGCAGCAGTCGCCGGTACATGGACATGACTTGCGGTGCTGACAGCCTGATATACTTGGGAAACAAGCTATACAACAAAAACAAATGCATGTCATGCATGCGTCCTTTCTTACCTCAGCAAGTAATGGTCATTAATGGCACGATGGGACCTTGTTCGATTGAATAATGTTATAATATATCCCAATTGTAAATTAATTTAAACTTATTGAGATCACTCTCATTGAAATAGTTAAAAATAAAAGAAATCTTTTAAATTACTATTAGACAGAAAAATCCACAGCATTGGATTAGACAACGGGACGGCTACAGTTAATTTTAGTTACAGTATTGTTCTCTTCCTCTCCCAATTCGACCAGATTTTCGTCTCTCTCACGCAAGCAGCTCTCCCCATTTGCTTCTCTCTCTCCTAAAATCTGTTGTAGATAACCCTCGTCTGGGTGATTAATTTATCATTTGTAACCCGTCCAGTACTAGTTGCTTTCTAACTGCCCTGTGACTCTGGCCTGTTATCTAACCCAGTGAATCATCATCCCTTGTGATTTTTGTCCAGTAGTGCTCCTTCCCGACGTTTTCTTTTAGAGTAATTCTATACAATTTTTTTAATTTCTACACATCATATTTTTTTAAATTTTAATATTTTTTAATATTTTTTTAAAATTAAAATTTTTTTTAAACTAATTTAATTTTTTTATTCATTATTTATATATTAAATATTTAATAAAAAATAAAAATAAAAAAAGTATAGTATGTAGAAGTTATGTGAATAGTAAGAAGATGAATACATTTTTTCTTTCTTTTATACTTCTATTTTTTAAAGACAATTAAGCATAAACTCTCTGACACAATGTCTCAATAAACGTGAGAGCATATTGAAAAGTCAATAAATCTTCCCAACTTCCCAACACTCCACACTCCATCTTTTTAAAAAAAAATTTTAATTTTTTTTATTAAATAATTTTTATATAAATAGTGAATAAAAAATTTAAAATAGTTTAAAAAAAATAAATTCAAAAAAAAAATTTTAAAAAAATATTAAAAAATATTTAAAAATGTGGAGTGTGGAGTGTGGATGAATAGTAGGAGGTTGTGTAGCAAAACTCTTGAAAAGTCATTCACTATTTATATTTATCATACAGATGTGTGAATGGAAAATAGAAAATATAGTCTAATGGGACATCTATTCTTGTCAATGGTGCTCCTCAAGACTTCGTTTCTCCATCTCAAGGTATAAGGTAGGGAGATCCATTTTCATCATTTGCTCGGAATTCCTCAGCTATAGTCTTAACCAAGTTGAAATGCAAGGTCTGATATCAGGAATTCCAGCTGCTTGAGGCTCCATGCATATCAACCATTTGTTTTTACAGATGACAACTTGGTTTTCTGTAGATCCAATCCAAAAGAGTGGGGCAGATTGCAGCAAGTCTTAAGCACCTATGAACTAGTCTCAGGTCAGAGATTGAATTTGGAGAAAACTTCAATTTTTTTCAGCAGTAACACCAAGCCTAATGTTCAAGAAGCTATACTTCAGCAATCAGGAATTAAAGTTTCAGGAGCTTTTGATAAGTATCTGGGCCTACCCTCTTATGTAGGTAGAAACAAAACAAAGGCCTTCAATTCAATATTGGATAGGGTAAAAGCCAAGATGGTTAACTGGAAAACCAACCTTTTATCTCAGGCAGGGAAGGAGGTTCTGCTAAAATCAGTGCTGCAATCAATTCCTACCTATAACATGGGGATCTTTAAATTACCCAAAACCATTCTTAAAAAACTCAACCAATTGCTGCAATCATTCTGGTGGGGTCAGAGTAACAATAGATCCAAGATCTATTGGCTGAGTTGGCAAGCTCTAGGGAAATCAAAACAGGAAGGAGGTTTGGGCTTTAGGGACTTTCAAGCCTTCAACCTAGCCCTTCTGGCCAAACAAGGGTGGAGGATAATTCAAAACCCTCTATCCCTCGCTGCTCAGGTGCTCAGAGCTAAATATTTCCCTCATGGTGATTTCTTCTCTGTCAATAAGGCCAACTGATTCCTATGTGTGGAAAAGCTTCCTTCTAGCAAGGCCTATTCTTAAGCCAGGTTTATTATGGAGAGTAGGGAATGGAAGTATGATTAAAATATGGAAAGATCAGTGGCTCCCATGTGCATCAACTTTCAAAGTGCAGTCCTCGATTTCTATTCTAGAGGTTGAAGCTCGAGTTTCTGAACTCATAAATTCCGAGACTATGCAATGGGATCTATCACTTATCTATGCAATCTTCACTGCAGCTGAGGCAAATTTGATTAGCCAGATTCCCATAAGCCCGTGTAGGAGCCAAGACACACTGACCTGGAGATGTTCAAGCAATGGTAAATTCTCTGTAAGGAGTGCATATCATCTCCAAGCTTCTTTAAATGAAGTTAATATGGGGCAATCATCAACACAGAGATCCAACTCGAGTTTCTGGAACAAAATGTGGAGTATCCAAGTATCTCAAGCTACCAAGTCATTTCTGTGGAGAGCAGTGAAAGAATCCTTAGCCACGAAGTTGAACCTGCATAAAAGGAAAGTGAGTGAAACGCCTCTATGTCCAATCTGCTCTATAGAACCTGAATCAGTATCCCATGCCCTCTGGTCTTGTAGAGTAGCCCATGATGTATGGTCCATGAGCTCAAGAAGAATACAAAAGCTTAGCATCTCTGAAGGCTCCTTCAAAGATATTATGATAGCTTTGATGGCCCGGCTATCTCCTCAAGAAATCACTGAATTAGCAGTCACTGCTAAAGCTATTTGGCAAAGGAGGAATACCTGGATCTTTGAACAACATTTCCATTCTCCCTCTCAAGTTTCAGTTTTGATCCATTCAGAATTGGCAGCTATCCAACTTAGAACAGAGGGGGGGTATAAAGCAAACCAAGATGCAAAAGTTACCTAATGCCCATTGGTCTCCTCCCCCACCATATGTATTTAAGGCCAACTGGGATGCAACAATTGACAAAGGTAACTCAAAGTTGGGAATTGGTGTGATTGTGAGGAACTCAGAGGGACATGTCATTGCTTCCATGTGCTCTTCAATGACCCTGGCTCCGGATCCATTACTTGGTGAAGCTGTAGCAGCTCGTAGAGCTACTTCCTTTTGTGCCGAGCTGGGTTTACAGCACCTGATCTTGGAAGGTGATGCATTAACAGTGGTCAAAGCAGTGCAACACAAAGAAGACAGCTGGAGTACTTTCGGGTTGGTCATTAGAGACATCAAGCTCATGCTTTCAAAGACCCTCAGCTGGTCTATAGTTCATGTTAGTATGGATACTAATGTTATTGCCCATCAGTTGGCAAAAGTTGCTCTTTCTTGTACGGAAGAATGTATTCTAATGGAGGAAGCTCCTCCTTGTATTCAGCATCTGTTTTAAGGAATGAGATATCTTTATTTCAAAAAAAAAAAAAACTTTATAATTGAGGAAGAATTGGAGAGTAGATAAGATTCAACACTTTATTTCCATATTTGCATTTAGCTGTTGGGTGACTTTGTTTCCATGTATGGCTTTGTTGCCATTGTGTGAGTTGAGTCTGTGTATGGCTGAGTTTCCCTGTAAGGCTTAGTAGCAATGACTGACTTTGTTTCCAAGTATGGCTTTGTAGCCGTTGGGTGAGTTGAGTCTATGTATGGCTGAGTTTCCATGTAAGGCTTAGTAGCTATTGGGATGATTTCCTGAGTATCTTCAATAGTCCCCCGCAAACTGTGTCGAGATAGAAGGCCAAGTTTGGTTCGTAAAGAATAAAGCGCAGGATGTCCAAGAGGTTTGGTGAAAATATCGACAAGTTGAGAAGAAACCGGAATGTGCCAGGTATGGAGAAGACCAAGAGCAACACGTTCTCTCACATAGTGATAATCAATCTTGATATGCTTGCTTTGGGCATGAAAAATGGGATTGGTAGTCATATGTAGGGCACTGAGATTATCATAGAACAAAATTGGTGCCAATGGAAGAGTAACACCAAGATCATGTAGGAGAAATGAAATCCAAGTAATTTCTACATTGGTGCTCGCCATGGCTTGATATTCTGCCTCAGAGCTAGATCGGGATATGGTATTTTGTTTCTTGGCAGACCAGGAAATGCAGTTACTGCCTAGGAAAATGCAGTAGCCAGTGGTGGAGCGACGAGTATGACGACAACCTGCCCATTTTGCTTCAGAAAATGCATAGAAATTAAGTGTAGAATGTGAACTAAAAGGAACACTGATATCAAGAGTACCATGCAAATAGCAAAGGATACGTTTTACCATTTTGTAATGAGCCATGGTGGGAGAGTGCAAAAATTGGGATACAAAATTAACACTAAAAGCTAAGTCAGGGCGAGTAAGGGTGAGATATTGAAGTGCTTCAACAATACTCTGATAGTGACCTGGATCAGGAAAATGGACATCACTTGTGAGTCCTTTAGTTTTTGACATCATAGGTGTGCCCATAGGTTTACAATCTTTCATCTGAGCACGATCCAAAATCTCAAGCGCATACTTAGCTTGAGATAGAGTAAGGCCATCTGAGTTGCAGGTTACCTGAATTTTCAAAAAATAATGCAAAGGACCAAGATCTTTCATTGCAAATTGTTCCCCAAAAGCATGAATGAAAGTAGTGAGGTGTGTGGGGTTGGAACCCGTGAGAATTATATCATCAACATAAAGTAATAAATAAATTGTGCTTTTAGAGGAATTATACATAAATAGTGAAGGGTCAGAAAAACTACAAGTAAAACCATAAGCAGTTAAAAAATTACTAAATTTATCAAACCAAGCACGAGGTGCTTGTTTTAACCCATATAAGGCTTTATTTAATTTGCACACATGAGAGGAAAGAGTTGGATGGATAAAATCTGGAGGTTGTTCTATAAAACGTCATCTTGAAGGTCACCATGGAGAAAATCATTTTTGACATCGAGTTGGCGAATGTCCCAATTATGGACAAAAACAAGGCTGAGGACGATTTGTTTGGTGCATGGTTTTATGACTAGAGAGAAAATTTCTGTGTAGTTGACACCATCAATTTGGTAGATCCCTTGGCAACAAGACGAGCTTTAAGTTGATTTAGGGTACCATCTGCCTTGATTTTTGTTTTGAATACCCACTTGCATCCAATAACATCCATTTGAGGTTGATGAGGTATAAGTGTCTATGTTTTGTTCTCATGAATAGCTTGAATTTCTTCTTGCATTGCTTTGGTCCATCCTGCATGGTTAAGAGTGGAGTGGATTGTCTCGGGTTCCTTGGTGAGCTCAATTAGAGAATGATAGTGAGCATACTTAGGATTAGGTTTGTGGATCCCAAGTTGAGATCGAGTTACCATGGTGTGATGATGAGGTTGTGAGGTGGGTGGATCACTATTTGGTGGAGTAGGGTTGGTGGTTTGAATGAGGGGTGATTCTTGCATAAGTGGCAAAGGAATGTGGTCAATCTCATGTAGTGTGGGGGGATAGGCGGTGAAGGAGGTGCCTGCATAGAGGAAACACTAGAACCATCCAAAGGATTAGAAGGTAAATTGTTAGTGGAACACCAGTCAATAAAGGTAGATAAAATTTGATCACCAAGAGAGGGAAGGTGAAGATTTCCAGGTTGTTTATAAGGAAATGATGACTCGTAAAAAAAAAAAAATGTCGAGAAATGAAGGTTTGATGAGATTTAGGATGATAGCATTTATAACCTTGATGTTTGTCACTATAACCCATAAAAATACAAGAAAGGGTTTTGGGTTCAAACTTGTTTTGTTTAGTATCCCAAGTACAGGGATAGCATTTTGAGCCAAAAATCCTAAGGGAGGTATAGTTCGGGTAGTGACCATAGAGAAGAAAAAAAGGAGATTAAAGTTCTAAAGTAGAAGAAGGAAGACGATTTATTAAGAAAACAACAGTTGAAAAAGCTTTGACCCAAAAACGTTTAGGAACTCCACTTTGAAAAAGTAAGGTCATACCAAGTTCATGGTTGTACGATGTTGTTGTTCTACAGAGTCATTTTGTTCAGGAGTGTGAGAACATGAATATTGATGAAAAATACCTTGGTTTTGAAAATGCAAATTTAGTTGATGGTTAGTGAATTCGCTACCGCCATCGGTTTGAAAAACTTTAATTTTTTTGTTGAATTGTCTTTCAACTAATTTTTCAAATAAGAGAAATGCATTAAAAAAATCAGATTTCTTTCGTAAAGGAATAAACCACTTATATTTGGTGAAGGCATCAACAAAACAAGCATAATATTGAAATTTACCAATAGATAAAACTGGAGTGGGTCCCCATAAATCACAGTAAATTTTATCAAATACATTGAAGTCATCATACGAAAAATGAAAAAAAGGAAGTTTGCTCATTTTCCCTAGTTGACAACTCTCACAAATAGATTTGGTTTTTGTTTTTCCATTAACCGAAATAAGATCTTTAGACTGTAAAACTTGAAGAGTGGAAGCTTGAAAATGTCCCAACCGTTGATGCCACACTTCTTCAAAAACTGTGTGAAAGCGATTTAAGAAGTGTGCTTCAAATGGTGGGGACAACACATATAAATTACCCTTTCGTTGGCCGTTCAGTAATGTGCGGTTGGTCGCCCTTTCCTCAATAGAAAAACCAACACCATAAAATTCACAGTTATAAGGATAATTAGAAGTTAATTGACTAATTGATAATAAATTTTTTGCCAAGTCAGAAATAAGTAAAACGTCTTTTAATTTAATAAACGAGTTATCAGATTTAATAAAAGAAAAATTCTAAACATAAGCCCCACACTCTACACACCCACTTAAAAACATGTCATGTTGTTTTAGATTCCCTTTCCCCACCCCCACCCCCTCAAGTCCCCTGCTTGTCCTTAACGCCGACAAAAAAAATCCGTTTGCAAGACAAATCCAAGTCCCCTACTTTCTCCTCTTCACTGCACTAAGAACTTGGACTTGGATATATTCCGATCAGCAACACAGGAAGGAGTTATAAGGTAATTGTAGCCCCTCTCTCTCTCTCTTTCTCTCTCTCTCATGTAACTAGCAATAGTATTAGCGATTGTCTGGGAGAGAAACCATATAATCCAAAACAAGTCCCTTTCCTTAATGTTAGCTTTTTTCATCTAGCTATGAATGTAGGCCGTAACCATTGACTGGTATATTTTTTTTTCTTCTTATGTAAGCGTTCTTATGTACTGTACCAAGGATATCCAACAAATCTATGCTTGAGTATTGTTCTTTCTCGCTCAAATATTAGTCAAATATGGTAGGATGGCTTTGAATCTGATTTACACCAACATATGAAGTTGATATATATATATATATATATATATATAAATAAAAAATAAAAAAAATTCTGAAATTACCGAATGATTGATGAAATGTTGCCTATTGGAGTCATCATGACCATTCTTAATCTGAAAATTACAGCAAAAATTGTTGTATTCAATTGCTATCTTGTGACTAACCGGCGTTAAGGACCAGGAAGCAGGGGACTTGGAGAGGTGGGGAAGAAGGAGGGGATGGAATTTGGAACATGTTTTTAAGTAAAATGAGGATAAAAAGATAAAAATAATTTTAGACATGTTTTTAAGTAAAATAAGGATAAAAAAGTAAAATAACATATTTTTAAGTGGGTGTGCAGAGTGTGGGGCTTACGACTAGCACAACTCTTAATAAAAGTTTCACCAATGTGTGTAATTGTGTGAAGCCTATCATCACCAATGAGTACAGTATCATTACCAAGATATTGACGAAGATTTGAAAGCATTCTTGAATTACCTGTCATATTGGTAAAAGCACCTGTATCAGCTGTCCACTTAGTATCATGAATATTATTTTTGAGGGTCATGGCAGCCAATGCTTGAGGAATATCATTGGGTTGAACAACATGATCGAACCAATACCAACATTTAATTGTGGTATGCCCTTGCTTCCCACATATTTGACAGGTCGGAATACGACTATTTTCTTTAACATTTTCATATACTGTTCCAGCATGTGGTCTGTGAATTTTGGGCCGACTGTGTTGATGGCTTGGATGTGCCACTTGTGTGGCTTGGGAAAAACCACGTCCATGGGAGGACCAAAGTCTCCCTTTGTTTTTGCCATGACCTGTAGCTTGACCATAAAAGGTAGAGTGTTGCGCAGTACATGTCGTGCAATTGGCTTCTTGTTTCAAAACCCTGTAGCAGTGGCACCACCTTGGAATAGGAAGGCATCGGTGGCTTGAGCATGGTAGTGGTGAAGGGCTCATATTTGGGGTTGAGTCCATTAAGGAGAGCAAACACCTTGAGTTTATCACTCACGGGTCGCCCGATCGTTACAAGATTATCACAAATGGACTTAAAATTTTTGAGATGTACCTGAAGAGAAACTGAATCCTCCTTCCACATGTAGGTTAATTGTTGAGAAAGTTGAAACTCCTTTTCTTGGGAATCCAGGGCATAGGCTTCTTGAAGAGCATGCCTTACTTGATAGGAGTTGTCGAGGCCAACAACTAGATCGAGGGACTCCTCAGATAGAGTACTGATGATCCATCCACAAAGCAACCTGTCTTCCATCTGCCATTTGAGGTAAGTAGAGCTAATTTGAGGTTGTGTGGTATTTGTTGGGTCATCATTGGGCTCATATTGGGGTGGGGGAACAAAGGCCGTGAGGTGATGCATGAGGTCTTGGCTCTCAGCCAAGGCCACGAATTGTTCTCTCCATAAGGGATAATTTCCTGGGTTCAAACATAGAGTGACAAAGTTGTTCACTGAGAGGGAAAGGGCTGCCATTGGAGTAAAATCTCTTGCTCTCACAAAGCTCTAGATACCATAAAGACAATTAAGCACAAGCTATTTGACACAATGTCTCACAAAGCGTGAGAGCATATTGGAGAGCCTTTCACTATTTAAATTTACTGTACAGATGTGTGAATGGAAAATAGAAATTATAGTCTAACGTTACAATTGAGGACGAATTGGAAAGTAGATAAGATTCAGCCCTCTGTTTCCATATTTGCATTTAGTCGTTGGGTGACTTTGTTTCCATGTATGGCTTTGTAGCCGTTGGGTGAGTTGAGTCTGGTTGAGTTTGCATGTAAGGCTTAGTAGCAATGGCTGGATTTGTTTCCAAGTATGTCTTTTGTAGCCGTTGGGTGAGTTGAGTCTGTGTATGGCTGTGTTTCCATGTAAGGCTTAGTAGCCGTTGGGGTGATTTCCTGAGTATCTTCAATATTTTTTTGGATTTTTGAGCTGTAAATCATCAATTACCAATTGCAAATTGCAGAAGCTAATCATAGAATATGTGCCACCAAGATTCCCATGTGCGTATGTCAGCGGAGGACTAGGAAAGCGCCGTTGAAGAGAGCCTCTCTATTTCCTGCAAGCTCGTAGAGCTGTGCAACATTCTTCTGCGCCGTGCCATAAAAACGTAGTCACCCCACAATTTAGTTATGTTTTTCTTTTGTGTTTCTTTTGTCTCCCATTCCATTTGTGCATTTCTAACTGGGACCCCTATTTTTTCTTTAATTCAGAGATGTTTGGGCCACAAGATATAGGCAATGCATAAAAAGAGGTATGTTGATGTCGTGTTGCGCAACTTGGGCAACTCCACGCTATTGGGCTCGAGCCTGGATCCTGTTAACATGGAGAATGGGGGGCTTGGAGACCTTGGTACCTTCGACATTCAAGTTAGTTTCGGGGTAGAAGATCAAGAGAGGAAAACACTTGCTTAAGGAGTATGGTAGTAGAAGGATACAAGAGTGTGAACTCTCTCACTGTGTAATGCCCCGTACCCGTAAAGTTTGGAAAGGTTACTATCTGATACCTAAAATCATCTCCTCACATTCTAAATAACATTTCCAAAAATTTCATAAATGTGAATTCACCTATTCCAATCAAATATAAAGACAATCCTCACAGAGTTTTCAATGAAATGACCCAACAAGATAAATTAAAAACTTCTCAAATTCTCCTTAATCATAACAAATCTCCCAGCAATTAAGTTCAACATAATAACAACGTCATCAACACTAAAAAAATTTCCCTCATAACCACAGTACTCCTAGGCACTCAATAATTAGCCCACTGCTAACCCCGCCCATGTCTCCTAAGGGAGTGAGTTATCAATAAGTCAATAAGTAGGGAGCATATACCAATATGTAAACATGAGCATTTACAGAATAGAGTACAAGATGAAGAATAAAATATTTTCAGTGTTAGCATGCAGAACAAAAACGTGTTTTCATAACTTACAGAGCGATGGTTTCAAATATTTATAATCCAAGGGATAAGTACTGACATATTAATAACCTACTGAAATTCCAGAACTACTCAATAGAGCAGCAACCTGATTCTAATGATTGATTAGCAAGAGTCCAAAATTAGTAGTTAATACATCACATCAACCCCGAATATTTACTCAACTCACAACACGTCTACACAACCAACCAAACACACTTCATCACATAGAATCAGCCATAAAAACAGTCTCGACTGCTAATATCAACTCAGACCTCAACTTATAAGCCAGAAGGAAACAACGTCAATTTAATAGTCAATATTTAAACCCAAAACAACGACCACCAACCCCGAACAGTTACATAACTCCACCCACACAGCCACCCTTTTTAATTCTTCTTCAAAACAACTCACCAACAGTTTACATAACCTTCAAGTTCAATTATAAAACAGTAAAATTTTTTCAGCAATCACAACAATATAAGCCACTAATTTAAACCATGTAAAATTTAAAAACTCGGGTTATCTTTTCTAGATTTGATGCAAACGAATTATAAAGTGGCGGGCAGTTGTCTAGGGCGCTAGAAATGCACTGTACCACAAGTCCATAGTCTCAGGAGTGGAATTAAACAATGGGTAAAAACACTACATTGGAGCTAAAAAAAATTAGACGATAAAAGAAAGGCATTACCTTGCTGTATTTCGATACACAGGTTATACAATGCTATTGTTTCCGTTAATCACGATGGCAACCCTAACAAATGGAATAATTTGGAATTTAGAGAGTATGCAAGGGAGAGCCAGTAATTGAGAAATGTGAGGGATAGGGCAGTGAACTTACCGGTGTGTGAGGAAAATCACTAGGCAACACAAACTTGAAAAATACCCGACAATCGCAGCACCAACTACAAACTAAATCGTAGGAGAGATCCACAAGACCCATTTAGAAAAAAAATTTTGTGCGAGGGAGAGAGAGAACTCAGAGTGGTTCTGTGAAAGTGCGTAAGAAAATGAAAATCTCGGAGGGAGAGAAGAGAGAGAGAGATGCTTATTGTGGTAACGGTGGATCGATGGGTGTTGGCAGTAAGTTTCAATCTTCGTAAGACGCGAGAGGACGAGAGAGGGAGAGAAAATGAGTCTGTTGAGAGAACTTTAGATTTTGAGAAGAAAAAAAAACCACAAGGGGGAAGGAAACTGCCGAGAAGGGATAGTGGGATTGGGGGAGAAATTTTCGAGAATAATATAGGAAAGAAAAGGGGTAACCATCAGGTGTGGGGGAAGAATTGAAGGGAGATGGTCATACCTGATAAATGGCATCGTTTGGGTCTCCAAGTTGGGCTAGATTTTAGTTCACGGGCCTGGGCTTCACATCCTCCCCTTATAAAAATTCCATCCTCGGAATTTGCTACAAGTTATCAAAATTCCCGTTGAACAAGTGTGGATACTTAACTTGCATCTCTTGCTCAAATTCTCAAGATGCTTTGTTAATAGCGTGATTATCCCACAACACTTTTACCAAAGGGATAGTTCGAGTCCATAGCACTTGCTCTTTCTTGTCCAAAATCTGCACTGGTTCCTTGGTATAGGTCATATTCTCTTGAATTTGAAGTCGTTCAGGGCCTATAACGTGGGTGGGGTCATGGATGTACATTCTCAAAATCGACACATGAAACACATTGTGCACTCCCGAGAGTGCTGGTGGTAATGCCACCGTGTAAGCCACTGATCCAATTTGATCAAGAATCTCAAATGGTCCAATATATCTTGGGCTCAACTTGCCATTCTTTCCGGATCTCATAACTCCTTTCATCGGTGCAACCCTTAGGAATACCTTGCTTCCAATGTCATACTCTAACTGGCAACGTCGATTATTTGCATAGCTCTTTTGTCGACTCTGAGCTACTTTCATTCTAGCTCAAATTAGCCTCACTTTCTCTGTGGTTTTGTGAATGATTTCTAGTCCCAAATTTTTCTTTCACCCAGCTCGTCCCAAGATAAAGGGGGTCTACACCTTCTACCATACAATGCTTCATAGGGTGCCATGTTAATACTTGCCTGATAGCTATTATTGTAAACAAACTCGACTAATGGTAAATGTCGTATCCAGGTCCCCTTGAAATCTATAACACAGACCCTCAACATGTCTTCCAAGATTTGAATGGTCCTTTCTGACTGTCCATCTGTCTAGGGGTGAATGCAGTACTGAATTTCAACCTGGTACCCATGGCCTCCTGTAGGCTTTGCCAAAACTTTGAAGTGAAATGAGGATCTCTATCCGACACGATGGATACGGGTACCCCATTCAATCTCACTATTTCCTGCACATACAGCTCAACTAGTTTCTCCAGTTGATAAGAAACTTAATGGGCACGAAGCGAGTTGTCTTTGTCAAGTGATCCACGATCACCCAGATTGCATCTTGTCCATTCAATGTCCTTGGTAGGCCTGTCACAAAATCCATGGAGACTTGATCCCACTTCCATTCAAGAATATGAAGTGGTTGCACTAATCCTGCTGGTCTTTGATGTTCGGTTTTCACTTGGTGACATGTTAGGTATTGTTCTATAAACTTGGCGATTTTTCTTTTCATACCATTCCACCAAAAAGACTCTCTCAAGTCCCAATACATTTTGGTACTCTTTGGTTGGATTGTGTAAAAAGAACTGTGTGCTTCCTCGAGAATTAACCTCCTTATATCATCATTATCAGGCACATGCACACAATCTACCTCTGTACCTCAACACTCCATTCTCAGAAACTCTAAACTTAGACTTATTCCCTTTTCTGACCTCTTCTACCAGCTTCATTAGCCTCAAGCCCTCCTTTTGGGTGGCTTTAATTCTGTCTACCAACGCTGGTTGAACCATCAAACTGGCTACAAAAGTATGTTGATCAGTGTTGATAACCTCAATACCTTGTTTTTTCTAAGTGCATTAATAGTTGGCGTTGAGTTGTAATAATTGCAACTGTTGATCCCCTTTCTAAGTGCATCGGCTACAACATTAGCTTTTCCCATGTGATAATTGATTGTGCAATCATAATCCTTGATCAACTCAAGCCATCTTCTCTGCCTCATGTTTAATTCTTTTTTTGTGATATAATATTTCAAACTCTTGTGATTTGTATAAATTTTGCACTTTTCCCAACACAAATAACGTCTCCAAATCTTAAGTGCAAAAATAACTGCTGCCAACTCTAGATCATGTGTGGGGTAATTTTGTTCGTATGACTTCAGTTGGCGTTAGGCGTATGCTATAACCTTCCCATGTTGCATTAATACACACTCCAAACCTAACCTAGATGCATCACTGTAAACCACAAATCCACCTCTAGTAATGGAAACTATTAATACCGAGGCTGTCATTAGCCTTTGCTTCAACTCCTGAAAGCTTTCTTCCATTTTGTTGTCCACTTAAACTTGTTATTCTTCCTGGTGAGGGTAGTGAAAGGAACTGCTATTTTGGAGAAACCATCAATGAATCGCTAATAATATCTTGCTAATCTCAAAAAAGTTCTAACCTCATGCACATTCTTCGGCGCCGACCAATTAACCACTACTTCAATTTTTCCTGGGTCTACTGAAATGCCGTCTTTTGAAACTATATGCCCCAGAAATGCGATTGACTCTAGCCAAAATTCACACTTCTTCAACTTAGCAAATAAATTTTTGTCTCTAAGTGCCCCAAGTACCAATCTCAAATGTTCTTCATGTTTAGTCTTGATCTTGAAGTATATTAGGATGTCATCAATAAAAACAACCACAAACTTATCCAAGAAGTCGTGGAACACTCTGTTCATCAAGTCCATGAATACTGCTAGGGCATTAGTTAAGCCAAAGGGCATGACTAGAAACTCATGGTGGTTGTATCTGGTCCTGAAAGTTGTCTTGGGTACGTCCCCTGCCCTGATTTTCAGTTGATTTTAACTCGATTAAAGATCAATTTTTGAATATACCCGTGCACACTGTAGTTGATCAAATAGATCCTCTATGAGGGGTACTGAATATTTATTCTTTATAGTCTCTCAGTAAAGCTCCCTATAATTAATGCACATCCTCATTGTCCCATCTTTCTTTTTGAAAAATAAAATTGGGGCTCCCATGGTGACACACTGGGTCGGGTAAGACCCTTTCCAATAAGTCTTGCAATTGTTCTTTGAGTTCTACGAGCTCTGATGATGCCATATGGTAAGGAGCCTTAGATAAAGGAGTCGTGCTTGGGATTAAGTCAATGGCAAACTTCACTTCTCGCTCGGGTGGTAGTCCAGACAAGTCTTCAGGGAACACTACCAAATATTCCCTCACAATAGGGATCTCCTCTAATCACAACTCTTCCTTTGGTGCATCCATTATGCAGGCTAAATATCCCTGACAAGCATTACACAATAATTTCCCAACCTGAATGGCAGATATAACTGATGGAAGCAAATGCACTTATGACCCCACAACCCGAAATTCACCTCCCTTAGAGGGCTTGAAAACTACCTCCTTTTTAAAATAATCAATACTTGCATAGTAGGAAGCTAGCCAGTTCATACCCAAACTCACATTGAATCCTGTTGAACCCAAGATTTCAAGTTTCATATAATTATATATCTACATATAGATTTTGATGATAACAAATGAATTTAAACATGAAGGAATCTCAATCTCAAGTTGTCTATACAATGGAGCCAAGTACATCAACAAATCAAGCATGAGCAAGAAAGGGAACATGCTTACAAATAAAACTCTTAGAGAAATTTTTTAAATCTCTTGATAAAATCCAAAATTGGATTAATGCTCAAAATTAATATTTTCTCATAAAACATAAAATTGAATTTTTCACGGGTGCATGACATATTCAATGATTAAAAATTTGAATTTTGAAACTTTGAAAGAAGATTGATTGTCATCTTTTACATGTGCATGCTTTGTTTGAAACTTTTCAAGAGTGAATGATGTTGTTTTTGACAATTTCAAGAAGGAGAAACTTTGATTTGAATATTTTGAAAAGTAAATGATTTTGTCTTTGAAAAGTAAATGATGTCGTCTTTGACAATTTCAAGAAGGAGAAACTTTGATTTGAATATTTTGAAAAGTGAACGATGTTGTTTTTGACAATTGCGAAAAGTAAAATTTTGATATGAAATTTAAAAAAGTGAATGATGCTGTCTTTGACAATTACGAAAAGTAAAACTTTGATTTGAAAATTTTGAAAAGTGAATAATGTTGTCTTTGACAATTTCAAAAAAATAAAACTTTGATTTGAAAATTTGGAAAAGTGAATTATGTTGTCTTTGACATGTTGAATCTTTTTAAATTTGAAAATAAAATCTCAAATGCCTATAAATAGTTCATTTGAGATTTTCAAATTTAGAATATATTATTGCATGTTTTACAACATTCATTCAAAACTTTCAATCTCTTTTCTCTAAGCATTGAGCCTTAACCCTTGTTCATTTTGAGAGAGATATTACTTTGTGCTATATTGTTTTTTTTTCCCACTTATTGAAGAGTGTTTTATGATAATCTATCCACTATCAACTCTTATATTAGTAAAAGGGTGTGTATAACCCTTGTGTGTGTAGAATGTGTTCTACACAGGGAATAGACGTTGAATCACAAGTGTAGCGGTATTGTTTAATGGTGTAATAGGTTTCTATCTCCATCTGAAGGAGATTGGATTGTGAATTTGGGAATTCTCAAGGGGTAGCTTGAGACGAGGATATAGACAGTGGGGCTAAATCTCGTTAAAATACTGAGTTTGCTTCTCTCTTACCCTTACTCCTTATATTTACTGGTTTTTCGTATTTTGCTCATATTTTATGTTGTGCATTTGTTTTATAATTGTTAATTTTTAAATACAACTCAATTCACCCCATTCTTTTGTTAGTCATCTAGGCAATAAGAGGTATCAGAGTGAGGGCTCTTTTTATTAGATTAAGTATCTTTTGGGTTAAAATCTTATGGCTAATATTGCAGTTACATTTAGTGAAGGTCAATCTAGCTGTCGATTTTTACTATTTTGCAGAGACAATTACACATTCTGAAGAGTTTGAATGAGAATTTTCCTTTGATCTGAAGGTCGAGAAATTTGGAGATATGTTATAAATGGACCTTATATTCCAATAAAAGTTGGTGATGGAGTAAATGTCAAAAAGGAAGAAGAAGAATTCGATCGTGAAGACGATAAAATTACCAACATTGAACTTAATGGCTATAAATCTCCTATATAATACTCTCGACGGTAATAAGTTCAATAAAATAATGATTACAAGACAACAAAAAAAATTTAGGATAACTTGGAAGTTACTTATGAAGAAACTTTGCAAGTCAAGGTTATGTTACTTGCTTATATATGTTATAAAGATTTCAAATTTTTTTCAAATGGATGTTAAAAGTGCTTTCTTAAATGGTTTTATAAATGAAGAGGTATATGTTGAGCACCCTCGAGGTTTTGAAAATCATATTTCTCCAAAATCATATTTTCAAGTTCACAAAAGCACTAATGGACTCAAATAAGCTCCTAGAGCTTGGTATGAGAGATTTTGTGGTTTTTGATTGAAAAAAAATTTTTTAAGAGGAAAAATCGACACAATCCTTTTCATTAAACACGAAAAAGGATGATATTCTTTTGATTGAGATTTATGTGGATGATATTACATTTGATGCTACTAATGAAAATATGTACCAAGTTTTTACTAAGAGTATGCAGGAAGAATTTGAAATGAGCATGATGGGAGAACTTAACTTCTTAAACGGATTGCAAACCAAGTATGAAGGAAATTGGATCACCAATGAGCCTATCCACCAAACTTGATAAAGACGAAAGTGGTAAGCCAGTTAACTCGAACATATATCATGGTATGATTGGTAGCCTATTATATTTTACAACTAGTAGACCAGATATTATGTGCACGTTTTCAATTATCTCCAAAAGAATCTCATTTGATTATAGTTCAGCGCATTCTTAATTATCTTGTTGGTACAATTGACCTAGTGTTATGGTATCCTAAGCACACTTCTTTCGATCTAATCAGCTACTCAGATGCAGATTAGATATCATTTTCTTCAAGATCATGTGCAGAAAGGCGATATTGTACTAGAATTCACAAACACACACAATCAGTTGGCAGACATTTTCACAAAACCTCTTCTAGAAGATAGATTATGCATGATTAGAAAAGAAATAGGAATGATGCGTGCCATGAATATCTGTCAGACATTTTTATTTCATTATCTCAAACGGCTTACAAAAACTTGAGACTTTTAGCCTCATTTTTCAAGCACTCTTGCTCTTTATACATCAACATGTTATTTAAAGAAGTAGGAAGTCGAAATGAAGAGGCAAGTAATGATTTTAAATCGTTATTCTTCTGCTTTAAGTCTCCAATTTTTTTGTTAGACTTATGAACAAGTCGTTGAAGTTCATAAATCTTATTATTAAGCTTTTCAACCTCACGAGTTATGGACTGCAATCACAGGAAAAATGCAACAATGAATGATGAGTATCTAGTATTGAGACTCACCAGTTCATAAATGGTGTCATCATCTGATTTGTTAGTTAGATCATTCTCATGCTGCATCATGGCACCTATGGTGGATGTAGAAATAATTGATGGCCAAGATGCAGAGCACCCCATATATTGAACAAGGGGATTGTTGGAAGAAGATTGCTGAGCCATTAAAGAAAAAGCTTAGAGAGCGAGAATGCAGATGGATTTCAGAGAGTAAAGAAGAGTTAATGCAAATGAAATGAAACTCAAGACTTATTTTATAGAGATGGAAACGAGAACAAGACAAGCTATCAGATTACAGGATATGTTGGGTGCATATTTTATTTAGCTAAATCAGCAAGATTAACTGCAGACTGTCCCTGTGTTTCTCATAAACGTTGAACCTCTGCTGTTAATCTTTGCTGTTCACTTTGTATTTCTACCCCCTCTTATTCCAGCTTCTCTATGCGTGGTTACAATTCATGAGCATACCGGTCCATAAATTTCTTCAAGTCATTGTTTTAATATTTTATTCTTTCTCCTTTTATTGACAAACCTTTGTTGCAACTCAGATATTTGATTTTTAAGTTGATCAATCTCACTCACCCATGACAATAACCTCCAAGACATGGTCGTAATAGCGGCAGCATATTGAGTACTGAGCATTCTTGATCCTGCAACAACCTCAGCATCAGTCCTGCTAGAAAAATGCATCAACCCAATC
Organism: Cyclocarya paliurus; assembly: GCA_029856935.1. Taxonomy (NCBI): domain Eukaryota; kingdom Viridiplantae; phylum Streptophyta; class Magnoliopsida; order Fagales; family Juglandaceae; genus Cyclocarya; species Cyclocarya paliurus. The sequence continues at coordinate 29,202,404 of CM056955.1, read as the reverse complement.
ATGGTGTTGACGGCCTTAGGAGAGAAAATTAGTGGTTGAGGCGTAAAGAGTTCCTGATTCAAATATGAAACATTATTAGAAGAATGATACTCGACCATACTATCGTTCTGGATAAATAAGAAACTATGTCAATAGGCAATGCGAGAATATGTTCTGTAGGTAGTCGAAGGGTGAAAATGGTCTTTTTATAGAAACCCAGAGCATTCAAATCTTTGCCAAAGGTGTTTGAGTTAATCCAGGTAGGAGTTGGGTGGGGCTCGAGGCCTTGTAGCTCGCGTCAGGGACCTAGGCAGCTCCACGTTTTGCAGTATGCATTAGGGACCCAGGCGGTTCCGTGTTTTGCAGCACGTGTCAGGGACCCAACCGACTCCGTGATTTACGGCACGTGTCGGGACCCAAGCAGCTCCAAATTTTGCGACACTTTTCGGGACCCTGGTGGATCCAATTATTCAACTCTTTACAGTTTCTACAAATTCACCATTTTCATCAGTCCATGGCATTACTTACTGTGGTTCCCTTTTAATGATGCCAAAAGGGAGAGACGTTTTAGATTAGAGCATTAACATGTTCTTTCCAATACTTTATTTATTAAACTTGTATATCTATTGCTTGAAAAATTAATGCACATTCTTAATGGGAGCTTAAGTATTACTACAGGTTTCAGAGTTCTATTAAGCATTTGTTATTATCAAAAAGGGGGAGATTATTGAATCCAAAGTTACAATTTCATATAATTATATATCTACATATGAATTTTGATGATAACAAATGAATTCAAGTATAAAGAAATCTCAAACTCAAGTAATTTTGTAAATCCCTTGATAAAATTCGAAATTGGATTAAGGCTTAAAATTAATATTTTTCATAAAATATCAAATTGCATTTTTCACATATGCATGATTAATTTGATGATTAAAATTTTGAATTCTGAAACTTTGAAAGATGATTGATTGTCATCTTTCACATATGCATATTTTGTTTGAAACTTTTTAAAAGTGAATGATGTTGTTTTTGAAAATTTCAAGAAGGAGAAACTTTGATTCGAATATTTTAAAAAGTGAATGATGTTATTTTTTATAATTGCGAAAAGTAAAACTTTGATTTGAATATTTTGAAAGGTGACTGATGTTGTCTTCGACAATTGCGAAAAGTAAAACTTTGATTTGAATATTTTGAATAGTGAATGATGTTGTTTTTGACAATTTCAAGAAAGTAAAACTTTGATTTGAAAATTTTGAAAGTGAATGATGTTGTCTTTGACAATGGCGAAAAGTAAAACTTTGATTTAAAAATTTTGAAAAGTGAATGATGCTGTCTTTGATAGATGAATCTTTTTAAATTTGAAAATAAAGTCTCATATGCTTATAAATAGCTCATTTGAAATCTTCAAATTTAGAATATATTATTGCAAGTTTTACAATATTCATTCAGAGCTTTCAATCTCTCTTCTCTAAGCATTGAGCCTTAACTCTTGTTCATTTTGAGAGATATATAGCTTTGTGTTACATTGTTTTTTAGTCAACTCGTTGATGACTGTTTTCTAATAACCTACCCACTATCAGCTCTTGTATCAGTAAAAGGGTGTGTTTAACCCTTATGTATGTATAAGGTTTTCTACACAGGGAATAGACGTTGAATCACCACGTATAAGGTGATTGTAAGTGTAGAGGGTGTTCTACACAGATTCTTTGTAGCGGTACTGCTCAAAGGTGTAATAGGTTTCTATTTTCACCTGAAGGAGATTGGATAGTGAATTTGAAAATTCTCAACGGGTAGCTCGAGGCGAGGACGTAGGTAGTGGGGATGAACCTCTTTAAAATATTAAGTTTGCTTCTCTCTTACCCATACTCCTTATATTTACTATTGCTTCGTATTTTGCTCATATTTTATATTGTGCATTTGGTTTATAATTGTTAATTTTTAAATACAACATAATTCTCCCCCGTCTTGTGTTAGTCATCTGGGCAACAAACCCAACCATGTGAAATACTATTAGATCAGCTAGCATCATCCTCCATTCAATAGATATTGGACATCCATGGAGAATCTTGTCACTTGTTACTGAATTTCCCGTTGGAGTTGAGACTACTAACTTATAATCCAACTTTTCAATTTCCAAAGTGCAGAACTTAGCATAATCCATAGAAATAAATGAATATGTAGCTCTAGAATCAAATAGCACGATAGCATCATTAGAAAACAGGGGAAGAGTACATGTGATTACGTTTGGAATACAACATCGATTTAAGTAGGTGTAAGCTTGTATTAGACACAATGTTAATTTTTGAAAAAAATAAAGCTCATACCTGTGATCACGTCATTTCTATCCTCAACCTCTCTAGGCGTCAATGCAAAGACGCAAGTGGGCGTAATTGTGCGCTAGTTGTTGCCTCGCACTGTTACTTCAGTTCTCTGTGGTGCCGATATGACTGTCTTGCTGCTATCCACTTGTAATGGGTAGTCCCTGATGTAGTGGCCTACTTTGCCACAACGGAAACATAATCCTACCCCTTTCCTACACTCCCCAGAGTGTAGTTGGTTGCATGTCATGCACAAATAGGTCTGCTGGTTGCTCTGCACCTACCTTTGACCAGTGTTATTGCCTTCGTTCCTCTTTTTCCACTGGCCTTGGTCCATGGTAGAATAAGACCCCTGTGGCATAGCCCTTTTCCTCTGCTTTTAAAGTTCAGCTCTTGTCTTGAGGCTCTGCTCGAGTATCGTGGCCTTATCTAACTACTTTGAGAAACTCTAGATTTGAAAGGCCACCACTCGTTCATATGTCTTGTTATTCAACCTCTATTTGGATTTTCGAGTCTTCCTCTCTTCATCAGGGATTAGATATGAAGCAAAGCGTGACAACTCAATGAATCTGGCAGTGTACTATCATGGTTCCCTACACTAAGTTGGCAAACTCCTTGGCCTTAGCGTCTCTAACCAATCTTGGGCAGAAACGGTCAAAGAAGATATGCTTGAAGTGGAGCCAGCTAACTACTCTCCTCCCATCAACTTCTTTGATGGTTCTCTCTGAGATCCACCATCACTTCGCCTCACTGGTCATCTTGAAGGTGGCAAATGACACCTTCTGTTCATCTGTGTAGTTTAAGACCCGAAGTATCTCCTCGATATCCTGAACTTAATTGTCCGCTAGTTTTGGCTCCCCTTTCCCACCAAATGAAGGTAGGTATATCCGGTTGAATTGTTCCACTGTACAGCCTCCTTCGTTACCGTTGTGGTTGCAACCCGGGAGATTCTGCATGAGCTCCTCATTAATTGCTGAGCCACTACTCGAAGTACTTCAAAGGCACTCAGATTTGCTTCTGCTTCGTCATCATTCGCACTCAAATTTGAAAGGTTTCGTACCCAACGACGAGGTGGCATCCTAAAAATTAGGATTTTTAATAAACGTTTCAAAATATAGAGTTCATATAAACATATGCATACAGATGTAACCATAAAACAAATATATATACTACTTTGAAATCATAATTTCAAAAAAGATAAAATATTATGATCCAAGTTTACAATCACTAAAATTGTCAAAGATATTAGTCTGGAAACTACATAGTCTAAACCTTAAAACATGACCCTATCTTCTCTTACAATTTGTCGGTCCTAGGCCCAGCCTCAAGTCAAAATTACATACATTATTAGGATCAACTGCTCAACTATCATGACATGAGGATCTATACAATCTAAACCTTAGATTGTGCAAGACACATTCTCTAAAGTTTTTGGATTCCATAACCTTAGATATCACAAGATATAAACACCAAACTGAAAATTAACTCCTAAATATGCAGAAGTCTAAACTCTCTTATATAGTCTGTAGAATCTCAAACCTGATTCTGATACTAACTGTAACGTCCCGTACCTGTAAAGGGTTGGAAGGGTTACTATCTGATACCTAAAATCATCTCCTCACATTCTAAATAACATTTCCAAAAATTTCATAAACATGAATTCACCTATTCAAATAAAATATAAATACAATCCTCATAGAGTTTTCAATGAAATGACCTAACAAGATGAATTAAAAACTTCTCAAATTCTCCATAATAATAACAAATCTCCCAGCAATTCAGATCAACATAATAACAACATCATCAACACTAAAGAAATTTCCTTCATAACCATAGTACTCTTAGGCACTCAATAATTAGCCCATTGCTAACCCCACCCATGCCTCCTAATTTTGGTTCTCAACAGCATCATCACAATCATATGAAACATTATGAAGATAAGGGAGTGAATTATCAAAAACTCAATAAGCATGGAGCATATACCAGTATGTAAACATAAGCATTTGCAGAGTACACGATGCAGAATAAAATATTTTCACTATTAGCATGCAGAACAAAAACATGTTTTCATAGCTAACAGAGCGATGGTTTCAAATATTTATAATGCAAAGTACTTTGGCATATTATAAATTGAGTATCATCATCACATCATAATAGAGCTTCAAACTGGTGGCCAAACCGGGCAGACACAGGTGAATTTTTTCCTTATTATTCTTGGAGCCCCGAGTGTGCACACAGAAAAAACTACAAATAACCACTTTGTTTTCCAAAGTGGATGCACTCAGAGACAGAGAAGTTGGTACCAACTCAAATAAAGTAGTGCAGAGCAGAATCAAAGTCAGATACAAAACCAGTACACCATGCCAAAGGTTTTTCAGATGCCATATCAAAATAAAACAAAGTAGGAGACATATTCAGATCATTCTCACATAATTAGAACAAAAGTCAGAGCATCATTATAAAACTATGCACAAATTTTCAGATTTTGATAGTCGCACTTTTTCACTATTCATGTCAGAAAATATTTTTCCTTTTTCATATAGGTTTCACGATACTGCAAATAAATGACTGAGGTTGTTTTCTCCAAGTTCTTGTTTCGTAACAAAATATTCATAATTTTTTAGAAAGTCAACCTTAGTCTATAAAATTCGTGCAAAGCCTTGTATGGGAACCCTACTTTACTGAATTTCGTAGTGTATTGTCTAAATCTTGAGTCTAAACTCTAGCAAACTCCACACCTATACCAAGGGATAAGTACTGACATATTAATAACCTACCGAAATTCCAGAATTACTCAATACAACAGCTACCCGATTCTAATGATAGATTGAGAAGAGTCTCAAATTAGTAGTTAATACATCACGTCAACCCCGAATATTTACTCAACTCAGAACACGTGTACACAACCAGCCAAACACACTTCATCACATGCAACCAGCCATAAAAACAGTCTCGAAAGCCAATATCAACTCAAACCGCAACTTATAACCCACAAGGAACAACGTCAATTCAATAGTCACTATTTAAACCCAAAACAGCCACCAACAACCCCAGATAGTTACATAACTCCACCCACACAGCCACATCAAACTCAACAGCCACACTTTTTAGTTATTCTTTAAAACAACTCACCAACAGTTTACAGAACCTTCAAGTTCAGTTATAAAACAATAGAAATTTTCCTGCAATCACAACAATATAAGCCACTAATTTAAACCATGTAAAATGTAAAACGGACACTTGAGTTACCTTACCTAGATTTCGTGCGAACGAATTATAAAGCTGTGTGCATTTTTCTAGGGCGTTGGAAATGCACTGTACCACAGGTCCATAGTCTCAGGAATGGAATTAAACAGTGGGTAAACACACTACATTGGAGCTAAAAAAAAATTAGCCGATAAAAGAAAGGCATTACCTTGTTGTATTTTGATACACAGGTTATACAATGCTATTGTCTCCGTTAATCACGATGGAGACCCCTAACAAATGGAATAGTTTGGAATTTAGAGAGTATGAGAGGGAAGCCTATAACTAAGAAACATGAGTGATAGGGCAGTGAGCTTACCGGTGTGTGAGGAACATCAACCGACAACACAAATCTAAAAACCACCCAACAATTGCAGCACTAACTACAAACCAAACTGTAAGAGCTATCTACAAGACCCACGATCTGCATATTTGAAACCCATTTAGAAAAAAATTTGTGTGAGAGGGAGAGAGAGAACTCAAAATGGTGGCATGAAAGTGCGTAATAAAATGTAAATCTCAAAGAGAGAGGGAGAGAGAGAGAGAGATGTGCTTACTGTGGTAATGGCAGATCGATGGGCGTTGGTCATTGGTAGCAAGTTTCAATCTTTGTAAGAGGCGAGAGGACGAGAGAGGGAGAGAAAATGAGTCTGTTGAGAGAACTTTCGATTTTGAGAAGAAAAACAAACCACAAGGGGGAAGGAAACTGTTGAGAAGGGATAGTAGGATTGGGGGAGAAATTTTCAGGAAGAAAAGAGGAGAGAAAAGGGGTAACCATCTAGGGTGGGGGAAGAATTGAAGGGAGAAGGTCATACCTGATAAACACTGTCGTTTAGGTCTCCAAGATGGGTTGGATTTTTGTTCACGGTCCTAGGCTTCGAACCATGGTCTTGGGAAGGGGGTGTTTATACTTGGTTGGCTAACCTTCATGGTGGGGTAATGGGTGTGTCGTTCCATACAGGGTCAGGTGTCATTGCCACTCATGTACCGAGCCGTAGATCTGTCAAACCTAATGGGGGCTGCCTCTGACACCTAGGGTTCACGTTGTGGTGTGCTGAGCTGTAGGACGCATTAAATGTGTCGTTTCTCCCTTTCCTGGTGTGGCCTTCTCTAGCCCATTAATGTGGCGTGGCCTCAATTAGGCACACCCACATTTCTGACATCTCTGGGCACGAGGTTTAGAGTCAGGGAATGTCCCTGGCTGTTGATCAGTGAAGGTGTCAGACTATTTTTCCTGCCACCCTTCTGTCAGTATATTCTGCCCAGTCATCCCTCCTTTTGGGCCTCCTGGGCTAGGTGGCTCAGGCCTTACCCTTGGGCTTGGACCTTCTCTTGGTTCGGCCTAGGGGATAACTCCCCTTACAGTACCCTACGAATTTCTACCATACTTGTAGGATGAGAATTTAAATGATCCCATCTTTTCCCGTCATTAATGCTCACAGATTCTTATGTCGAGCTGTCTTCCCAGGTTCTCGACTATTACATCCTGAGGTGCCTTCTTCTTTCCATGCCATATATTGGCTCGTGCTCATCACACGCCTAACATAACTCCCCTTGTCTGCATTGCCTTCCACCACTTGGGTTACTCGAGGCCCTCTACCCACTTCATTTAATGCTTGGGGTCTTGAGAAGATGAGCCCATATCATCATTGAGCTGGCCAATGTAGATTCTTGAGGACACTCTGGGATGCTTGGAGCAACCCGGTGATGCCTCGATTTCCCTGCGAATCGTGCCAACCACGCAGCCCCCTGGTGACTTTTGATGTCATCCTATCAGTCCGTTCACTTCCCTAAGACTGTCACATCCCTTCATATTTTGAGCCGTTGTCGCTTCATTTCCACCGAACACCAACCGTTAGCTACCTTCATATTTCAACCATTCTTCCTTTCGATCCTCCCATTACTGCCTCCAAGCTTTCGAAACTCTCTCGTCGTTCCTTCTCCAAGCTTTCTGAGATCCTCTGTTCTTTCTCATTTCTTTCGTGAACTCTCTCATGGCTGCTTCCAGTGAACATAAAGGCTGGCTCCTTTCTTTTTTTGGGAGGAACTGGGAGTTGTCCGTCACTGCCGATGATCTGCGAGCATGATGGTGGTCTTACAACATCCCCCCTAAGGTGGTCATGGAGATTCTCGGCCACCGTGTTCTCGCCATGTACGCAGACAGGATGTCTCCATACGTGGCCATGTTTCCATTGATGTTTTCCAATGAGTTATAGCTACCATTCTGTCGTTCGATCAAGGACATCCTCGATTTTTTAAAGCTGGCTCCTGTGCAACTCCACCCCAATTTCTGGTGAATCATGGCTCCGAAGAATATCTTGACCTGACTGCTTAGGAATTCTTGTCAGTTTATCGGATCCTCCGACTCAACGTGAGCTTGTGCAGTTTCCAAGCTCGAGCTACCAATAAGTGCTTTTGTTACTTTGGATAAATGAGTCTCTTCTATCAAGAAATGGCATGGGTGTTTCTTCTTTATCTCTGGCTTGGGCTGGGAGTATCCTGAGGGGGAGGAAATTCACCAGGGATTTCCAGTTCGGGTTGTCTGGACCAATGTTCTGAGGAGTCAGTCTCTCTCGATCAAACTGTCTGATAAGAAGGAGTTCTGGGTGGCAACTATTCTCTCTTGGGTGTTCGCCTAGCCCAATGTGCCCGAGATGGATATGTTACTGACAAAAGCAAACATTAGGACTCAGAATGGAGGCTCTACTCGCCTCTTTCTAGTTCCCCGCTAGCCCTCCACAACTATTTTCCTGTCAAAGAGCTGTCACTTCCTCCATTAGTTTCTATATAATTTCAGCTTGCTCGTTGGTTCTTCTTTCCATCGCTTTAGGTTGTTCTTCTTCACGTCGCGTGACTTGAGAGTGCATTGTTGTTGGTATACAAAGAACACACTACTATAGAAAAGAAAATCCCACAGACGGCACCACGTTGTTGGGCTCGGGCCTAGTTCCTGCTAAGATGGAGAATGGGGGGCTCTAGGGCCGTGGTCTGACACTCAAGTTAGTTTCTGCGTAGATGATGAAGAGAGGAAAACAATTGCTTAAGGAGTATGATAGTAGAAGGATACAAGAGTGTGAACCCTTTCCCTCGTCATGGGAGGGGGTCTTTATACTTGGTTGGCTGACCCTCATGGTGGGGTATTGGGCGTGTTGTTTTGTATGGGATCAGTTGTCTCTGCCACTGACCTGCCATGCTGTAGATCAGTTAGACCTAATGGGGGTTGCTTCTGACACCTAGGGTTCACGCTGTGGCGTGCCGAGCTTTGGCATGCATTAAATGCAGCGTGGCTCCCCTTTTTGGCATGGCCTCCTCCATCCCATTAATGCGGCATGGTCTTAGTTAGGCATACCCACCTTTTTAACATGTCTGAGCGCCAAGGTTTAGGATCAGGGATGTCCCTGCCTGTCGGTCAGTATGGGTGTCAGACTGTTCTTCCTGCCACCCTTCTATCAGTATATTCTGCCTAGTCATCCCTTCTATTGGGCCTCCTGGGCTGGCTCAGCCCTGCCCAGGCCTTACCCTTGGAGTTGGGCTCTTCTCCTAGTCCAGCCCAGGAGATAACTCCCCTCACAAAGTATTTGGTTTTCCAGTCCAAATTTTGTTTTACATTGGTGCTCATATGCAACATTTTCTCCCAGTTGAGCATTTTTTTATCTATTGTTGTTGTTTTTTCCTGCAAATGTTTTTAAGCTTCCATCGAGTAGTTGTTGGATCTTGGTTCTTAATAAGTAACGCCGTCATGTGGACGTGATTTACATATCTTTGTATTTGAAATTTACTATCATACGAATGCCACTACTTTGAAGGTTTTCTAGTATTTAAGAGAAGGTAAAACCTCCTGTCACGATTTAGATAAACATCCTCAACCAGGTTTTCTCATGCTTTTGAATTTGACATTGATTGTCATTTGTGCTCCTTTTGTTGTAACATTTAATCCTTCCATCAAGTATATGATGAGTACAAATGATAGCACCAAGCTTTTATGTTTAAGAATACTTGAATCTTTTCCTTCATATTGTTAGTTGAATTTCATTATTTTTCATGACCCTGGAGTAATCTGTTCAATAAGGGCACTATAGCTAAAAATTTGAGGCTCTTACTTGGCTCCTGTTGGTTGAACATGCATGATGCAAATGAAAATTTCTTGTACCCGATACTAAATGAAAGTATACGAACTCAAAATTTGTTTCCTTTGTTCATTTTTTTGGCGAGACTAGTTTCTGATGTTGCAGATACTGAGGTAAAAATGCATGCTCTTTCTTAGCTAAGTTAATTAATCAATTTATGTCTAATTGAAATTATTCTCACTTCACTAGTATTTGTTGACAATAATCTATTGTTTATAGTATTCAGCTGTGTACCGCTTTAGTCGAGTGTGCATCTTGACCAATCCAATTAGAGTTAAGAGTACTACTCAACTTCAAGCAGCAAATATTTTTCTTCCTTAGATTAATAAGCTAGCAGTGGAGGCTAAATCTGGCTCACTTGCTATCTTGCTTGTTAGCTGGGATATGCAATAATAGTTATTTTCTTGCCACTGAATGGTGTAAGATGGATTTAAGTTTGACTCGTCATGTATTGCTTGGGTTATTTTTATTTGTTCATCACCTCTTTAATAATAATTTATCTTGTGTTTTTACTCACCAAAACAGAGTAGCAAGCATGCACCACGTGAGCCACAAAGCTGCAGCCAACTTCCTCCGTTTGATCACCAAGTAGCAACCGTGACACTCACCTTGGACCACGTCGCCCAGCTATTGTCGCTGGCTCCTTCTTATTGCCTGACAAAATGCTTCATCTAACTGTCTCGGTCCCTTCATCTTTCTAGATGTAAACTCTCTCTCTCTCTCTGAACTCCACCACGTGCCATGTAGGATGCCACTGTGATTTCATCTCTGCCAGCCGCTGGATTCCCTTAGCTTGGTGCCTAGTTTTCACTTGGTGAGCATCTGCTACATAATTTTTCTCTCATGTGTGTTGTCTTTTAGAAGATTGGCTCTAGTGTGTGTATTCACATTAAGGCCATTTATGTGTATTATGGTCTGATAGGTTTGGATTTTAATGTGTTCTGGGTTTGATTTTGTGGGAGTTTCTGATAAGCCCAATTTTTATGAGGAACTTGATTTCTTAGGCGGGCTTGGGTTTAATTATTTCTTGAAATTTGTATGTTATTTTGTTTTGGATTATGAGCTGCACAATTTTACAGGCCACTAGTAGATATCATGAATTTAATATGATCTTAGGATTTAATTGAGTAATTGTTTGGAGAAATTATTAAATTAACATATAATTAGAATAATAGTAAAATATGATAAAAATAAATAAATTTTAAAATTTTAAAAAATATTAATTTATTATTATTTTATTATTATATAACGAATAAATGGATAATCCAATGTGAGGATTGGATGTGAAGAGACTAGGCAAAGGGAAATTCATGTCATATTAGCTAAGACTTGGGTTTGGTTTTGACTATTCCATTGAGAGTGCTCTAAGAGGTAAATCTGGATAGATTTAGCTCATATTTAACGATCGAATTGAATTGATGATTTTATTACGAATTTATTTTTCTAATCAATTCAACCACAACCAACCAATCAATAAAAAGCAGCAAAACTCGCAAATCTTATGAAATTTTTTTGTGATATACAAGTTAAATTTTAAAAGGAAGTGGTGCATTGTAATACCCCATATGATAAGGATAAATGTAGGTGATGAATGAGATCCACATTGCTCAGGAATGAAAAGTTATTACTCTTTGTAATGTTCCAATGAGGCTCTAATTGTATGATCTGTGACTAGTTTTTTTGGAGTATAAGTTATGTGATTTGGGCCTTTCATTGGGGCGTAACAAATAGTATCATAATCAGGTTATTGTGATACCCCATATGATAAGGATAAGGGTAAGTAGTGAATGAGATCCCACATTATTTGGTAAAGAAAAGTTCTTGCTCTTTATAAGGTTTCAATAGGGTTTCAATTGTATTATTGACTAATCTTTTTGGAGTATAAACCATATGGTTTGGACCTTCTATTGGGGCGTTACAAATGGTATTAGAGTCTAACCCAACCATAAATGTGGGAATTAAGCTGTGCCACCTACAACGAAGACGTCGAAATTTTAAGAGGTAGATTGTGATACCCCATATGATAAGGATAAGTGTAGGTGGTGTATGAGATCCTTTGGGAAGGAGAAATTCTTGCTCTTTATAAGGTTTCAATGGGGCTCTAATTATATCATTGACTAGTCTTTTTGGAGTATAAGTCATTTGATTTGAGCCTTCCATTGCGGCTTTACATGCATGGCATGCACGCCAACTATGGGGGTAATTGACTATGGTTTTTGCATAGCATGTGCACCCACTGTACATGCACAATGGAGCACTGGGATATGGGTAGGAACATTGTACACATAAGTCCACAATGCGTAAAACATGTAACCTGCTATACATAATGGGTGTAGGCTCACGGCAGCAGAGTAGACGTTGCCTGCTGACCCTCGCGAACGACCCTGACTGTCGGTGCCCACTCCAATGGATGATTGTGTTGGACCGACAAAGATTTCTCTGCCTGATTCTCGTCGTGCAAGGTTTTGGGGTTAACGAGAGCCAGAGAAGCAGCCAACTGCCACCACGAGCTAGGGTCGCGGGCGGTGTCAACTTTTTTCATGCCCATTAAGGGCCCTAAAGTTAACTTTTCATGCCCATAAAATGCGGGGTAGCTCTACCCCGCATTGCATGTTGTAGTGTATTTGTTCTTAAACCATGTTGTTTTTAAATTTATTAGTGAATACTTTGTGAACAAGTCTAACAAATAGTAATATATATTTATATATATACAATTTGTAAAATATAAATCTATATTTATGTTTATATAATATATATATATATATAAACATGTAAGCGTGGGCGGGGCGGAAGCCCTCGCCCTTGCCTGGGCAGAGCAGGGTTGCCAACCCCTCCATACGGGGTGCGGGGCCCCACTACCCACCCCTAGACTAGTGCATCAAAGTCAACTTTTTGATAAGCCCTCTGGAAAGAAAAAGGAGCTTAACCCAATTCTATCCAATTCAATCAGGTCAACGGCTATTATTTGATGTGCGAACAATTTTTTTTTTTTTTTGATAACTATGTGCGGACAATTATTTAATACAACTTCTCATACGTAATTTTATTCAATAGGACAAAGTTGAGTTAAATACGAGGATCAAGTAAGTTAGACATATTGGTAATTAGATTTTATAATATTTATTAACCATTAGATATTTTTTTAAAAATTATACAAATAAAAACAATAAATATCATGATATATCTATATATTTTTAATTAAAATTAGATAATAGTTAGTAAAAGAGAATATGCAATAAGTTAGCTCGCATATTTTCTTTTACTAAAATATTATCTAGAAACTATCGCAGCAATATGCGATATACGTTAGAGTTTTATTTTTACAGTAATAAAATTTTTACAATTTGATGTACTGTAATAAATTCTGTCAATTTAAGATTTTTTTTGATTTTTGATTTTTATCGGAAATGAGCCAAACATTTTTTTAGTAAAAACATTAATGATAAATAGCAACTCGCCATTTAAAAAACGCACACACACAAAAGATAAATAGATAGCGAGCGAGAAGGTAATAAGTTGGTAACGAATTACATGAAAATAACAAACCGTACGCAAGTACTACAGAAATAGAATTTTTTCACTAATGCGAGTGCATGTTACGTACGAAGTGGTCTTCTTCTTCTTCTTCTTCTTCTTTTCTTCTTCTTCTTCTATTTCTATTTGGAGGCATCAGTACGTGTCCCCAAGCGACTTCGTAAAAAGGCGATTAGTTTGTCTCTGGGAGGAAGGTTTTCTTTGATGCCACTGCTGCTCACGAACACTTCAGCCCAGTTGCTAAGTTTGGGAAATTCCTCTCTTGTCAACAACTTTGTACCTGAAACTTCTTCAGATATTCCCAACCAAAACCCTATGATGTTAGCAACAATGTCTACAAATCCAATCGCCTCTCCTCCAAAATACTTCCTTTCTCCAATCTCGTTTTCCAGATGCTTCAGAAGTTCACATGCTTCTTTTACAGCGTTCTCATGCTGTTTCTCTTCACCCGAGAAAGCATTGTGTATCCCAGGCAGACACTGCAAAAGTAGAGAATTAAAGAGAATATTCTGAATATATAACAGCACAATTAACATTCCAACAAGGAAAAAAGATATATATGATCTACCTTTTCGTCAATGAACTTGGCCCAGAAACGTGCGTTGGCTCTCTCGTAGGGATCTTTGGGAAATATAGGATAGCCTTTCCAGGTCTCATCGATGTATTCCAGAATAACCTGGGACTCAGCTATAGGCTTTCCATTGTGTACCAGCACCGGAATTTTCTTGTGAATGGGGTTGTGTTTGAGAAGGGTAGGACTCTTGTTGGGTAACTCTTCTTCAAAATATTTGTATTGGATTCCTTTCAGTTTTAGAGCCATCTCTACTCTTCGACTAAAAGGGCTTCCCCACATACCAAACAACAAGACTTCTTCGGCCATAAAGGAACTTAGATCTTCGGAATTAATCCAAGTCAATAATGCTGAGTTTTCAGATGCTGCTCTTTCTGGGTCTCTTGATCCTATTTATAGATAAGGCCAAGCCATATATCTCAACGGTTACTTAGCTAATAAATTTTAAATGTGGATAGGTAGCCGGCAGTAGTTGGCGGTACATGACTAGTCTGTTATACTTGGGAACAAGCTATAAAACAATAACAAATGCATGTCATGCGTCCTTCCTTACCTCAGCAAGGATAAAGAAAAACAAACAAACATGCATTATTAATGGCGCGATGGGACTTTGTGTTGGGATAAATCCGTTATGAAAGGTTAATTTGAAATGTAACTGTGATAGTCCGTATTGACGTGTAATTAAGTAAATAAATTATTTAATTAATTAAGATTATGAGTTTTTTTGTTTTAAATTTTTGATAATTTATATGGTATTATTTTACGACTTTTAATTGAAAAATTTATTTTAATGTGTTTTATTGTTATTAATTATTGTTCATTATTTAAAATTATCTTTATTTTAAATTAGTTTTATTTAAATTTTCATTTTGAAATTCTTTTCATTAGATTATTTTGTGACCCAAGTTATCAGGATTGAATCTCATTTCTTTCCCACACTTTTTCTTTTTTCTTTTTTCTTTTTCTCATCTTTTTCTTTTTCCTTCCTTTCTTTTTCTTCTTTTTCCCCTACTCCTTTCCTCCCGCCTGCGCGACACTCCTCCCTTCTCTCCCGTCTATTTTCTTCTTCCTGCCACAGTGCCACCGTGCGCTGTTCATTACCGACACCACCCCTCCCATTTTCTTCCCCTTCGAATGCGACCACCCCTCTCTGTTTTCAACCCCTCCTACGCCACCAATCGGCCCCACGCGTAGCTCCACCTCACTGGCGACCACCCCTCACCCACGTAGCTCCGCCGTGGCACCCATGAGATTGTGCGCCACCGTCGCACCACCGTTGGCCATAAGCTTTTCACCACCTCACCGGCAACCTCCCAGCTACCTAACGCACCCTTTCTTAGCTACAATCCGCCACTAGTGAAGCTCCACCATCTTGATTTTCGATTTGGGTATTTTGGACTTCAATCGCTGCCCACGCTGCCACCCACAACCAACCACCACCACCATTAGCTTCATCAACACCCTTAAGCCCTTCTCTAGTAATCTCAAGTCTTTGTTTGTCTCTGTTCAAAAGTTGAATTTTTGAGACCCATGGCCATAGTCCAAAACACACTATTTCATTGATGTGCTGCCACTTCTAGCATTTTTGTGATCCTTCAAAAATTATATTATAGCGCTGTAAGTATTTTTTCAAAGAACTTTTGATATTTAAATGTATTTTTACACTAACTCATATTTACTGTGAACTAGTTGGTTGTGCCGAACTAAGTTTGAGGAGTAAGGGAGTCGGTTGGATTGGAGGATGGAGTTGATGTGTGATTGGATTATGCTGGGTTTTGTTGGCTGTTGAATATTTTTGTATTGTGTCATATCCAATGCATTTGCACGCATGTTCATGTTTGTAAATGAAAACTGAATTTTCGCATAATTGCATACATATTAATGTGTATATTTAAAAACTGGGTTTTCATGTGAGAGATCATTTTGAGTATGTTTGAAATGATTGGATTGATCGGTTTGAGACAAAGAAAAAGAGACTATAGGGATGGTGGTAAGCATGGATGGTGGTATAGTCCCGCTTGTGATTCTCACCTATGGTGCCCGCTGTAGGGATGGTGATAGAGTCCCGCCTGTGATTCCTACCTACAGTGCTCTGTTAGGTACCTCTTGTGTGGAAAAGAACTGTAGGGATGGTGGTAGTCCTGCCTGTAATTCTCACTTATAGCACAAGCTGTAGGGATGGTGGTCGAACCCCGCCTCTAATTCCCGCCTACAGCGTCCGATAAATGATTATGTTGGGTTGTTCTCTGAAAAAATGACGGATATTATTCATGATGTGTTTTGGGTCAAATTGAATTTTTAGCGTGCGTTGAAAAATGATCATTTTCAGGAAAAATGGGGTTTTCTGGTCACATTCGGGTTTTTTCATATGCACACATGTTGTTGGTTGCATTAATACATTTTTATCTCGTTGGTTGTTTGGATTATTACTTACCTATGGTACCGTAGATTTTAATGCAGATGAGGATGAAGAGCCTGAGCATTCGGCTCCACTGGAGAAGTGATTTGGGATCACTTGCTCGTGCATTAGGATTTGTCTCCCACTTTTTGGTAATGTATTTGGCTTGTATTATATTTATATTAGATAACTGTATAGCTTTTTAAAGGCAATTTATTTTGAATATCTGTATTTAAAACTTTTGGTACTTAGTTGGCTAACTTTTAATTAACCTCTGCGACTTTTGTTGTGCACATTTTGCATGTTGCACACACTTGAGCACTTAT
The DNA here is from genome assembly GCA_029856935.1 of Cyclocarya paliurus. Taxonomy (NCBI): domain Eukaryota; kingdom Viridiplantae; phylum Streptophyta; class Magnoliopsida; order Fagales; family Juglandaceae; genus Cyclocarya; species Cyclocarya paliurus. The sequence goes on along the minus strand of CM056955.1, from coordinate 29,185,902 downwards.
CGTAGGGTGCGTGACCCATGTTGTTATTATCCCGACGTCACGATTCCCGCATTTTCGTATGTAGGAGTTTGGGTGTCACAATAACAGTAGAAACAAACAAAAGAAATAACAACATTCACTCACAGAACACCAAGACTTAAGTCGTTCGATTCAATGTGAGCTTACGTTCACTAGCGGAGTCGGTTTCAATTAATTCACAATCAATAAAGATGAAGCACAAGTGATTAATTACAAAATCTTCTTCCCAAAGTACCAAGACACTCTTGGGAATATCACAAGAGGATCACTCTTTCTCTATGTAAATTTTCGACAGCTTCAAAGGTGAAAAGTGAAAATAGAATGAAGAAACATTCATATTTATACTAAAATGGCGTGGACCCTAGAATATGAACATTCGCTCAAGCAAAATGTCAAGGGGTGCTTGAGCAAGTGTTAGGATTGCCATCCCTCTTGGTCTAAGTGTCAAGAGAACTTTTGAGTTCCCATCCCGCTCGATCTGAGTGTTGAGCGAGTGTCAAGTGAATTCACTAGTTGTGTCTAGCTCAAGCTAACTATCGAGCAATTGATGAACGGACTCTCAGGTTACCATCCTGCCCGAGCTGAGTGTTGAGCGAGTGTTCAGCAAACTCACAGGTTGTGTTCAACTCGAGTTGACTGTTGAGCAAATGAAGAGCGAACTCTCGGGTTGAAGATTCGCTCAAGCGGCAAAGACACCGCTTGAGCGAACAATCTTTAGAGGCACTTTTTCAATAGGATTCAAGCCACCTCTCAAAAAATCTCCACCTTAGCTTGAATTCCACCAAGCCTAACAAAATCCATTAACCAAAGAACCGATCCCTTCCATTAAATCTCCTAAGGAAATCACATACCCCAAGCACCAATCAGTTTGAACTTGTATATTGAAATTTATTGCACTCTAGCTGTCACAAAATACTGAAATTTCATCTTGATGTAGTCCCAAAACATTGACCAAACCTTTCAATCAAATGGCTTACTTAACAATCTCTGCTACTGTCATATATTCTACTTTTGTAGTTGATAAAGCAACAGTAGATTGTAGTATTTCTTTCCAACTAATAGCGGAACCACAAAAAGTGAAAACAGACATTGTCAATAATCTTCTCTTATCTAAGTCCCCAGCATAATTAGAATAAACATAACCAACAACCCTGGAATTGAAGTCAACTTCTCTATAAAAAATTAAACCAAGGTTCGAAGTCCATCTTAAATACCTGAGTATCCATTTCACAGCCTACCAATGAGCTCTACCCGTATTAGCCATGTACCTACTAACAACACTCACTACCTATGAAATATTTGGATGAGTACAAACTATTGCATACGTAATATTGCCAACAGCACTGAAATAAGGAACACTAGCCATGAACCGTTCCTCCTCGTTTGTCTGAGAAGATAGGGATGGTGGAAGTTTAAAATGTGTAGTAAGCGGCGTACTTACTGGTTTGGAATTAGACATTCTAAATCTCTGAAAAACTTTCTCAATGTACTTTCCCTGGGACAAGTACAACTTTCTAGCTTTCCTATCTCTGTGGATCTCCATACCTAAAATCTTCTTTGTAACACCAAATTCTTTCATTTGAAACTCATTTCTGGGTTGGGTTTTTAACAAGCTAATATCATATATGCTTTTAGCAGCAATAAGCATATCATCAACATAAAGTAGCAAATAAACGAAAAATTCATCAGATAATTGCCTGTGATAAACGCGACTATCATAACTACTCATCAAATAACCATGATCTATTATAAAAGAATCAAAACATTTATACCATTACCTCGGAGATTGCTTCAAACCATACAATGATTTCTTCAGTCTATACACATGATCTTCCTTTCCTTGATCAATGAACCCCTCTGGCTGATGCATGTAAATGATCTCTTCAAGCTCACCATGCAGGAACGCTGTTTAACATCAAGTTGTTGAAGCTCTAGGTCATACTATGCCACCATAGCAAGCAATACCTTGACTAAACTGTATTTCACAACTGGAGAGAAAACTTCATCGAAGTCGATGCCTTTTCTCTAACTATAGCCCTTTGCAACTAAGCGTGCCTTGTACCTTGCATCTGTAGCACCCTAGATTCTCTCTTTTCTTTTGAAGACCCATTTTCTTAGGCAAATTAATCAAATTCCAGGTTTGGTTCTTGTGAAATAGCTCAATCTCCTCAGTCATTGTTGTGCACCATTGTGTAGATTTCTTACTTTTGACAACTTTTGAATAACTAGAAGACTCCTCACCATCAATGTCTTTTGTCGTAGTAACTGCATACATCACCATGTCTACATGAGCATATCTTTAAGGTGGCTTGACCTGACTCCTATGTCTACCAATAGCAATACTGTAGTCTTGCTCACCCTATGCGCCATCGTCAAAATCAAGATCATGCTCATCAATAATAGCATGATCTTGGGTGCTACCTGGCACCCCTTATGAAACTTCAACTTGTAACTCCACCTTCTTGCCATTACCCTGCTCTTCACCTTTAGACATAATAACTTCTTTCTCGGATTAAGCATGAATTGTTAATCAAATACAACATCCCTGCTAATTACAAACTTGGGTGATTTATGATCAGTACACCACAACTTGAGTCCTTTCACCCCACTAGCATATCCAATGACTATGCTCTTTTTTGCCCTTGGCTCAAGTTTTCAATCATTAACATGGAAATATGCATGACAACAAAATAATTTTAAATTTGAATAATCACAAGGAGTACCAGACCATACCTCATTTGGAGTTTTCAAGCCAATAGCTATGGTTGGAGAGCAGTTAACCAAATAGCAAGATGTGTTGACTGCTTTAGTCCAAAAATCTTTAGACAAGTTGCCATTTGAAAGCATACTGCAGGTTCTCTCCAATAGAGTCTTATTCATCCATTCAACTATCCCATTTTGTTGTGGAGTATGTCTCATTGTGCGGTGCCTAACAATGCCTTCATCTTTGCAGAATACATCAAACTCACCTCTACAAGATTCCATACCATTGTTAGTTCGAAGTCGCTTTACCTTCTGGCCTGTCTGATTTTCAATCAAAACCTTCCACTGTTTAAAGTTAGCAAATACATTGCTCTTTTGTTTCAAAAAATAAATCCAAACCTTCCTTGAGTAATCATCAATAAAAGTAACCAAATACTAAGCTCCACCTTTCGATGGAACAGAAGATGGACCCCAAATATTAGAATGAATATAATTCACAATACTTTTAGTTATGGAACCCTTGTAGTAAACTAAACCTTGCACTGTTTTCCAAACAGGCAATGTTCTCAAAAATCAAGTTTTTCTATCTTCTAATCACACAACAAACCCTACTTACTTAGAATAGATATCCTCTTTTCACTCATATGACCTAAACGCATGTGCCACAAACGATTAATGTATGAGTCTAGATCATTTGAAATAGACACTGCAGCTGCACTTGTCACTGTATTGCCCTGAAGGAAATAAAGATCATCTGTCTCATCTCCTCTCGTTACAATCATGGAGCTCTTACTAACTCTAATAGCTCCATCATCACCGGTGTACCAGAAATCCAAAGAATCAAGAGTGCTCAAAGAAATAAGATTCTTCATCAAATCTGAGATGTGTTGGACGTTAGACAATGTCCTGACAATCCCATCAAACATCTTAATTCTAACTGAACCAGCCCCAGCAATTTTACACGCCATATCATTTTGCATCAAAGTGGAACCATCGTTGACTAGCTCATAGGTAGTAAACTAGTCTCTCTTGGGGCACATATGAAAAGTAAAAGCTGAGTCCATGACCCATTTGTCACCAAAACGACCATTTGAGTTACTAATTGCTAAGACAATATCTAAGCTTTAGACTTTTCATCAACAACACTAACAAGATTAGAGGAACTAGTGCCTTCATCTTTGTTTTTAGGTTAGGACACTTATTTTTGTCATGACCAAATCTATGACAGTAATAACATTTAACATTTTTCTTATTATACTTTGATTGTGAACTGCCTCTGGATTTACCTTGTTCTTGTCTGAACATTTCTCACTAGATCTACCCCGGCTAGAGGAACCCTTAACAAAAAAAACCACTGGCTTGATTTAATTGAAACCAGGATGGACCTTGTCTTAAAAATCCTTTGCAAATTCCAGATGGGCCAATTACAAGGTCAAGAGCCAAGAAGATCAATGATTGGTGCAATCCACTTGGGATGTGTCTAGCACGAGCCCAACATTCAAGATGGGCTTCAAGGATGAAGATCCAATTTTGATTCATTTGATCCAAGTTATGGAAGATGGCAACAACATGACTTAAAGGCTTTGAGCACTTGAAGGCTTTCAACTTGTTTAATTCATTTAAACGACTTATTTAATTAGTTTAGAATAATAGAGTTTATTATGAGAAAAACTTAAGGGGGCGTCTATTCAAGGGCATGTTGGGAAAAGTTATTAATTTGTTGAACTAGGGTTTCAAGAATTTACTGTAGCCGAGTTACTGTATCGTTACTGTAGCAGCCGCGGCAGTATTCCTTTAGGGGTATTTTTGGGAGAAAGGGTTTTCTTTTGGCTAAAGTTTTAATTAGGTTTTGGTTTAAATACTCTTTGTAACCTCATTTTCATTAATTTATGAAATTTGATGAATTTATTCATTGTAAGTTGAGTTTATCTCCTCTTGTTCTTGATTGAACTTTTAAACTTATCAAAAGTAAATCACAACCTTTGTAACATTCCTCCTTGTAATCTGGGTTCTTGAGACAGGTTTTTTAACGTGTCTAGATTTTAATATAATTTAGGTTCTTGAAACGAGTTCTCGATGGGTATAGATTCTCCATTCATTGACTTGATTTTGGTTTTCTTAGGTGAGTTTTCAAATTGATTGTTGGTTCAATGGATTCCATTCCTACGAGTTCGTATCATGATTGTTCGTCCCCTTCAAATTCAATTTAGTTATCAATTCCTTAGAATTCAAAGTAGAATTCACATCTACTAACGAAATAGTATCTCTACCATACAAAATTGAATTCACAAAGTTATCAAACGACATAGGCAACGAACACAGAACAATTAAGGCTTGATCCTCTTATTCAAGCTTAATGTCAATATTTCTTAGATCCATAATAATTTTATTAAATTCATCTAACTATTCAGAGATAGAGGCACCTTCCTTCCTTTTGAGCGTGTATAACCATTGCTTCAGATACAAACGGTTGATGAGAGATTTCTTCATATTCAGACTCTCGAGTTTAGCCCAAAGACCAATAGAAATCTGCTCATCAGCAACCTCCCTCAAAATTCCATCTGATAATGACAACAGAATAGCACTGTGTACCTTATCTTCATCTTCTCTTGTCAATGCAAGAGAATCATTAGATACCTTTCCATCCAACACTTTTGACAAACCTTGTTGTCGCAGCAAAGCCTTCATCTTGATGCTTCATAAACTGAAGTTACTCTGACAGTCAAATTTCTCCACTTCAAACTTTTCCATAGTCATCCTCAAGAACTTGCACAGAGCCCGGCACTCTGATACCAGTTTGTTGGGATAAACTAGTTATCAAAGGCTAATTTGAAATATAACAACAGAAGCAAACAATAGAAATAACAACATTCATACACAGAACACCTAAATTTAAGTGGTTCAGCTCAATGTGAGCCTACGTCTACTGGTAGGGTCGATTTTAATTAATTCACTATCAACAAAGATATAGTACAAGAGATTAATTACAAAATCCTCTTCCCAAAGTACCAATACACTATTGGGAATATCACAAGAGGACCACTCTTTCTCTCTGTAAATTTTCAGCAGCTTCAAAGGTGAAAAGTGAAAATAGAATGAAGAAACATTCGTATTTATACTGAAACGACATGGATGCTGGAATACGAGCATTCGCTCGAGCGAAATGTCAAGCGGTGCTCGAGCAAACTTTAGGTTATCATCCCACTCGGGCTGAGTGTCGAGTGGATGTCAAGCGAACTAACGAATTGTGTCCAGCTTGAGCTAATTGTCAAGCAACTAATGAGCGAACTCTCGGGTTGTCATCCCGCTCTAGCTGAGTGTCGCATGGGTATCAAGAGAACTCACAGGTTGTGTCCAACTCAAGCTAACTATCGAGCAAATGATGAGCAAAATCTTGGGTTGAAGCTTTGCTTGAGCGGCAGAGACACCGCTCAAGCAAACAATCTGTAAAGATGCTTTTTCAATAGAATTCAAGCCACCTCTCAACACATTGTTCGATTGAATAATGTTATGATATATCCCAGTTGTAAATTAATTTAAACTTGTTAAGGGGCCAGTAAGTAGATATATATTTGGACAGATTTAACTCATATTTAACGATCGAATTGAATTGATGATTTTATTACACATTTATTTTTCTAATCAATTCAACCACGACCAACCAATCAATAAAATGCAGCAAAACTCACAAATCTTATGAAATTTTTTTGTGATATACAAGTTAAATTTTAAAAGGAAGTAGTGCATTGTGATACCCCATATAATAAGGGTAAGTAGTGAATGAGATCTCACATTACTTGGAAATGAAAAGTTATTGTTCTTTATAAGGTTCTAATGAAGGTCTAATTTTATGATCATTGACTAGTTTTTTTGGAGTATAAGTCATGTGATTTGGGTCTTCCATTGGGGCGTTACAAATAGTATTAGAGCCAGATTATTATGATACTCCATATGATAAGGATTAGACTAAGTGGTGAATGGGATCCTACATTACTTGGGAAATAAAAGTTCTTGCTATTTATAAGCTGGTTCAAATGGGGCTCCAATTGTATTATTGACTAGTCCTTTTAGAGTATAAGCTATGTGATTTGGGTCTTCTATTGGGGTGTTACAAATGGTATCAGAATCTATCCCAATCAGAAATGTGGGACTTGAGTTGTGCCACCTACGACGGACTGGCCTAACGAAGACGTCAGAAATTTAAGGGAGATAGATTGTAATACCCCATATGATAAGGATAAATGTAAGTAGTATATGAGATCCCACATTACTTGAAAATGAGAAATTATTACTCTTTATAAGATTTAATGAGGGCTCTAATTATATCCTTGATTAATCTTTTTAAAATATAAATCATGTGATTTAAACCTTCTATTGGAACGTTACATGCATAGCATGCATGCCAACTATGGTGGTAATTGACTACGATTTCACAGATCGATCGAGTTGGGTTTATACGAGTAAAAGGCTCAGGATGGCAAAGGAAGTTTGGCTTCAAAAGCGAGCGACGTGCATTAATAAACCCGAGGTGAGATCAGAGCCGAGAGGGCAGTACTTTAATTTTGTTGCGCCTATTATATATGGGATATTATTCAACGTTTTGGGAAGTTTTGTAAAATATGAAATATTTTCTGATAATTCTCTTGTCAATCTAATCCATTTTAAAAGTACAATAATCATTTTTAGTTCTCTAATTATCGTTTTTAATTGGATTTTGGCTGATATGCGTACGTTAATTGGATGTATAACTTATACTTTAAATTAAGGAATTTTATAAACGCAACATCAATGAAAGTCCCAATTCGGGTTTTTGCATGGCTGATATTAATTAATTGACAATTAGTGAGTAAACTCACCATTTATATATCTTAAAAGTCTAAAAAACGTCTCAATCATTTAAACTATATTCTACCACTTCTCTATGTTTTTTTTTTTAATACATTGGGGGAAGGAGGTCGAATCCATGATCTCCATTTTGAAGATATGGGTCTTGTGCCATCAAGCCACAGGCTGTTGCAGCGCTTCTATCGTTTCTATAGGTTTATTACAAATAAAAAAAATGTATATAAAGGGTGGAAGAATAAGGTTTCCTCCATCAATAATCCAATGCCTTCAATTCAGTGTCTTAAAAATGTTACTTTAGTTCGTTTGGATGTTGGAGGCATCTAAGTTCAATTCACTCTTAGAGTGCACTCAACATCCAAGCACATGTTTTCCCTTCACGGAGTGCATGTTTAATTTTGAACCCTACGGGACCACAATTGGCAGCCTTTAACTTTTTTTTCACATGAACTTGTACAACAACAAACTCCTATGAATAAAAAAAGAAAACGGAATCAATTCAATAGCAAACCCAAGAAATGGAAACTCCAGCACCAACTTTCATTTTTTTTTTGTTTAAAGGGTTGCGTCGGCTATCTCATGTCAAGTGAAAGTGGTGGAACCCATATCTTTTATAATTTTTTATTAATATATCTAAACTCATCTTAGATAGAGCTCGTAAAATTCACTCCATTATCTCAATTCACTACTATTCATAAAAAACGCAGTTCAGCTTAACATTCAAATGCAGCCTAACTTTATTAACCATTGAGTTTCTTGAGCATTTAATTAGTTCTCACGTAATCACATTTTAAAGAGAAATCCCAATTTAATTAATAGATTGGCTGGATTTTAAGTTTGAACATATATAAGACATGTATGCACTAATATGAAGTAATCATTAATTGTTATTTAATTAAGAGAATTGAATTTTCTAATTTATGGATTAAATATGAAAACAGTCTACATGGTTTGCTCCGAAATCAAATTACTCTCCTCCCGACTTTTATTTATATATTGAGGATTTTAGTTGATGTGATTTTACTTTCTGTCGTCAAGAAGTCATTAGTGAACTGTTAACAGGCCACGTACGCCATTATGTTACTTCATAAAGAACTAAAAAACATAAAAATGGATAAGACTTAAAAGAAAATTGATACAAAACTCTTTAATTCCCTTGTAAGGAGTGATGGTGGTGGATCCGCCATCTCTTGCCTCATTTGTTTTTATAGATGAGATGAGATGAGATCAATTGAAATTAAAGTAAAAAGTTAAATAAAATATTATTTTAATATTATTTTAATATTATTTTAAATATTTTTTTTTATTTTAAAATTTGAAAAAGTTAAATTATTTATTTTATTTTGTATGAAAATTTAAAAAAATTATAATTATTAGATAAGATAAGATATTAAGATGAATTAAAAAGAATTATAAAAATCAACGAAGTCAGTGGCCCAAACAAGACTGCCCAAAAGTGGTGGAGCCATCTTGAGATATGGGGTTTCCTTGAGGGAATGATCCGTTCCCTTCACCCCATGACCATGGTATAGGGTTTCCTTTCCTCTCCAAGATAGGGAAATTACCCCTTCCACTACCTTCAAATACTCTTTATCTTTGTTATCTATTTATTTTCTTATATTTTATATTTTTTTCCATTTATTTTGACACATGGAAATTAAAACTAGATTAGTTTTAAAAAGATGTTTTCTTTATCGAATTTGTCATAACTGGACTAGTTGATTAATATAAGTTTTTTTTTTAGTGATTAATATAAAAAGTTAAAATACGTCACATTACCAAGTGAACGAAGATGACATATTTGGAAGACTAATTAATTATTTCATTCTGGCCTTCTGCACACCAATCGTGCTGATAAATAGTGACTGATAAGAAAAAAAATATTTTGGTGTTGCTACACCAATCGTAGCGGGCAAAGGCTATCTATTTTCGTGTCTTTCAAAACAGCACTCGGTTTTACGGTTTCTCATTTACTTCTTTCAGGCCTTTGAGTGAGTATAGATAAGATATCTGTAAGTTTCACATTAAACACGACAGTACCATACAATCCTACACAAAATATGGCAATTAAAACGCATTTTTACATCCTGCTGGCAAGAAAAGTGTCTGGTCTTTTAAGGCTCAGCATTCAAAAATTGAAATGGGGGGAGCGGGGTTGAGGGGAAAGACATGCCATGGTGAATAATAATAAAAATACCAACTTTTTGAAAAGAAATAATTCAAACAATTCAAAACCAACTAAAGTAGTTTGTACATACGCAGTGCAGTAGCTTTAATTACTAAAGCAGAAATAACATGAGCATGAGAATTCAGTAGCCTTTCCTTTCCAATTTCCCTCTTAAGGGCTTTCAAATTGAAAGTCAAAATCGACCAAACCAGTTGGTAGCCGTTGGAGGGAGCTAGCCTTTCTCTTCATTTTCGGTTGGAAGTTGGAACTACCGGCAACATCATCAAAGTATAAATTAGCCTTGCATGGGAAGTGACGAAAAGCTCAAATGTATGGAACTGATCATCTTCCTCGATCGCAAACGGATATGATTTTTCTTATCATTATTAATTGTTTTCTAAGTTGTTCATGTGTGCATGGAAAAGATCATGATCTTCCTTTGAAGTAAACCCGAATTGTTTTACTGATCATTACTACTTAAAATTTAGCCTGTGCAATATTCTTCAAGACATGTTTTCTTTTGTGCCGGAGAAGCATTCTTAAATTAAACTATATATGGGCCATGGCGCGGAACCAACGTAAGTTGAGTAAAGAACATACATTTAATATATAGGAGAAGCCTTCTCTGAAAGACAAGACTTTTATGGATCGAGGAACCTGCTACCTTTGCGTCTCGAAGTTGCAAATTGAAACCCTAAGATGATGTCCCACGAGACATGATTACTAAGAAAATAAAAGAACACGGGCCAAGGATTCTTTTGATTCCCTTACTTCATCGCTGAAAGACAAGACGAATATGTACAACTATCCCCTTGGTCATGTCTTAGGTTATCCTTACTTTATTAGGACTATCAAACTCACGTGGTTGTTCAGTACCAATATTCATTCCCTTGTCATTTTTTTTTTCTTTTTAAGAAATACTCTAGTAATTACACAAAAGTAATTCCATAAACTGATATGACTTGATATGATTTGTCAGATTTTAAAGTTACTTTTATTTTAAAATAGATTAAACGGATCACATAATACACGTCAGTTTGTGAGATTATTTTTGTATAATCACTTTGTGATTGTAGCACTCCTCAAAAACTTATACTAAAGTGTTGATAGTTGGAGGGACTTAAATATAATTAACCAATTTAATCTTGAAAAAAAAATGTGCACAAGAAAGTCGGTCACGCTCTGTTTTGAAACAAAGATGCGCTCTCATCCTTCACACAGAATCTCCTATTCATGTTTTCTTAACCATGGACAGATAAAGATGGTAAATAATGCACTGTCCCTGTTGCCCTGCTTGGTTTTCACATCCTGTAAAGAATCTAAAGATGACTTGCAAAATAAATAAAATTACAGACAAAGTGGAGCGGGAGCATAGTAAACTGTAAAAGTAAAAGACATAATTAACCTAAGCATGTAATGAAATGGGGTGGTTTGGTAATGCCTAGGCAAGGAAGGATAATCTAGTCATTCACCTCTTAAATCGAGTGCCTTTGAAGAGGTTACGACCATCATGAAATGGTGGTCATCATTGACAGATCCGTCGCTTACACGACTCCAATGACCATAGTTTATTATGTTTTTCAAACAGACCTTGGAATAATTTAACAAACCTATCATGTTAAAAGCCTTGTTTAAGCAAACCAAAGCAAAGCTGTGTGGGAGGGAGACAGAGTGGTACTTTCTTGTCTACTTTAAAATCAGAGGTAATAAAATGGTGGGGTTTGGAGGCTTCTTAAATGTAATTGGATGAGAGAAGAGCCTCTTCATGTCACTTTCACATCATGTGCTTGAGCAAGCTTCAGTAATCATGACTGCCTTCACCCTTCACATATAAGTATACATACTACAATTACAAACCTCCTCCAAAGGTAGAATATCACCAATCTCTCCGTATTTTACCATGTATCCCTTCACCTTCCGACATGGCTGAAACCTTATGGATACAGCTTTCAACCACCAACAAGAAAGACAAGGAACTCAGCAGCAAAATCAGCACCTCAAGCTTTGTCTGCCATTGGTGAGGTTCAGAAGCTTTGATAACGGGAACCCATTTTGCGTTATAAGGTTTTGGGTATCAAAGTCTCTCCGGAATTTGTATCGCAGAGTTAGTTTCTCTAAAGGGTTTTGCTTGAGAGGGCTTCGGTATAATGGTATGGTGGTAAACAACTCTGTTTTTTGTGCTTCGCCCGGTCTTGTTGAAGAAGAGAAAGCTGTAATGGAGGTTTTGACTGAAAATAATGAAGGCATTGAAGAAGGAAATGAACAATGCAAGGAAAACAGTAGTCAGGATCATGCATTAGCGTATTTGGTTGAAGAGGAGCTCCGTGAGAGCAGTTCGAGCTCTGATATTTTCACGTCTGAGACGACAGGCCATGAGAAACAGAGTCATAGCAGCTCCGAGTCATCTACTCCAACTTCATTGGGTTGGCCTATTAAGAAAGCTGAAGTATCTTTTTTCACTAGCACCAATCGTAATGAAGCTGAGGGGAAACCCCAGTCGGGCGATAGAGTATTCAAAAAACAAGTTTCAGAAATATCAGGTTTCTCTCTCTCTCTATGTGGCACATTCATTACCCAAACAAAAATGTTGAACTGGTAATATATATAGTTAAAGTAACAGATTTTGATTTTGGGATTATAGAGATTGAAATGATGAAGGAAAGATTTTCAAAATTGTTGCTTGGAGAAGACATGTCAGGTTGTGGAAATGGGGTTTGCACGTCATTGGCTATTTCAAATGCCATTACTAATCTTTGTGGTATGCAATTATGCCCAATTGCTTATAGTTCTTGGCTTCTTTGCTACAGTGGTTCGCAATGCATTTTTATGCAAGACTACTGAATTGTATATCCTTACGGTTGTTGCTCAATTCCCGTTTGATTTTGTAGCCACTCTTTTTGGGCAACTTTGGAGGTTGGAACCTCTACCTTCTGAGAAAAAAAGGATGTGGCGAAGGGAGATGGATTGGCTTCTTTGTGTTAGTGATTACATGGTCGAGTTGAAACCTACTTGGCAGACATTTCCAGATGGCAGCAAACTCGAGGTAAAATATGACCCCATTATAGAGGTCTAAAGCTATATGATATTTTTGAACCTGTCATCACATTGCAATGCAGGATCATTTCTTTCTACGCACTAATGCTGGACGAATTTGCAAATTGGCTACCACTTTATGGGAGACACAAGATTCCCTTCAATTTTATAACCCAAACTTTTTCTACAATTGGAAGACACACAGACGTAACATGTAAACTTAACCTGTTAAATGCTGGAGTCCATACTGTCCACTCAAAATTTAATGATGTGGGATTCAAGTATTGCATCTATCTTTCTCCCAATTATGAAGTGTTTGGGTCAAAAAAATTGTTAAGGATGCTTAGGTCATAAATACAATGGTGCATTAAGCTTCTTTGGGATGCTTGAATGAACTCTAATAGTGTTCCCTTTAATGACCTTTTAAAACCTGATTGGTACCTATGTAATGCAAACCGAAGCAGGATGGTTTGACTTGTTTTCACCTTGTAATGCAGGTCATGACTTGCAGACCCCGCTCAGATCTTTATGTTAATCTTCCGGCCCTACGTAAATTGGATAACATGCTTCTTGTAAGTACCTTGATGACATGTGACTCTGTAAAATACATCCAGTTTTAACAGGTCATTATGAGTTCAACTCCCTTTTGCAGGAAATATTAGATAGCTTTGTCGATACAGAATTCTGGTATGTTGACCAGGGTATTCTAGCCCCAGAGGTGGATGGGTCATCCTCATTCCGAAGAGCACTTCCGCGCCAAGAGGAGAAGTGGTGGTTGCCTTTACCCCAAGTGCCTCCTGGCGGCCTCCATGAAAATTCAAGAAAGCAGTTGCAGCACAAGCGTGACTGCACAAACCAAATCTTAAAAGCTGCCATGGCTATCAACAGCATTGCTTTAGCTGATATGGAAGTCCCTGAATCATATTTGGAAGCTCTTCCGAAGGTATAAAAGTCTCTGTATTTCTAGTGTTGGAATATATAGAGAAACATGGTTGTTGATTGTTGATTTAACTTGGTTTCAGAATGGAAGAGCCAGCTTGGGAGATCTCATTTATCGATATATTTCATCAGATCAATTTTCTCCTGAATGTCTACTTGATTGCCTCGACTTATCTTCAGAACATCAAGCTATTGAAGTTGCTAATCGAGTGGAGGCCTCAATGTTTGTGTTCCACAAAAGGACCAACTCAAAACCTGCCAATAATGCAACCCGATCCAACTCAAAATCATCATGGGAAATGGTTAAGGAGCTGATGGTTGATGCAGAAAAAAGGGAATTGCTAGCAGAAAGAGCAGAAGCCCTACTACTTTGCTTGAAGCAGCGATTCCCTGGTCTCCCACAGACAACCTTAGATATGAGTAAAATCCAATACAACAAGGTTAGTATATTTTTCTTCGCCGTTATGAGTATGTGTTACTAACTTACTACTACGAATGCCTTTTGATTTCGATTCTAACAGTTATTTGATCAAACTTATTCTCTCATCCAGGATGTTGGGAAATCAATTCTCGAGAGCTACTCGAGAGTGTTGGAGAGCCTGGCCTTCAATATTGTAGCACGTATTGACGATATGCTATACGTGGATGACTTCACCAAGCAATCGGATCAATTCTCATCACTCACCAAAGCTGGTGTGATTGCTCACATTCCGATATCATTTCCAGTGCCCGTCTCAAGCAGTCCATATAAAACAGCTTTCACCACGCCAAGCTTTTCACCAACACAACGATTTAGCCCTGGAAAGGGAGAAAGATCGCCACTCATCACCAGCAGCTGTTGAGAGAACAGAGAAGACAGGAGAAATTCAAATGTATTCGCTTCATTAATATTTTTGAGTACAAGTGTGTATATATATACAAGGCAGCCTTAACAAACTTGCCTAGGAATATTCTCAAGCATCTGTTATGCAGTACATAAATGAATACAATGCAGAGTTGGTTACAAAGCTGTCGGCCACAATACAACACTGACCACTGAACCAGCAGCCATACCCAGAGGGTAGGCACCAGCCTAATCTAGGTGATTTCCAGAAGGATCTGATGTGATGGTGGTCCTGCTTGAGCTAGCTGAAGTGGAGGACTCGTTGGCATGAGCAGCTGAAGTGGAGGACTTAGTGGCAACAGAGGAAGATAGCTCAATACGCCCCTGCAAGCCTAATGGTGTATCAATAACCATGAGGCTTGTTCTCATGAAGTGGAACCGAGAAGAAACAATCGGTTTGGTAAATATATCAGCCAATTGATCTTTGGAAGGAAGGAAGGCAACTTGAAGGGTCTTGGCTGCGACTCGATCACGCACAAAGTGAAAATCAACTTCCATGTGTTTAGTTCTAGAATGAAGAACAGGGTTAACGGAGAGGTAGGTGGCACCTAGATTGTCACACCAAAGGATGGGGGGTTTTGGAAGGAAAACACATAGTTCTTTGAGGAGAGATTGAACCCATAGGAGTTCGGCTGTGGCATTTGCAATGGCCTTATATTCGGCCTCTGTGCTGGAACGAGCAACGGTTCGTTGCTTACGAGAGCTCCATGACACTAAATTTTGACCAAGAAAAATACAAAAACCACCGGTAGAACGACGGTCATCCGGACAACCCGCCCAATCGGCATCAGAAAAAGTTTGAAGCTGAAAAGAGGGTGATGATTTTTTAATGTGTAGGCCAAAATTTAGAGTGTGTTTGAGATACCGTAGGAGTCGCTTAATAGCTTGCCAATGTGGAGTTTTCGGACTGTGCATGAACTGAGAAATTTTGTTAATGGAAAAGGCAAGATCTGGCCGAGTTAGTGACAGGTATTGTAGACTCCCTACAGTGCGACGATAAAGAGTAGGATCAGAAAAGGGTGGATTATCAGATAAAGAGAGTCGGGTTGAGGCAGACATGGGAGAGGAGACACCATTGGCAGATAACATATTTGTGCGAGAAAGTAAATCACGGATGTATTTCCGTTGAGAAAGATGAATGCCATCATTTAAGTAAGAAATTTCCAAACCAAGAAAGTAGGAGGGTTTGCCTAAATCCTTGATTGGAAAAATAGATTCAAGAAAGGAGAGAAGATTTTCAATGTGAGGTGAGTGAGAACTGGTGACAATAATGTCATCCACGTAAACTAAGACATAAGTTAGAACAGAAGTGGATGAATAAACAAAGAGAGAGGGATCTGCCTTAGACGGAATAAAACCAAAATCACAAAGCTTGGAGCTAAGCCGTGCAAACCATGCACGGGGTGCTTGCTTGAGGCCATAGATGGCCTTTTGCAAGCGACAAACATAGTGGGGATAATCGGGATGAACAAAACCAATAGGCTGAGACATGTACACAGTTTCAGTGAGTGTTCCATGAAGGAAAGCATTTTGGATATCTAGTTGTCTAAGGGACCAACCACAAGATACGGCAAGGGAAAGGACTAACCGAATTGTTGTGGGTTTCACAACGGGACTGAAGGTCTCGGAGTAGTCGACCCCCTCTTGTTGATGAAAACCTTTTGCAACGAGACGCGCCTTATGCCGTTCAATGGAGCCATCGGCGCGATGCTTTGTACGGAAGACCCACCTGCAACCAACAATGTTAGTAGAAAGGGGAGGGGGAACCAGAGTCCAGGTTTGATTTTGAATAAGAGCTTGGAACTCATTTGTCATGGCATTTCGCCATTCGGGGTAGCGGGAGGCCGTAGTGTAGCAGCTTGGTTCCTCAGGTACTGTAAGAGATGAAGTGAGGCATTTGCGAGGTGGAGGATAAGGGATTTGACCATCAGAAAAATTTTTTGGTCGGGAGGAGTTGGTTTTAGAGCGTGTGATGATGGGTGAACGAGGTAGTTGAGAGAGTGGAATGGATTGAGAGGTTATCGAATCAGAAGGAAGAGATGGTTCTGTTGGAGACGAGGGTCGGGTTGATGTGTTGGAGGTTGAAGAAGAGTGAGAGGGATTAGAAGATATGGATGGGCCTTGTGTGTTGGATGGGCCGTTTGTGAGATGGGTTGGAGATGGACCAGGAGATATAGATAAAGAAAGGGGAAGAAGGGTATGAGTGGTCTGGGAATTAGTTGGGGTCGTAGTTAATTGGGATTTTGTGGAAGTATAAGGAAAAGAAGATTCATTAAAAAGGACATCACGTGAAATGTACATCCGATTTGTTGGTAAATGAAGGCACTTATATCCCTTATGAATAGTACTGTAGCCAAGAAAAAGACATGGTAGAGAACGAAAATGAATTTTGTGTGTGTTGTGAGGCCTAAGATTGGGCCAACATTCGGATCCAAAAACTTTGAGAAAGGAGTAGTCGGGCTCCTTTTGATAGAGTAGAAGATGAGGAGACTTGTTTTGAAGAGAAGGTGAGGGAAGAAAATTAATGAGGTGAGCCGCAGTTTGAAAAGCATCGGCCCAAAATTCATAGGGAAGAGAAGCCGTTGCAAGGAGAGCAAGGCCCGTTTCGACTATATGGCGATGTTTTCTTTCAACCACACCATTTTGTTGGTGGGTGTGAGGACAAGATAGACGATGGTTAATGCCTTGAGAATTTAGAATCCGAGTGAGAGGTCGAAATTCTCCACCCCAATCACTTTGAATATTTTTTATTTTATGGTTAAATAGGCGTTCCACGTGTTTTTGGAAAATAAGAAAGACGGATGTTGCATCACCCTTTGAGGCTAAGGGATAGAACCACGTGTAACGACTAAAATCATCAACAAATGAGATATAATAGCGAAAACCATCTCTTGATATATGTGGGGAGGGACCCCAAACATCCACAAAAATTAAAGACAAGGGTCTCACAGACCGATTACTAGAAGATTTAAACGGTAATTGTCTACATTTTGCAAGAGGACAAGAAGAACAAAAAAAATTAGATTGAGAGGGAATGAAAGGCAAGCATTTGGTGCGTATGATTCGGGAGACAAGTTGAAGATTGGGATGGCCAAGTCGGTGATGCCATTGTGCAACTGAGGTTCTTTCACCAATAAGAGCAACTGGAGCAGATTTTGAAGAGGCGGGAGGAGGGAACAGGTAGAGACCATTATGCGTTGGTCCTTGGAGAAGCATTCTTCCCGTCATTTTGTCCTTCACAATAAAATTAGAAGCATGAAACTCAAAGAAAACTGAGTTGTCACGGCAGAATTGTTGGACAGAAATTAAGTTTTTGGTTATTTTAGGAACACACAATAATTTATGAAGAGAAAAATTAGAGTTGGAAGAAGAAATTTGAGAGTCACCGATATGAGTTATGGGAAGTTCAGTGCCATCGCCAACTTGGATGTGGTCTTGTCCGAGATATGGTTCAGCTGATAAGTTGAGATGCTGAAGATCAGATGTGAGATGATTTGTTGCAGCTGAATCTGGATACCATTGGCGATCCGAAAAGGACTGTGAGCTAGTATAATGTGCAGACAGGGAACGGGGTGGATCAAATTGATATGCCTGATCGAAACGATGGTAGCACTGAAGGGCTATATGGCCAACTTTGTTGCAGACCTGACAAGTGGGTTTGTTGGGCTGGTAAGGAGTTGGTGAAGAGGATTGAGGAGAGCGTCCACCACGGTAGCGACCACCCTGTTGTTATGGCGTCCCCCTCGATGAGAGTTTCGACCACGATTAGTGTTATAGGAGGGCATGGAAGTGGTGATGTTAGCAGTAGGAGTAGGCAGAAGACCATGCTGAATGGTGGTGAGGGAGACTCGACTTTCGAAGGTAAGAAGGAGATTAAAAAGCTCAGTCGAGCTGATAGGAGTAGCTCTGGTTGTAACCGAGACAACAAAGGACTCGTACTCGGAATTGAGACCATTTAGGAGGTAAGAGACAACTTCAGAATCTCGAAGGGGCTCTCCAGCAGCAGTCATGGTATCTGATAAGAGACGGACTTTCCTATAATAATCAGTAACAGAGAGAGACCCTTTCTTGAGGTTTGTGAGTTGATGACGAATCTGAAAAATTTTGGCCTGAGATTGTGATGTAAACATGGTTTCTAGTGTGAGCCATAGTTCACGAGATGTGCGAGAAGTTATGGCTTGGGCAAGAATTGTTTCAGTGAGAGAGGAGAGTAGTGCACTGAGGAGCATTTGGTCAGTGCGACGCCACTGAAGATAAACGGGATTTGGCTGAGGTTGAGAGAGAGTAGAGCTGGAAGGTGAGGAGACGGGAAGGATAGGAGGGGGTGGAGGAGAAGAGCCATCTATAAAACGATAGAGTTCTTGGCCATGGAGATAGGGGATGATCTGTGCACGCCAGAGTAGATAGTTATCGGAACCAAGCTTTATAGAGACAATGTGGGAGAAATGACTGGGTAGTTGGAAGGGATTAGGACTGGAGATTTCTTTTTCAGAAAGGGGAGTTTCGGAAGCCATTGGAGAGGATCGGTAAGAAAAAAAAAAAAAGATGACGTTAGTCAAAGTTTTAGCTCTGGTACCATGTTGAGAGAACAGAGAAGACAGGAGAAATTCAAATGTATTCGCTTCATTAATATTTTTGAGTACAAGTGTGTATATATATACAAGGCAGCCTTAACAAACTTGCCTAGGAATATTCTCAAGCATCTGTTATGCAGTACATAAATGAATACAATGCAGAGTTGGTTACAAAGCTGTCGGCCACAATACAACACTGACCACTGAACCAGCAGCCATACCCAGAGGGTAGGCACCAGCCTAATCTAGGTGATTTCCAGAAGGATCTGATGTGATGGTGGTCCTGCTTGAGCTAGCTGAAGTGGAGGACTCGTTGGCATGAGCAGCTGAAGTGGAGGACTTAGTGGCAACAGAGGAAGATAGCTCAATAGCAGCAAGATTCCACATCGTGGGATAGGAGTGAAAAAGGTTCTAACAGATTATCTAAGTATTGATGCCAATCTAGAGAATTTTGAAATTCCTGTTGATAGATCAGATACTAGAAGGGGCAGACCCAACACATTACGAGAAGCGGCAGCATCTCTAACTGGAATTGAATCTGCTGGCTGTTAAAAAGCTGCAAGCCCACCAGCAAAGGACTCAATCTTGCATTGTAAGCCAGCTCTTTTCTGTTTACTTTTCATAGGGAAGAAGGTATATATGAGATTGAAGTGTTCTTGTAACGAGATGTCTGTAATAGTGATGAGTTGTGAGTATGTTTCTTATTGACCAAACTCGAACTCTGCGTGTAAACAGAAAGATATTACTGAAGTATATGCTTCTCTTGATTAAATAAATGAATTGAAATTCATATATCGCGAGATCAATCAACATAAGTTATAGTGATAAATCTAGGAATAGATGTTAGCAAATGTTTTTTTCTCGTGGTAGCCTGACATAGTGACATGTTTGGCACACTATTGAAGTACTTAGGGGATGTAGCATGGTGTAGCTGTGAAGCAGAATTCATGCCTACAGATAAAGGATTAGCGCTATATTGAAGCGCTTAGCACCTCCCTTGACAATCATATTTGAGTGAATCGATTTCATTTGAGAAAATTCAAAAAATTTGAAAAAAAAAAAAAAAGACTATTGATTCTATACATTATGATTATCAAATGGAGTACTCCCTAATAGAGCTCGATCTCAGTAAGGTCAAACAAAACAGGAGATGAGCATCAGAGGATTAGCATTATTCCACGTTGAGTTTTAACGAAAAGATTGTTCTGAACTGGTTGTGGACATTTTGGAAGCACCTGTTTACAAGCATAAACACGAATATGGCAATCGATATAGTTAATAAAAAATAATATTTATAATCGTAGAGTATATTATCCATACGTATTCCTTTTGAAAACAGTAGATAAATCTAAGATTTACATAAAAAATTATTTTTTAATAATGATTTCTAAAAGAAGTATGCGAGGATTGTCATCGAGAATCCTCATCAAGGCAAATACTTTTTTTCACACATTTTTTTAAACTCCTTAGACATTTAAAAAAAAAAATCACAAATCCATTACAAAATATTTTCTTAATCATTAAGGGAAAAAAAAATGGGTAAGAATTGTTGAGAAGGCATTTTCCGTATGTATAATAGGTTACAATTTCCCCTTTTTTGTAAAACATTATTTTAAAAAAGTTTGTCTAATGCTTCCAACGAAGTCGTTGTAGTATAGTGGTAAGTATTCCCGCCTGTCACGCGGGTGACCCGGGTTCGATCCCCGGCAACGGCGATTGTTTTTTCTTTTGTCAAAATTTGTTGTCTTTTGCATTTAAGGCAGCCGTCTTTTTTATTTTGTTTTCTTGGCCACACTCACCGACTGTTCCTGCCCTTGTTGGTAGCTACGGATACGAGTGCTGCCCAGCGCTCTTTCAAGATCTTTTTATGACAAGCAACTTGCAAGATTACTCTTAATAACTTGGGGATTGTGATAATTTTCTGTCTAAGCAACCAGGTGATGAGATTTTCCTAACAATTTATTGTAAATATCACAGATCAATGAAACACGTTCCTATTCAGGCTGTCATTGTTAAAAGGTGATCCGTAAAGTTAGTGAACTTTAAAAAGATGGCACTAAAATTAAAAACAATACCAGTTTTGGGAGTCTTGGAACGGTTGTCCCCCAACGCTATTAGTTTCATTGTAATTAGTTTTGCAGAATTTGGTAACTGTGGGTCGGTTTGTTGCAGTAACACTTCAAGACATGTGATTCCTGTAACTCAAAATGAGAAAAAAAGTCATATTTTTGGGTTTAGTCTGCTTTAAGACTTGTTTGGATGAGTTATTTTTAAAGGTGCCTGTCTGTTCAAATGAGTTTTTTTTTTTTTAATATCAGAGCTGGGTTTTCAGGTCTTATGACGTCTGTGGTAGGTGTCTGAGGTCGGTCACATGATTCAATAAATATGTTCGATGTCGGTAGTGGAGTTTTACAGAAGGCTGAGGTGGCTGGGTTTTGAGCCTTTTCTCGTAATCCACTATCAGTACTAATGGTTGCATCTGGAAGGATTGAGAATTTGAGAGAAGGGATGGCGTTGATGGTGGAGACACCAACCTTGATTGGACTGAAAAGAAGTACTAGATGTTGCACAGACCAGTTTTATTTAGAGGAATTAATGAAATTCATGGCCTAAGTCATATAATAAAATAAAATCGGTTCTACAAGAGAGAATTGTTCATTCCTTATAAACATATCTAAAATCTTATCCACACGCAACGTGGAATTATTCCTCAACAAGTGTTAGTGCAACATCCATTATACCAAAGTGGGTGATTGGAAGAAGCACTTTTTTAGTAGGAGTTTCAGTATAAAAACTGTCTTGAGGGTAAAGGTTTCTGCATTGTAAGATAGCAAAGATTCAAAGAAGTTTCTGCATTCTGATAGACAGGAATGGAGGCTCCAATGAAGTTCATCTGCCTTTTGGGATTGCTTGTCATTGTCAGCACGGCTGGGCCTGAATCTGTTGATGGGGCAAGCGCATGTGGGAAATCTACTCCAGACAATGAGGCTTTCAAGCTTGCTCCTTGTGCAGCGGCGGCGCAGGATGAGGCAGCAGCTGTTCCTGACAACTGCTGCCTCCAGGTGAAGAGAATAGGCCAAAACCCAAGTTGTCTATGTGCGGTCTTGCTTTCGGACACTGCCAAAAGCTCAGGAATCAAGGCTGAGGTTGCTATCACCATCCCCAAGCGCTGCAACATTGCAAACCGTCCAGTCGGATACAAGTGCGGACGTAAGTATATAAACCTCATTATTAAATTAGGCAAATGCTACGGCCTTCTGTACTGGATCTTGTCATTTACCCTCACTTGTTCATTGTTTTGAAATCCTACAGAAAATAATGTTTTTCATTTTAGATTTTTTCATCCTTTTTGTTTTATGTTTTTCTCATCACTTACTAGAATCATTGTTGTCAACATTGCAGCGTACACATTGCCTTGATGGAACATAAGGTGCTGAAGGCTATGGACAGAGGCATATATATATATATATATGGTACTTAAAAAGTCTGGTAGTTACTGGTGTATCAATGGCCGTAGCTTTGGCTTTGTATATTTAAGCAATAAAAAGGTAGCACCTTGTAATATTGTATGCCTCGATATTAAATAATACTTGCATAATCAGTCAGTGTGAACGTTTGAGTTTCAAAGCATTGTCTTTTGTTTATTCTTTCTAGAGTTTTCTTTCATTCGTATATTCAGAACCCAACCAAAGAAGTGTTGGAAATTTGGATCTTTCAAATTTACCTCCAAGATCTACCATTTGCAGAAATATCAAGAAAAATAGAGAAATAATGACACCACAATAAAAAAAAACTCCCAAAATAGGAGAAAAATCACCAGACTCAAAGATGAAAATTTATTATGTGAAAAATTGTTACAATCACACAATTTTCTTTTTCACCTCAAAAACACCCACATAGCTTCTCCTACTAGCAAAACTTTAACTCTCATATCTTTTCCTTTTACAAAAAAAAAAAGGACAATAAAAAAATTTTACTAGAATTACAAGTTCCTAATTAAATTTATAACTGGTACACTTAACCAATGAGGTTAACCTCCTTTTATAAGCTCGAACCATGTTCCTTCATTTTCCACCAACGTGAGATTAGTCAAGGAGAAAAAACCCAACAAGAAGCTGCTAGAAAGACAAAGGCTGGAAGTTGAAATAACAGAACAAGAAATTTTTAGGCCCATTCGAGACACAGATTCATCAGAACATCAAAATCACTTGTAACTTTGCAAAGGTGTGGCTGAAGAATCTTTGTCAGCAAACTAAAATTTCTTCCAGCCAACGACCAGAACTTAACGACCACCGAAAAGGATTAATCCACCGTCACATGGATAAGGACTACTGCTTTAATGGGTGGGTCACATGTGGGATAGGGAATAACCTCGAATCAAAATCTTAAGCTCAGATAAGAAAGAAAACAAAGAACAGTCCAGAGACAAACCGTCCAACAGATGGTCAGATAATTGTGCTCGCTGGGCCACACCTTTGAAAGCTGATTTAACGTGTAGCTGTGCGTGGCACCTTGAGCGAAATCCTAAACTCTTAAATGTATATGAAAAAGTAGTTGCATGGAACCTCACGATCAGCTTCATGGGTCGACCCTTTTTGACTGTCGTAGAGAATAAGTCACGCTAGTTAAATCGTATTACTTACTTTGCGATTACCTTTTTTTATGCTTAGCTCATTGTAGGCTTTTTATATCAATAATATGCTTGCTTATGCTTAGTGTGTCAATAAACAGGCTTACACATAATTATGTGTAAAAAGCTTGGTATTAAAACGTCACCATCCGATAAGCCCAACATGTTGGGCATCGGATGGTCGAAAATGGGGTATAATCTGGATAAGAAAACACAAAGATTTATGAAAAAAACATCTTATCTAAAGAAAAGAGTAGGGATGTTTTCGGAATCAAGTTTCAACATATGAACATGAACCCTATCGTCAGAAGTTGTACAAATTTCAACCACAGATAAAATCCATCCACTTACATAATACCAACTTAACAAAGCGGCCAGGAAGAAGCTCGACCATATAGTAAGGATAAGTGATCACACTACATATTTAAAGTTTCAACTACATGATTAAAGTAGGTGGTAGAAAATGAAAGTCTCCCAAAACCAAAAATATCCTCTACAAGAGCTTCTTCATATAACGATTATGTTGTTTAGCTGGAGGAAGCTGCCATTATAACCAGCTCTCACAACCATCCAACTGCTATCATCTATCTTCCATGCATATAGCAAAAGATAGATTCAAGCTGCTACCCTACGTTCCATATACACCTGCAAAAGATCTGGTCACAAGAAACATTTCAAACAGATCAGTTTAGATTAGTGGAAATAGTAGTAGGACACTCAAAATTATCAGTCAGCAATCTTCTTGTCTTTGATTTAATGTCCCAAGTGAGTGATAAATCAAAACCAACTGCTTCATTTGGTATATTTAGTCATATTTACACACACACAAAAACAATACAAAAAAAAAGAAGAACTTGTTGGAACGACCAAATAAGCAGAAGTCCAGAGGCGGCTTCTAGTTTTAGACATGTTCTGCCAGATTCTTCCAAAAGTAGTGTAACAAAACAAGATGAGCAGAACAACCATCAGTGTAAAGTGTTTGGAATAAATCGATGAAAAAATCTATTACGGAAACTGACGGTTTTAGCAAACAAACAATATCTTATTCATTCATGTCTACTTAAGTTATAAACAGGTAAAAGCTACAAAACTTCTGGTGAAGATAGAGCAGACTTGCATTTCACACAATGAGTGTACCAAAATTAAATACCTTGATGAGTATATGAACAGGCAAGTGAGCTCTTAATAATAGAGAGACCCTGTAGATAGAGAATTTAAAAGCAAAAGAAAATATTAGTACATTTAAATCATGGGCCATAATGCCTAATAATGCACCTCTATAGCATTCACAATTCATACCTTGCCACCAGTTTCCTCTTGAAGCACTCCCTGAATCATCTTCTCCCCCATCTTTCTTATGCTGAAAAATTAACAAAGATTAGCATATTTCCTAACTTAAACAAAAGATCAAGGAAAAATCAATTTAATAATGCTGTTCAGACTCCTTTGTGGCCTACAAAGACTCGGGGACAGAACATGCTATGTAAACAGCAACGGAGATAAGAGTCTAGGAAAGTGTTGCTGGTCGGTACCTCGACTAAAATAAAAGATAGCTACCCAATGGACCAAACACTTCAACTCTAAGTGAGCCTCAGATTATTTTGATAAATATGTCATGCTTTTATAATTGCTTCAAATCTGTTGCTAACTCTTCAAGAAACATGCTCAAAGTGTGAATATACTTGAAACGTACACTTCTTTTTACTAAGTAATATATACACTCACCAAAGAGCTCTGGGCAGTCGGGGGATGAGAATAGATGTCTTGGCCACCATAATAGATTGATGAACTGAGATGACATGGCGGCTGTACTCTTTGGTCCTGATAAATGGAACTCATGTCTCGATCTGGCATGCTCTCGCTTTTGCCGTCAATGGTTTTAAAGGTATCATCTGCAGAGGCAGCAGAATTGTTAATTCAGGGAGACAATCTCTGGACAAATTTAAAAAGTTCAAGTCTTGGACAATCAATGAAACCAAAGCCACAACAAAATTAAATGAGAGATCAGCAGCTTGCGAGAGAACATGTTTTGTCATTTGAATAATGTTTCTGTCTCCAAGACAGAGAGAGGTAGTGTATTTTTGGGTTTACATATATTTGTTAAAAACACAATATAAATTATAAACACTAATATGGGCATTTTTTATTGACCTGCTCCAGATTTTTTCTGCCATGAGTCGCTATTCGAATCCTGCTTTCTCCCAGCAAGCTCGGAGTGCAGAGAGTCCCTGCCTAGCACCTGTAGAAATACCAGCAAGATACATGTTAAAGCATTGGTTTCTTTTTTGTTTTATTTCAATGACTTGCGTTAATTAATTAAGAAAAAATCCATCTATTTAGGCGTCTCTTACAGGAAAAGATAAAAGTAAAATAATATACAGAACATAAAGAATTTACTATACTCAATCCATAATAGCTATTCAGTCCAGGTTCATGTTGCAACTCTGTTTTCCCTTCCATAAATTACACCTCTTGATTGCGTTTTTATTTCGTATCGATACCATTAAAATGCAGAAAACTCGAAAGCGAAACTAGAATAGAGCGATCAAAATTGAATCGAACAACCGAAGAAAACACATTATTAATCGCAAATTTATAAAATTTCTTTAAGAAAAACGATAGCACAAAGAGACAACCGAGAACAGAAGCGGGCAAGACCTTGGACGAAGGAGCAAAGATAGACCCAAAAATCCCCGTTGAAGACGATGGCGACTCTTTGAATCCGAAAAGCTCAGCTGTCAAGGAAGAAGAAGAAGATGATGATGACGCGTCTTGCTTCCTCCCTTCCATTCTCTCCCTCTCCAAAACCTCTGCGTGAGCCCTCAACAAATTGTTGATGTTTAAATATTACTGTGAATAATATAATATCTATATTCAACGACACCCTTCAGAGAAAACGGTGTAAGAGATAAGAAACTGTGAAAGTATTTCCTGGAAGCCAAACAGGAAAAGAAACGAAATGGAAGGGAACAGAACGAAGAGAAGAAGAAGAAGAAGAATGAGAAAGGTAGAGACGTGAAAGATCGAGTAATCCGAAACCGTCGCTGCGACCAATTTATAAGCCAAAAAAGTCGGCTTATTTCCCAGCCTTTGATCTTTCGACTGTTATGATTTGATATTCGACACTGTACGGATAGATAGACAGATTCTCGACACGTGGAGTGATAGGTCCTTCGTGTGGGTCCATTAGACATGTCCCAATGGTATAGTGCCACGAGTACACTAGAGGATAATAACGACCCTAGACCTGTGCCCTAACGATTAGGACAGTCCGTTTGTTTTAAAACCCTATTTCTGACTTCTTCTTTTTTTTTTTTCTTTTGTTCTTTTTTACTTTTTCTTTCTTTAGTACTCTCCTTGAAGCTGAGCTGAGCCTGTTTTGGCTGTTTTTGGGATGGGAGAGTACTCTCTGAGTCTCTTTCTCTGTTTAGAAACAGAGATGGCCTGAGTTGCCTGACCTTATCTTTTTATCTTGTCGGACCAACAAGGTCATCTTCTTCTTCACAGTTCACTGTCCCTCCCTTTTTAAGACTCGACATGGATGTCATAGGACAAGACGCTCGCATGATGGATACAATCTTTTCAATTTCTCAGCATACTTTTTTCTTTTTTTTTAAATTTTTTTTAATTTTTTTTATTAAATAAATTTTATATGAATAGTATATAAAAAATTTGAAATATTTAAAAAAAAAATTCAAAAAAAAAATTTTTTTAAATATTAAAAAATGTGGAGTGTGAAGTGTGGATGAATAGTAAGAAGTTGTGTAGCAAAACCCTTGATGGATATTGAATACCATAGAATTTACTCAACGTATCTCAGTTATTATTTGTTACTTTTTTATTACTATTATGTACCTTTTTTATATTTTAAATGTAAGATAAATATTATGCATCAGTCACTATTTATTTATATATTTCATCATTATGTATAAGTCTATTTATATCTATTCTTCCTCAGTCGATTTTTTCCAAAACTGAACGATAGATCTCGTGTTCTAAGCAGGACCTTGTTTGTCGAAGGCTCAATTAGGGAGAGGGTTTTATCGGGCGAGCTGGAGAAGAGAAGGGAGAATAGAGGGAGTAGGGAAGAGAAAGAAATGGAAAGAAGGGCTCCGTCGGAGAGTTGAGAGGTTGGGCAAAAAAAGGGGAGAGAGATTCAGTAAAATACACACACAATTTGTTATTGTAAATTGCCAACGTGTTGAAAGATAATTCGAGAGTATAAAACAGTGCTTCGTTTGGTTCTCAAGCCAAACTCATCTCATCTCACTCATCATTACAACTTTTTCAAATTCCAACACAAAATATAATAAACAATTCAACTTTTTCAAATCTTAAAATATTAATAATATTAAAAAATAATATTCTAATAATATTTTATCATCTAAACTCAACTCAACTCAACTCACTTCAACATCCAAACGCACCCTTAAAAACGGAAGAGCCGGTTTGACGATAAAACTCTTTTTATAATTCTCTTTTGATCATATATAACATGGTATTAAATAATTAAATGTTATTTGATAATTTGATTACATATCAAACAATGTTGGAAGGTAAACTACCCATTTAATTAGATTTCAAGAAGAACAAATGAAATTGTAAGTATAGACTAAAATGACAATAAAAACTTGATAAGTAATTGGTATATAAATGTAAAATTAAAGTTATATATTGATATGGTTGAATATTATATAAATTTTTTTTATTATAATGTAAGTCTTATATCACGTTAATTTATAAATTTATTTTTATAAAATTGAGTAATTCTATGTAAATTTTCTAAAGAGTTTTAGGTAATTCTAGGAAATGGAAAGATAAGAAGCTTAATAAATATGTCGACACAACAAATGGGGTTCATAGATGTTTGCAAAGAGAGTCAAAGAAAAAAATCATCACATTCATAGACTCACATGATGGACACGTTATATACAAGGGAAAGTTAACAAAATGACGATAAATAAGCTGGAATTCAGGGCCGAGAGGGCCACAGGTGGGCAGAGGCAGTGGGGACAGCTAGCGCTATATGGCAAATAAATTAAGGGGGTCCATATTGCACCTGCTTGCATGTGTGCAGTCGTTGGCTGGCGCACCACTGAGGGTCGCCGCGTGGTGTCCGTCTGTCCTATTTTTAGCCACGTGGATTGTCACCGTCCCACATACTTCAATTCACCATCATCTTGTCTATGACCACCATGCATCTCCTTCTTTGTGTACTACTACTATTTTAAAACAAAATCAATTTTTTTAATATAAAAGATATTTACAATCTTAAATTATGTAAATTTTATATTTTTTTATAAAATAAATGAATAAATCTATATCTACATAAAAATATATATATATTTTTTAATGATAGATCTCATTTTTAAAAAAAATAATGATATATATATATATATATATTTATATAAAAGATTGAATTACTTATTCTCTATGAGGTCGTGAATTCAACATAATTTGTCAAAAAGAAAAAGTATATATGATATATCAATCGCTACTCCTTAGATCTACATCATAATCTTATCCTCCTTGATCATGCTGAAGGATAGGGCGCATCTTAAATGGCTTTGATTGATAAGACCACTTTTAAGTTGTAACAAATTAATCCATGTGTTAGAAGATAGCAAAAGGCAAAACAAAAAACAGGATTCTTATAACTTTAAGGAACATGATCAACGTGCGAGAGAGAGCAATTATTTTTAGTTAAAAAAGAAATGCTATGTATCAATCACTATTCATTTTTATATTTTATATTTGTAATTTTTTTATAAAATATAGAGATATTTTTCATAAAATGTGTAGTATAAAATGATGAATAGTGACTGATTAAAAGAATTTTTATTTAGTTAAAGTCAAGTGAGCCTGTCACACCACACAGTCGACGATATAATTCATATGTGAAATGGGAGCCTTCAACATGCATGTTAAGAGTAAGAAATGGATTTAGATATGCAACAATTAAATCAGAATAAGTTTTATTAAAAAGAATTACTATATTTATAAATAAATCTTATAAATTAAGTAAATGTACGAGCGTGGCTCGATGTGAGATGTCAAATCTATTTTACACTAAAATCAATTTTACAATAAGATATATCACATTAAGTCACACAAAAAGTTAAACAAAAATGTTTTCTATTTAAACAAAATTTTTGAAAAATGATAAAAATATTGACTCTCTATCATTATTTCTTTTTAAATAAAATCTAAATCCATTGTCGTGATGGCCAATCATATTCAGTACTAGCTAGATGAATTGTCTTAGATTCGTTTCTTTTTAATCCATAGACTCCATATACCGCTTCTTATGAATTGTCAAACTCAAAAGCTTTGTCTCCTCCTACTTGTGAATAAATTAATTTTATGATCTTTTTAGATGAATTCTCAAGTAATCCAAACTTTCAAATGTTCGACGGTTTGAAAATAAGAAGTTCACAAGTTTCTTTCTCAAAAAAAGAAAAAAAAGAAAGTTCACAAGTTTCATCTAAGCACCTCAACTCACCTTTAAAGAAGATCAATTCCACTCAATAACTACTACCATTTTTATATTTAATGGATGGATAATTAATATTTTAAAAAATATATTTCAAAAAATAATATTATTCTTTATAATCAAGAATTTTAGCTCTTAAGGCTGGTTTGGGTAGTGAGATAAGATGAGCATTCCGTAAATAATAATGAAATAGTTTGAGCTGAGATATGTTATTGAGTTTTAGGAAATGATAAAAAAATAAAAAAAAATTATAAAATTATAATATTGTTATAATATAATTTTTTAATATTTTTTCTTTATTTTTAAACTTGAAAAAGTAATATATTTTTTTTCTATTTTATTTAAAAATTTTAAAAAAATTGTAATAATTTATTCACTATTAAAGTGCCGAGGATTAACACGCGCCCTCTTCGTCTTGAATTTGTAGTACTCATCGACGAGGCTCCTCGTCCCAGCAAATCATGTTATTACTTCGTCTGAGAATGCATATGTTACCAAATGCACCCTAAGATAGGTGTTTACTGAACTATTTATTATTAAAAAATAATATTTTTTTTAATATTATTAAAAAATAATATTTTTTTTAATATAGATTCTATATTTATTTCTTTTTAAAAGAATATACACTATACAGCACTTAAATATCATTTCTTTTTATTGAATGCCTACAGTCCACAAGAGATGAAGTTTGGTGGAGGACCTGAGGCAGTGTTTTGAGTTTCTCTCCTTTGGCCCGGCTTACACGAGCACAACTCACATTTTAAAGTTTATCCTCTTTAATTTAGTTAATCAATCTTTCAAAGGATATTATTTCTTTTATACATAAAGGGTTTTTTTCAAAAAGATTTATTTCCTTAATTTAAATTTGAATAAGAAAAACAATTGTTCAAATAAATAAAAGATATCTAGAAAAGACCTAATTCTTGACGTAAGGGGGCTTCGATTTCAATGGCTTGAGTAATTAAAATTCGCTTATACGTTAAAAATACTAGATTAGTTCAAATCAGATTTGAATGTCTTAAAAGTTTTATTTGAACTTTAAAATTTACAATATATATTTATAAATATATATAATAAAATTTTGTTATTATGTCATAAGGATATTGTTAATGCCTAAATTCGCATAACAGACCAGAATGGAGGGAAGAATTATTTCCTGCCCATGATAGTGACTCGGGCATCGATACAATGTTCTTTGCGTTCATCTATGAAATAAATAATAAATAACTAAATAAAAATATATAAAAAGAGACACAAAGATTTACACGGTTCGACATAAAAATCTACGTTCACTGGTTGTTTAGATGCAAAATCCACCATGATTGGTGATTTTACAATCTCTTATAGCCTCACATATTGGTCAATACAATGGAGAAATTTATGATTTTGGAAGTTGAAGACGATGCCTCCTTTAAGAGAGACCTGGTGAAGTCGCTATGTGTGGTGGGGTTTTGTACATAGAGAGCTTATGGAAAGTCCCCTATATTTGTAGAGATCTTCTTCTTTTATAGGGATTTATTTTCTTCCTTTGAGTGATAAAGTTCAACTTGTCTTGTGAAACATTTTCCATTTAAGAGTATGAGCCAACTGATTTTGGTTTATCTATTTCTTACCTTATTTCTTATCTGTCTTATCTCTTGGCTTTATCTACTTTATTTCTTTTCTATCTTATCTCTTGACTTTATCTATTTTCTTATTATTAGTGATAGATTTCCATGGGTTAGAACCAGTCAATTTTGTCCCTAATAGATGCCCGCAATTCTTAAGATCGACTTGTTCATTAAGAAGGCCTTGAGAATCTTTAAGTCAACCATCATAGAGGTAACCTGTAAAAACTGGAGAAAAAGCAATTTTGGAAACTGGTCCATAGTCTGTCACTGTTATTCAATGCAATGGATATCTCCATAAACAGTCCTTAAGAAGAATTTTTTGAAGTTTGTAATAAGGGTCTTCGAGGATGAGCCTCTGTGAAGTTTGTTTGTAAGAACATTTGGGTGACAATTGAGTGTCCTGATGATTGTATGTGATTGTTTTTCGTTAGTAAAGTGCATATATTTTCGTGCTCGTTGATCGTTTTTGGTTTTCAGCGGTATCAGTGGATTTTGCCCTAAGTTGCAATTTTATATTAGTGCTTTTTTGTAAGAGTTTGTTTGTAGTAACCTGCGCTTAAGTGATCAATGTATCTGTTGACCCCTTTGATCCATCGTAGGCAATTGCTAAGCCCATAAACTTTTTCTCAAATGACACCCACCCGAGGTGGTTGTAGAACTCATAGGCTCGTTCTCGAAGGTAACCAGCTGGTGGCAGTTGTAGCCAATGCACTTGGGTGAGAGTGTAGTGGGAAAATGTCTCAATTACGTAACTTTGGAGATGAGAGTGTAGCGGGAGGATATCTCAACTACGTAACTCCTACTCTGGCCAACCTCCACTCTGAATCTGACTTAGACAGAGTTGAAGTAGTCGGAATTCAGAGTCAAAATTGGAGTACCTCCAAAATTACATGTCGGAGTCTCCAACTCCAAACTCTAACTTAAAAACAAAAAACATAAATTTTGCTGCCATTTTATTGCTTCTCCAAACAAAGTCTATATTATTTTTAATGTGTTTGTCTCAATATGTCTATCTCTATCTCTGTTTGTCACTGTCAATCCTCCTATCTTTTGTCTCCCTTTTGCTTTTTTATGTTTACGTTTGGGTTCAATTTTCAATTCAACATCCTTTTTTTATTTTTTTATTTTATTTTTATTTTTATTTCATAGGATGGTGTAGAGACTAGAGATATCGTAAACCGTAAAGGTAGACTTGTAGATTTTTTAATTTTCAAAATATCGTCAATTTTTTGCTTTTTTGAGTTTTTTTGTTTTATTTTTTAAATTGTTGTTCTAGGGCCTCGTGAGGAGTGATGAACTAATGTTAGTCTTTTTTGAGTTTTCAATTTTTCAATTTTTAGATCATTGTCCACTTTCGTCTTTTTCAAGTTTTTTCCTTTTTTTATTACTTTTGGTTTAAAGACGATGAATGATAGTTTCGAGATCCAATCTTGACCGTTGTTCCTTTACATCGACGGCTAATTTGAATATAGTGGTAACAGTACACATATATATATAATTATTTTTTAATCTTTCTGTATCTGAGCTCATATTCATTTTGATTCTTCACCACGAACCTCTATTCTCTTCCCAGTGCCATTTCCTTTTACGTGTTTCTGTGGAGCATCTTACAAAGGAAGAAATGCACCAGAGGAGTACCTGTATACCATTCATCGAAAATATGCAGGCTCCATATCATCACGATGGTTTTAGCAACGTTGACTATGCCATTGTTAGATGACGTTGGCCAATGGATCCGTCTCTCTCTCTCTCTATATATATGTGGCACAGACACTCTGACTTCGACTTTGAATACTCCAATCAGAGTCAAAGTCCTCTCCTAATCGGATTTAGAGTTGGAGACCAACTTCGACTCCGTGGCCTCTCTGCTGGCGGGGGCTAGAGGATACCCGGTCACATATGTGCAGGGTGCGGAGCCAGGCATCGCTCTTTACGAAGTCACATGCACGGTCATTACCAGTGGTGTGACGAAGGGAGCCAAGGTGTGCGCATGGCCTATAGGTTCTGTTTCACGGGATTGTCAACTTTGATGCAGAGGTTGGGTATGGGTAGGAAGGACCGATCCCACCGGAAAAGTGATGACCTGGGAACTTCTTCCTTATGTTGTTGCTGTGATGTTGCTTTCTTTTACCTAGTCAAATGACTGTATTAATTTATGGTTTACTTTATTGGAGTTTGTAATTTGAAATTCTGGTACTCTTAGCAGTTCAGGCTGCCCCTTTTTATTTCTCCATTGCATCTATAACTGTACACTTTGAAGTTGCATGCTTGCACACACTTGCTTTCACGTTGCACTTGGGGTGTGTGATCCGTGCAGTCCGCACTTCAGCGTCGCAACTCCCTCCATATCACACATGGGGGTCGAGGGCGCCACACGATCAAGTTGCAATGTTCATCAACTCTTCTGTCTTCACCTTTCTAGTTGTTGGCTCTATGCCCGCCATGCTCCATCAGATAATAAATCTCACATCTAAACTCTTTCTTGCCAAGGTTGGTTGCTCACCATGGAGCTAGTAATATGTCCGTGTATGTGTCTGTACATGTGTTGTTGCTCACCATATTCAATTGCGTGGTCTCGCTATTGTTGCTCGCCATGAAGCTAGTGATCTATCCTTGTACGTGTCTATACGTGTGTTGTTGCTTGCCAACTTTGCTCGCCATATTCAATTGCATGGTCTTGCCATCTTTATTGGTGATGGTCTTCAGTTGTGTCAATCTCTTGGGTTGAGAGATTTATTGGTGGAATTTGAGTAAAATGTTATGATGGGTTGATTAGCTTCCAGGATATGCAAATATTGGTTTCTTTGAGACTATTGGGAGGAGATTAA
Organism: Cyclocarya paliurus; assembly: GCA_029856935.1. Lineage (NCBI taxonomy): Eukaryota > Viridiplantae > Streptophyta > Magnoliopsida > Fagales > Juglandaceae > Cyclocarya > Cyclocarya paliurus. The sequence goes on along the minus strand of CM056955.1, from coordinate 29,151,182 downwards.
AGCTCTAGTTAGTTTTCTTAATATTCGATTTCGACATAATTTTAGAGAGGCTAACATGACAGCAGATGTTTTGGCAAAAGAAAGCACGATGGGTAGAACCATTGATTTTTTAGGCGAGGATTTGGTGCAAGGACAGCTACGGGGCATCATTCGACAAGATTTATTGGGTATTCCATATATTCATTATTGATTTTCTTTTATGATGAAACATTGTAATCATGGTTTTCCTCCACCTTAGTGAGGGTTTTAATAATAAGAGGCTTGCCTTAGTTTGAAAAAAAAAAAAAGGTGGTCTCGCCGTCTTTGTTCACCATTTACGTGGCCTCGCTATCTTTGCTTGCTAGGTCGATCGCTCGCCATGGGCAATGCACTAATTGGCGAGATCATTGCTCGCTACACTTGTGGCGAGGAGCAGTGAGTATGGGCAGTGAACGCGCTCGTTGTTTCTCGTCTTCGTGGAAGCCCACTGGCAATAGAAACTACCGCAGGTGGTCTCATGTTTCAGTCCTTGGGTTGGCCGAGATTCAAAGCAAGAGGGAACTTACCGCGGTGAAGGGGTGTTATCACAAGCACTGGACATAGTGAGGAGCTCTATGGTGGGCAGGGAAGTCATAGCGGTCACAAAAAAGTTTGGCGGGTTGTGCTTACCGGCTCCCTTGCAACACGACGGGGATGTACATAGTGGCTTGTTGTCTGCTGGCTGGCCTTCAATGTGCTTTAGGATTACCACAGGTGACAGAAACTGTTGCTAGCATTTCTAGTGTTCTTGTCTTGCGTTGATACCACCGGTGTCTTAAGGCAGCAAAATCGTTGGTGATGGTGGCGATCTCCTGCAATGAGCATTGGGTTGGTGTCGATTTCCTGCAACGAGTGTCAGTGATGGTGGGGAAGGGCATCATCATGGTCAGGAACCACCATGCTAGCGACAGAAGAAGCCGGCGGGCTGGGTGGTGGTTGAGCTGTTTTCCTCGGGGTGCTCGACAATGTGTTCCCAGCGCTATTGCTGCAAGGATCAGATGCAAGGAACTCCGTTTTGGTTGGGAACCATTCCGTCGACGGTAGAAGGTACCAGTGGGCTAGGTGTTGGCCAGTGGTTAGACCTTTGGGGCCCACAGGAAAACACATCCTCTGCCCGCAGTGTTGTGCTCAACATGGTTGACTTTCGATGTTGAGGAACAACCCCACTAGCAACAGAAATCGTCGACGGTGTGGGTAGTGGTGGCCCTCATGGATGCTGGTGTGGGGGCCTCCAGCCACTTCTCAATCTTTGCCCACACTATGCAAGGAATGCATAGAGCACCACTGCTGTGAGCAGCCGATGGAAGGCTCTGCCGTCGAGGTATCTTCACCGTGTGGAGTTGCTGACGTCAAGCCCTACAGGTGCTATGAGGTGGTGGTTGCAGGTCCTACCTGTTGAAGGAACTGGGTGCACAACTTGCATCCCTTACGTGCACTGCACATGGCATGCACGACTTAAGAGATGGCGCCTGGCCTCGCCATCTCTTAATATTGAAGGAACTGAGCGGTCGGTTGAAGGCACATGCGTAGTGCATGTTGCACGTGCGGTATTCTTCTCGTGTTCTTCCCCTATTTTTTTTTTTACCATTCACTGCAATATTAAGAGAATAAATAATAGGAAATAGCAAAGTTGAGGAGATCTTATCTAGTTTTTCGAAGACGATCTCATGAGTTGGAGAATATCATTCTCCCAATTTCGATGTAGAAGATTTCGTCAATCTCGCAGATAACGCCAATTGTTAATGTCTAAATTCGCATAACAGACCGCAATGGAGAGAGGAATTATTCCCGGCCCACGATGATGATTCGAGACGTCGATACGATACTCTTCGCGTTCATTCATGAAATAAATAATGAATAACTAAATAAAAATAAATAAAGAGAAATACAGATATTTATGAGGTTCGGCATAAAAGCTTACGTCCACGGGTTGTTTGGGTGTAAAATTCACTATGATTGGTGATTTTACAATCTCTCATGACCTCACATATCACTCAATACAATGAAGAAATTTAGGGTTTCAAGAGGTTGAAGACGATGCCTCCCTTGAGAGAGATTTGGTGGAGTTGCTATGTGTGGTGGAGTTTTGTACATAGAGAGCTTGTTGAGAGTCCCCTTTTATAGAGAACTATTTTCTTCATTAGAGTGATAGAGTCCAACTTGCCTTGTAAAACATTTTTTTTTTAAGAGTCTGAGTCAACTGCTTTTAATTTATCTATTCATTATCTTATCTCTTTTCTACCTTATCTCTCTCCTTATTATTAGTAGTCAATTTTGTGCCTAACATATACTGCAACAAAAACTTTATTGATGATGTTTTTTTTCCCTTGTGGTTCAAAAGAAGGCAAAAGAAAGTTGAAAATTAGACCGCAAAAAGAAGATGCCCAGTTTGGAGCACAATCTCTACCTTGTACTGGTCTCCTTCATAATTGTCTCTCTGTCTCTTAGATATCACGTGTTAATTTATTGTATCTTTGCATAATTTCCACCACGTGGGCGTCAATTTTCATCCATTTCTTTCTTTAAAGTTCGTCTGTCTGTTTATTTACTGCTTGTGTTCAGCTCTCTTTCAACTCTCGCGCCAATTTTCTGTTTCTAAAAGAGAAATATGTTTGATTAAAAAAGATTATATATAGAAAATTACTTTACAAATGAATATGGTTGAATGTGACACATCAACATTCAATTTTAATTTTAATTTTTTATATCTTTGCTCCAATATTTCATTTAAAGCTTGTTCCAATTAGATATATATATATATATATATATATATTTATATAAATGAAGCTTATTCCAGTTCATTTTAAAAATTATCATGTATCCCTTTAAACTTTTTCAAGTTATTCTTTTATCGATTTAGCTTTCAGTGTTGAGTTTTAAGGATTATATATGCTGGGTTTAAAATTGATTTTCAACAGTATGAAAAAGACATAAATATGGTAGAATTGTAACTATAGAATACGACTTTAATCGAAATGCATACATTTATCTCATATATTAGGGGGATGATGAGAAAATATATATTTTACTGCCTACAATAGCTATAATTGGAGATACCATTGTTTTAAGTACGGAAGTTCCTATAAAAATGAGAAATGCCTCCTACCTTTGAGTGCGGTTTGAACTATTAATTTACATAATTGGAAGTAAAACAATAAGGTTTACAATGAAACCTTAAAATCGATCACTGTTTTAATTTGAGTAACTCTACAAGATAGGCCTCAATAAAAAACTATAGACCCTAATAGAAAACTGAAGAGGAGCAGCAACAAGTGATTGAGTTCTATAGTTCCTCATATGTGTGTGTGTGTGTTAAGGACATGTTTCACGCTACCAACTGCACGGACAACCTGTAACAAATAAGATAGCGGCATTGGGTGTCTGAGAGTACTTCGATGCTTAAGTTAGAGAAATGTTCTCAGTATATGTATATGAATGAATGAATGAATCTCAATGGGTTACCTCCAGGTATTATTTATAGGAATATGAAGATGTTGATAACAACTAACTCCAAAGTTCACCTTAGATAACTCTCGAATAAATCGGTCGAATAGCTCTCCTGATTCTTTATCTATTCTTTCTGTTATTCACCATATGGTTAAAGATCCAATCATTAGGCTTGCAATGCTGATCTGATTCTTGAGGTCTCAAATTTGGGCCTTCCAATGCATGGGCTTATTTGCCCCAAGGCCCAAAATATCTATTCCAGTTATCCCGCTACTTTCTTTCGTGCCGTGAATGGAAGACGCAAACCGTGTATTAGGACACAAATGGGGAGAGCAACCCTCCCAAAGAAGCCTTTCTCATTGACAGCGCCCTCCACTGGAAGAGTGAAAACCACGATGTCGGGGATACGATACAAAGTCCTCAACCTTGCCAAGTCTCGGGCAACAAGTGTAGAGTACCATTGGAACCCTTCAAAGAAAGGTAAAGTTTGACTGTCAGAGGATTCGGGCGCAGAATGGAGAGAAATTCCTGACGTGGTCTGGGGCACGATTTGGAACATGGGAAGAGCCACGCTGAGCCATTGTTGAAGAACTGAGAAGAAACGAGATCAAGATGGTGGAATGTAGTGAGTGTTTGAATCTTGAGAAGAAAGCAAGAAGAGGAAATGATGCAAGAAGATGAAATAAGAAGGGTGGGAAAGAGGGGCAATGATGAGGAATTCTTGGGAAGATGAAAGGGTTACAACACCGTTGTTTGTTATTTGAATAAAAGGAAAATAATAAATTAAAATGCGGGAATAGTTACAGATGACGTGGGCCACATTTTTAACATGACGAAAAGATGAATTTTCGTTAGCTCATGCCTTAGTTAGTATAGAAACTAGCGGGGCGGAGTGTAGGCACAAATTGATGAATTTGTCACGTGAAGGCACGAAAAAAATTAATAAGATAACTAGAAGGGATATTTAAGGCCTTGGGGCAAATAAGCTCATGTGTTGGAAGGCCCAAGTTTGAGATCTCAGGAGTCGGATTAGCACTACAAGCCTAGAGATTGGATTTTTAACCACGTGGTGAATAACATAAAGAATACATAACACTTTTGATGGAACAAGAGAACTATCTCACCAATTTATTCGAGAGTTATCTAAGATGAACTCTGGAGTTAGTTGTCATCAACAATCATTTGAACAATCGAAGGGTAATGCTATTAAGACCGATCACAAACTGATGAAATTTGACCGATAAGTGTAAATGCATTTTTTTTTTAATTTTTTTCCTTTTTCTTTCAATTAGTTTTTATATATTTTTAAACATTTAAAAAAATATCAATTCATTAATAGTCATTTTTTTAATTTTTAAATAAATAAAAAATTCAATTAATCACTTTTATCGATACTTTTATCTGCTTAAGTACTATTTTCCTTTTTCTAAAACCCACGTAATAGCTGTCGTCTGTCGATGAACATCCGAATTCTAAAATGGAACCATACTGTCTGGCCTCTTTTCTAGAAATGGGTCACATGCATCGTTAGGCACAACGAAAACAATAAAAATATACACTGAGGCCAGCCAGCAGAGAAAGCCGCCATGTGCTCTCCCTCTCTAATTTTATTTATCAAAACTCAAAAGGCCTACTTTACTTTGCAAAGGGAACGTCGTTTCCGAGAACCTTGCGGTTCCGGTCACCAGCCGTATCGGCCCGGCGACGTTCATCACGGCCGGTTCTCGCAAACAACCCTTCTTTCATTGTTTATATGGTTACTATCTATTTGAAGAGCAACAACATCAACTTCAATATTGCCTGGTTTGGTTTGCTATTCAAATTCACTGCATGCGTTGGAACTGTGACTGAACTATTAATAAGATCAGATTTGAAATGGCATAATGGGATCAACCGGCCAGTTTATATATATCAATTAGCAAACTTATGTACAGAAACCCAGAAAAAACAAAAAACCACATGATGAAGTGACTAGCTAGTTTAGTTTCCAGGGAAAGCATTGGAGCTTAGAGCAGGACTCCGTCCGTGTACTTGTGCATTCACCTTTCTCTCCATCACAACACTTGCAAACAATTCCTAGTGTCGAGAAAATCTTTGAGTATCGGCCTGTGATGATCGATTAATACATACAAGTTTAATTAATTCCAACTAATATAATCGGCAAAAATCAGTGAAAAGATCGAGTTGGGAAATTCTTACTTTGTTGAGGTATTGAGGAAATGGGCCTTGCTTCTGCAATTCCTCCCGGTTGCAGCTGGGACGTTGAAACAATCAGTATAAGCAGCAGCAGAAGCAGCAGCTGCTTAGGCGGCGTTCCCATATATCGTTTTGAAGAGAGGAGCTAAACCAATTAAAGATCAGGCTCACAAAAGACTAGGCAATATTGTGAGATATAAGGCCACCAGGATCATAAAGGCTGGCAATAGGAATTTCTTTGAAGCATCCTATTACATTATTAGAAGATGATGGTGACGGATTAGTTTAATTGGAAAAACTAGAAATGAAAATTATAATAATCTAGAAGCCTGGCTTTTTCCTGTTTTGTTTTGAGTTCCATATATCTAGAAGTACTGGTAGATTCGGAAGAGACGGACTCATAGGCGGTGCGGGCTTTTCTGGGGGAGGTAAGGTTATCTATCTGTCGGAAGCTTCCTAGCTACGTCTATCTTTACCTTCGAGTGAAGTTGATCAAGATTAATTAAAGTGGGTAAAATTTTACGGCTGTTTTAAATACTGCGTTGAAATAATTTGTGAATAATAATGATATATTTAAATTAAAATAATATAAGTTAAAAATAGTTTGAATTAAAATATTTTATAAAATTTTAAAAAATAAGAAAAAAAAAGTCAGATAAAATATTATAAAGTAAAAATATTATTAGAATATAATTTTTTATTTTAATATTTGAAAAAATTGAATTATTTTTTATGTTTTGTTTATAAATTTGAAAAAGTTGTAATGATTAGGTAATGATTTGAAATTGAAAAGTATTTGTGTTTGAAGCTTTGCTATTTATCATCTCCATACACCATATTTTTTTTTAATTTTTTTGGTTCAATTTCTCGTAAACTAATTGAGTTCTTCTACCTATCATCCATATACCACACATTTGGTAAAGGAAAAAAATTAACAAAATCATACGTGGTGTGTGGTGTGGGATTATGAGTAGAATTTTTCTTGTGTACGTTTGTGGTATTGGAATATTGAGATAAGATGAGATGAAACCATCTCTCTATATAAATCAAGCTTAATACATAGTGTTTGAAAAATGAATGCTCATGTGAAATTTTAACAAAGATGTAAGCCAAACTCGACCTTTTGAGACTATCCCAACAGTCCAACGTGTCCTAGTAAATTTCTAAATGAAAACTCAAAAAAACATTATATTTTAATTGATAAGGTAGAATATAATAAAAACTTATTTTGATCAGTCTTTTTTAAATAAAACTTTACTAACCTGCTTTATAAGAAGCTGCATGAACGTCAAATATATTATACCGACAAATTAATGCAGACAAGCGACACTTTAGGTGGTTTCATTTGTCATCTTTTGAATTGGAGTAGTTCACACTTGAAATGCATGGAAATGGTCCTAATGTACGCGGTGTCATACTGTCGTATTGGTCAAGTAATATTATTGCTCGCTCTTTTTCATTCACGAAGCTTTTAGATTTCAAAAGGAGCCTTAATTGCTTCGTTGAAATATTCAAGTACTCCAAATTTTCCAAAGTCCTAAGGCTAGTGGGAACTCCACTGAAAATTGAGCTTTAATTTTATTATTCGTGGAACAAGAAAGATTACGGGAAAACGCAGGCAAAGCATCATGCTGAACAATAAAAATCTAGAATCTTATATATATATATTGATAGATATATTTCATGAATGAATCTCAAAGGGTAGTGCTACTCTGACAGAGGGAGCCACCGAAGACCGAACGGCTAAACTTTTTTTTTTTTTTTTAACTTTTTAAATATTTTTTCATTAAAAAAATTAAAAATTTATTAAATAACACTTCCTTAACTATTAAGTGAAAATAAAAATAAAAAATTCAATCGGTGAGTTTTATCATTGGATTTTATAGGTAGGAGTAGTGTTTTCCTATGGATAATATAGAAGCTTGAATCTTCGCTTGCCAAAACGTGCATATATGTAAAAATGTACCATTAGCGTCTTGTGATTTAATTTGACCGATTTGGTTGAGTTGGGTTCAAAATGTAAGAAAAATTGCAAGATAACAAGTTTCTTAGACCTCGCATAATAAGGGCTAATTTGGGTATAGAACTAAGTATTCTCATATATTTTATATTTCTTTTTCAAACATCATTCAAATATAAAATATTTTTCAATTTTTAATTTTTAATTTTTTTATTTAATCATTTCACAATCATTACAAACTAGGGGTGAGCAACGGGCACCCTCCCCCACTGCCTCGCCCCCGTGTGGTGGGGTGGATTAAACCGTCCGCCCGTATCTGACACCCAAGAAGGCGGGGGGGGGGGGGGGGGAAGATAGGGGTGACCCCTGTCCCGTAAATTTCCCGCCCTGCCCCATATAATATATATATATATATATATATATACATACTAAGAAACAGCGTCATTTCCATCCCCCCCCACGAGCTAACCCTACCTCTCTCTCTCTCTCTCTCTCTAAGTCTCGCTTGTCGCTCGATCACACCCTCTCCCTCTTTGCAATCTGCATCTTCATCATTGTCGCCATCTCCATCACAGTCACCGTAGCCTTCCGTGGACCGTGACTCCGTCTTTATCTCCGTCGCCGAAGGTAAGAAATCCAAATCCTAAATTAAGGTTTTATTTTTTGTGATTTATATTTTATGGAATGGATATTGGAGGAAGGATGAGGTTTAATCAGAGATGAAGGATGAGATTTTGTGAATTGTGTTCTATGGAGACTTGATTGTGCATGTGGTTTGAATCTCGTTGATGATTAATGAATCAGTCCGTGTGTTTTTAATCATTTTTTGTTTCTATTATGTAATGTGTGTTGTTTTTTATCATTGATGAGTAACTTTGAGGGGGCTAATTAATTCGGATTGGAACTTTAAATTAATTTAGGGTTTCGGATTGTAATGTATGGAGTTTTCCACTTTTCCTCCACCCTTCTAATTGTAGAAAAAATTGAACATTTTTCAGCTATTTTACGCACTTTCACTTCTTTTTTTAGCTCCTTAGCACTCCACAAGAAAAGGTTGATGATACTTTTTTTTTTTTTTTAAACACAGAGTTTTGAGGGTTCTTTCCTAGAATTATTAGTGGAATTATTAATCTTTTTCAAATATAAACTTTTATAATCAATATTCTTTTTCTTCTTCTTCTTTTATTTTTTTTATGTTTGATTTTTTAATTTGGGTATTTTATTTTTTTATGTTTGATGTTTGATGTTTGATCATTGATATTTGATCTTCCAACTTCCAATATATATGCTAATGCTTGGATGTTAATTGTTTCGCATGTTGCTATATTTGCTATAATTTCAGATTTCTTGTTTGATTGAGTTCATGGATATGCCAGCAGATTTTTAGTGCAAACTCTCATTTCTATGCCTAGGGTACCCCTACCCCTACCCCTACACCTACCCCTCCTACTCCTATTAGTCCTACCCATACCCCAGCCCAATACCTACGCCTACAACACCTTGCCCTGCCCCAAGCCAAGTAAGAAACTTGCTTCCATAGCTTGGGCTTATTTTACCAAACTAGAAGGTGGTGACCCCAACAACCCCGAAGCCAAGTGTAACTATTGTGAGAAAAATTATGGATATCATTATAAGAAAGATGGTACCTCACAATTAAATGTGCACTTAGGAGAGAAATGTAAAAAAAAATCCAATATTAAGATTATTACAAGAGAAGAGCCAATCTAGTTTAGAAATTGGACTTAAAAAATAGCGGATGGGACTAGTGGGGGTGCAACTTTGAGGGAGTATATTAAGTATGATCCCGATGAGTGTAGAAGACACCTAGCTCGTATAATCATCATGGACGAGCTACCTTTTCAAGTTATTGATGGGAAAGGATTCCAAGCGTATTCTCGCTACTTGCAACCAAGGTTTAATATTCATTCTCACCACACGATGGCAAATGATGTAAAAAAATATTTTTGGTCTAAAAATGAGAAATTGAGGGGTCAATTGGTAGGTTAATTTGTTTGCCTTACCACTGATACTTGTACATTAGTCCAAAATTTTAATTATATGTCTTTGACTGTGCATTTTGTTGATTCATTTTATACATTGCATAAAAAAATTATAAAATTTTGTCAAATCACCGATCACAAAGATGAGACAATTGGAAAGGCCTTGTAAGTCGCAATAAAGGAGTGGGGTTGACCCAAGTTGTTGCAGTCACAATTGATAATGTCTCGTCTAACGATGTCGCATTGGGACATTTGAAAACTTATCTTAGAGAAGCAAATAAGACAATCATGAGTGGTGAGTGTCTGCATGTGAGATGTGTGGCACATTATGAATCTTATTGTCACGAATGGTTTGAGGGATCGTCATGAAGCGATTGCTCGAGTTAGGACTGTTGTGAGATGGGTGAGATCTCCTCCTTCGAGGTTGGAGAAATTCAAGGTTGTTGCGAGGTCTGCGGGCCTAAAATCTAATAAGGACATTTGTATTGATATGCCTACACGATGGAACTCAACATTTTTTATGTTAGAGGTAGCCCAAGAATATAAGTTGACATTTGCATTATTGGGTGACGAAAACATCTATTATGTTAAATATTTTGATGATCAAGGGGGATTGGGAAAATCCGTAGATGATGATAGAGAAATTGTATCTGACTTTGTAGAGTTTTTGAGGCTTTTTTGCGAGGTCACCACAACGCTATCTAGAACTTTGTACCCTACATCCCATCAATTCTGTCAGCAAATATGTAGGGTAAAAAAAAAGTTAGATAACATGATCATGGGTGGTCACATTAGGCTGTAGGAGATGGCATTGATTATGAGGATAAAGTACAACAAGTATTAGAGAGATTTACTAGTGCAAATATTTTGTTATATGTAGCTGTTGTACTTGACCTGAGATTTAAGGTGGATGGCATGGTATTTGGATTGAGCCTTGCGTACAGACAAGCATGGGCGGAGCTTATTGCAGCAAGGGTTCGAGAAACCCTTAGTAGATTATTTGATGAGTTTACCACCCTGCATGGTGGTGATATTACGGCACCTACACCTACCCCCCAACAGGTTCCAGAAGTCAAGGTTGGGAAAAAACCTAGATTGGACTGGGTGAAAGGTTTGAGCAGACTCTCTTCCTCCGGAGTTCTGTAGAGGCTCAGTTAGAGATAGACAAATACTTAGCAGCAAAGATTTTACCGTTTTCACGAGATTTCGATATATTAAGTTGGTAGAATATGAATGTCGTGAAGTATCACATCCTTAGAGAGATAGCCCACACACTTTTGGTTATTACTGTTAACACTGTAGCCTCAGAGTCGGTTTTTAGCATTGGAGAGCGTGTATTAGATTCTTTTCTGAGTTCATTAGCTCTACCACTATGGAGGCTTTAATTTGCACACAAAATTAGATCAAAAGAATTCCAATTCATGTTCCAGATGTTCTTGAGTATGATGAGGCTGACGTTAAGGAGGAGGGTGATGATCAGCCTAGATCTGGTATTTATTTTAATTTCAATTTTTAATTTTTAATTTTAATTTATTTATTTTCATTTAATTGTTATTCATTAATTTCATTTCAAATTTAATTGTTATAGTGATACATGAGACGGCGTCTACTGCTACCTCCGATGTAGTATGACTTTGTATCAAACCCACCATTGACATGGTTTGCACAATTTCTCCCTTAATTGTTTTTTGCATTTATAATTTTATATAATATTTTAGTATCTAATTATTTTACTTGTATATTTTTTAGCTTTATATTCTCAATATACATATGTTGAATCCTAATGATAGATCTATGCTCATCTGCATCATCTTCATCCAAATTCCAATGGCCTAATCCCAATCTCATCTTGGTTAGTACTTTTAATATTTAATATTTTAATTTTTTAAAAGTTTGTTTCATCTTTATTACTTTATAATAATTCTAATTTGTTTTGTTTTTAACTTATTAATATTTCAGGTTTTATAACTTATTAACTTTTATGATCTTGATTTTCAGTCTCACAGCAGTCGACACAACTCACCACTCAATGAACTCACCACCGCTAAGGCTCCATCCCAAATTGATTAAATTGAAAAGTTATGATTCTGTTAATTTACAATTAATTGTAACATTGTTATAATAGTTAATAGTACAATTTGTAATATTTAATTTTTTTAGAGGAGTTTTTAATATTATAATAGTTTATTAGTTCTCTTAATTTGTATAATTGTAAATTGTAATAGTTTAGTACCTTAGTAATGATTATTACTTAATTAGTTAATAGTTCAATATATATATATATATATATATATATATATATATTGTTTTCAACTTTTAAATATATTTATTTATTTTAGTTAAATTTTGAGCCCAAAGTGGCACAAAAATAGATTCTGAGTCTAAAGTAGCCTAAAAACAGATTCTGAGCCATTAAAATATAATTCCAAACGTCCAAACAAAATATAAAAAATAATTTAATTTTTTTAAATTTTAAAATATAAATAATATTAAAAAATTATATTCAAACAATTTTTAAGTTTATAATATTTTCATTTAAATTTTTTTCTCTACTTTCTCAAGATTTAATAAAACATTTCAATTCAAATAATTTTACTATTATTTATAAATCATTAATTTTACTATTATTTACAGAAATATTCTGAAATATTTAAATATCTAAACAAGCACTTAATCGAAATAAAATAATCACAACTTTTAATTTTAACATCGGATGAAGACAAACTTGTTGGTCATGTTGGAAAACTCGCGTATGATTCTACATGTTCGCTTTTCACATCTTCAAATTCCAATGTCTTAGGATAGGTTTGGAAAACAAGTTTTATTTAAAATTTTTATCTTCATCTTATCTCATCTTTATACTTTTTTAAATTTTCATACAAAATATAATAAATAATTTAACTTTTTCAAATTCCAATATAACTTTTTCAAATTCCAATTTAACTTTTTCAAATTTCAAAACTAAAAAATAATATTTTAAAATTTAAAATAAAACACAAAATTCTCATCTCATCCTCCAAACATAATCTAAATCAAATTGTTAGACCTCGTGAGACATTTAATAAGAGTAAAATATATAAAAAATAATATTTACAGTCGTGGAATGTATAAAAATCATGAAATCTCTTTAAAAAAAATGAATAAATATAAAATCCACGTATAAAAAAATTAATTTTTTAATAATAAAATCCACCAATTTTTTTTTTTTTTTAAATAAGGTTCTAAAAGAGGAGGCTGAAAGCAACTCCACCCACTGAGTATTTGTCCGGTTTGCTGGAGCTGTATATTCTCATCAAATTAATGAACTCCAGATTCATATTTTCTTTTGATCTACCTCAACTATTGCATACATCTATAACAAAATAATCACCTCCAGAATGAAAATAGTAAGCACGAGAAACGACATGCATATGTCCTTGTCTAAGTAACTTCCTGATCAAATTAGTATCAATGGGTCAAGCTGCTAGGAAAATAACCATTAACCCTATTCTTAAAAAAATATTGCACCACTTGCAAGAGCTCCTATCACCCGATCAATTTCAGAATATGTTATATTAATATATATGATATAAATCACGTCAGACATTGCACATCAATGATAAGGACATCATCATTGATCACTCGAAGGAGAAAATTAACAGTGCTCAAAGTAACAATATGGGTAGTCTAATTTATCAATACATAAATGATATTTGTAGTCACAGAGTGCGTAAGCGTCGTATACTTATTTTAAAAAAATAAATATAAAATTTACATGAAAAAGTTTTAATTTTTAAAAGTGATTATCGCATTTTTTTTTAAGAAGAATAAACAGAGTTTGCATAGATAATCTCCTTAATCCTTATCCTATCTGGCTTGAGGTCAATAACCGATTCAACCCTATGCCCCATTTGCCAGTTGCCATATTAATTACATTATCATATATTCAACATGTCTGAATTAGTACCTGAGTGACATCATTTGTATACTTGTCGTACTGACCCCATAGATCAACAACAGTAAGAAGGGAAAAAAAAAACGAAAACCGTGAGCGGCAGGATTCGAACCTGCGCGGGCAGAGCCCACATGATTTCTAGTCATGCCCGATAACCACTCCGGCACGCCCACCTGTGGCTAATTCTTCTTCACTATTTACTTTTAACCATTATATGATAAGAAAAAAAAAACAAAAGCAAGGGAAAACAGACAGTGGAGATGCGGGGTATCGATCCCCGTACCTCTCGCATGCTAAGCGAGCGCTCTACCATCTGAGCTACATCCCCTTGGCCGTAACCATACGTGTTATATATAATTACTAATTAACTAGTGAAATCGTTCTCTTTTCCAATCAATTCGACATTAAAGAGTGAACCAAATTTGTCCACTCGCTCGTAAAGAATGTATAAAGATCGAGTCTCTATATTCGGACTCTTTTTATTAGTTAACAATACTTACGCTAATGCTCCATTTGAATGTTGAATTAAATTGTGAATAGTAATATTTTATAAATTTTATTAAAATAAATTTAACTTTTTTATGAGAAGTTAAAAAAATAGTGGGTTCCATAAATAATTAATTTGAAATGAGTTGAACTTCGCTCAACAATCAAACACAACCTAAGAACAACAAAGTTGGAAGGAAAGAAAAAAATTAGAGAAATAATATTTACGGTTATAAAGTGTGCAAAAGTCGTGTACTATTTTAAAAAACGTGAATAAATATGATACATATATGAAAAAATTAATTTTTTAATAATAGACTAAATTCTTTTTCAAAAATAGTGCACGACGCTTACACATCCTATAATTATATCTAATATGCTCAAAAAATTAAGTTGATTCAATTAGGTATAATTAAAATAAGAGTAATACTAAATACAGTCAGAGATTATGTTAGCGTCGTGCATTCTTTTTAAAAAAAAGTGAAATCTATTATTAAAAAATTAATTTTTTTATGTGATCTCATATTTATTGATTTATTCAAAATAAATACGTAGCATATGCGTACTCTGTACCTGCGAATATTAATTCTCTTAAAACAATTGAGTCAATTTCGTCCCAATCACGTAACCCACGTGATCCGTATAATGTATATAAATTAGATTATTTCGTCTCAATCACTTTAATACATATAATTAATGTTTATAAAATATGAAATTGTTTTGGTTTGGTCAAATATCTCATCCTATTCAACTAATTTATATTAGAGTTCTACTTTCAACTTGGTGTATGAGAGGATATGTCATTCACACTGCTTAAATGACAAGAGTTAAGAAATAAATTTTTAAATTTATCTTACAAATCAAATTATATCAAATAAGAAAATAGAAAAAAAATATTCTCTACACTAACTCAAAAGTAGAATTATTTATTTATTTATTTATTATTAAACAAGTCAAACTAATCTAAGCCAAAGCATAATCGGATCAACAATAAGTAATGGAAATCATGTTGTATTATATTTAAAAAAGATAATGCTACTAGCCCCGTTCTAACATCCTGTTTTGATACCATGCTCGTTGTGGCCCTACACGTTTGACTACTTTATTCAATTTAAAATATAAAGCAACGGTACTTTGCAAGTTTCCTTTTCCTTTCTTCTGCGCATATGCCCCTACTCTCCTTCTCGCCCATCGATCAACCAAGCTCATCTCCGACCTCATCTCCCTTACCCTCTATCTCCGACCTCATCTCCGACCTTAACATTTTTTTCCCTCCCTAGCCCCATCGACTTCGCCCTCCCCAGACCCACCATTTCGCCATCCTTAGCCCCACGAGTTTGAGCCCCACCAGTTCGTGGTCCCCTCTCGGCCATCTCTTCGATGGAATCTTCAAGGTAAATTTTTTATTTTATCTCAGTTTCCCCTGCACTAGGGAGGCCAATCTCTACAATTGTTTTTTGTTTGTCTGGATTTTTTTTTTCTATTGAGCTATGTTTCAAATGTATTGTTATGATCCTTACTTATTGTACTAAGAAAATGAATGAAAATGGAATGATGAAGACATTTTTAAACAAAGGGATTGCAATTGATATGTTTGTGAAAATGCTTGTGAAAACTGAAAATGAAAATGGAATGGTCTCTCGGTTATCATGGTCTCTCGGTACCATCTATGGATTGCAATGGTCACTGCCCACAAACATTGATATATACCATCTTCTTGATTGCAATGGTCACTATTTTCAACGTTGATATAGCTCATGCATTGTTTCTATTATTTATTCATAGTCACTGAGACATAATAATATCCATGTGGTGTACAATGTAATGTAATAAGTTGTAGGAGGATGTTTGATAGTGCAACCATGTACATTGGTGCTTCAGAGTGTTAAGTGATTACGTTAATCCATGTGATGACTTGGTGTAAAGAAATCTCAAATAAACTAAATCTTGATTCCAAATAAATTGTAGTCGGCTATATGCCTCCTCTTTCCTGCTAACTATGATGTTAAAATGTATCTGTTTTGCCATTTTATTGTGATAAGGTCATAGGTGCTATAATTCTAGCTAGGTTGTTGCCTGTAAGTTCTAAGGAAAGCATTATTACAACAATTAAGATAACTTTGTAATTTCTATCTTGATTTTAGAGGCTTTGATATAATTATTTTGTTTCAATGAATATTTCATTTTCATTTCTTGAAGGCCAAATGTTATCTTGATTAGATCTTATCAAGAAGTTCCTCATAGAGCAATAAAACATTATCGACGCCACACATGCATGTTTATTTTTTGGGGCATTTAGGAAGGTGTATTTTATTTAGTAAACATATTCTATTTGTCTTATAGTTGATGCCTCTGCTACTTTTGAAAGGGCCTTATAAAACAATAGAACAATACCTCTTCCTACACGAGGCTAGATATTCTAAAATGTCCAAAGCACGTAGTAACACTAGCAATATCTCATGATCAAAGAACTCTTGGCAAAATGAATACCCAATATGCTTTTATGGTATTAAAGCATGTAGACAAACTGCGCATACAGAGGATGGATCTCAGTCAAGTCCCTAAATACTAAGTTCACCACGACTAGGATCTTCTTGAGATAACCAAATGCTCGTTCCTCTCTTGCTTGATTCTCGAACAATGGTGGCAAGGTGGCTACTTTGATATGGTGTGGTTAAGTGTTTAAGCTAAGATGAGTGTATAGGATGATGGAAAAATTGACTAAGTGTTTAGGGTTTAGGTTTAGGGTTTGGAAGATGGGATTAGGGTTTAGGTGATGGAAGATAGGGTTTGGTGATGGAAGGCTAGGAGTTGGCCGAATAGGGTAGTGAGAGATTTTAGGAAAGTTTCATAAAATCTTGTGATTCAAATTGGATAGAGTGGTGGCCGGCTATATGGTGTGATTTGATCAACTAGGGTTTCCAAATGATGGAATCACTAATATGGAAATAGTGGTGGGCGGCTAGGGCAATTCAAATAAGGCAAGAGTGTTGGCCGAATTTGAATTGGGATGGATATGGTAAGTGTATTTCAGGTAGGGCTAGGTGGATGAAGGGAACAACTTATAAAAAGTTGTCAAACACTAGGGTTGGCCAAAATAATGGTTTGGATGGATTAAATGGCCAATGGATTGATGAACACCAAGAACAAAATAATGAACACTCAAGAACAAAGCAAAATACTTATGCACTTGAATGAACAAATGAAAGTAATCCAACAGATGATTCACAAATTGCACAAGTGTTGAAGAAATCTCATATATTGATAGAATAACAAAAACAAAGATAAAAGAACTTGGATTTACGAGTTGCACCAAGTTATAAGAACAAGATAAATGAAACAATCAAATTCACGAATTGCATGGAATGATCATCTCTTTGAAATTCACAAATTGCACCCAAAAAGTCCAAGTGCGAAGCACCGTTTTTTATCTCTCAACAATAGTCCTCACTCTAGTGATTTTGCCAAAAGATGTAAACTAGAGTGCTAAGGGTCCTATTTATAAAGATTACAAAGTAGAAACTCCCAAAAGGTCTATTGAAAAATAATTAAATAAAAATAAATAAATAAAAGCAATAACATAGTTGGCCAATGCCAAGTTGGCCCGTGGCATGCATTGGCCCATGGATGAGTTAGGATGGTGCATGGCCTTCGGCTAGGTTGGTCTAGTCCATGGCTGGTGGGCACGGCATGGCGCCATGCAAGGGCCTGCTGGTGCTCATGGCATGGTGCCATGCAAGGCCTACTGGGGGTCGAGGCAATAAGCCATGCGTGCGTGCTGCATGGCCTAGGCAGGTGGCCTGAGCGTTGGTTCGGCATGGCCGAAGCAGGTGGCCAGGGCATTGGTGCTGCAAGGCATGGGCTGGAGCCATGCGTGGATGGTATGCCTGGTGGGCATGTCACTGGCCTTGCCTGCAAGGCACGGGCTGGAGCTGTGCGTTGGATGGAATGCCTGGTGGGCATGCCACTAACCTTGCTGACATGCTGGGCGTGCAGCAGAAGGACCTATCCTGGGGCGCAAGCATGAGTGTGCTCAAGGCTGCGTGGTGCTGGGTTAATGCACACTGGGCATGCGCACGGAGGCGTGCGCGTGCTGTGCTGCGTGCGCTGGGCATGTCCTGACATGCTGATGGCCAAGCCATGTGCTACTGGTGCTGGCCTGGCATGGCCCAGGTAGAGGCCTAGGTGTGGGCATAGCGTGCGGTGCATAAGCAAGTGGCACCGAGGCGCACACATGGGCGTGCTCCGGGCCATGCGACGCTGGGGCTTGCACAGGGGTGCAAGCATGGGCGTGCGCATGGGCACACGCATGGGCATGTAGTTATGCTTGCGGATGGCCGTGTGCTTGTATGCCCACATGGGCCTGCAACGCATGGGCGTGCACAGGGTCCTGCAGCTCAAGTGGATGTGCAGGGACATGTGTGGTCTGTCTGTGGGTATGCTGGGTGCCTTGTGCGTGACAAGGCACTGGCCAAGGTATGCTTGTGGCATGGTCAAGGGCATGTCATGGCAGGGGCCATAGCATGCATGCGGCCTGACTATGGTGCTGTCAGGTGGTTGCCATGGCAGGAGTCATGACAAGTCTGTGGTGCTGATGGGCTGATGATGCTGTTGGCCAGGCTGATGGGCGCTGTGGCTGCCAGGTGGCCATGCTGATGGACTGTTGAGCATGCTGATGTTCGTGCCATGCATGTCAATGACAATGTGAAGGCATGGCTTGTGGGGCTGTCAGGGCATGTCAGCAGTAGTGTCAATGTGCTGTCAAGGTTGAACCATGGTACGGTCAAGATGGAAAATGTGAGCCATGTTCTAATTGACCCGTGTCATTCCTGCAATCTTCCTAGGGCATACACTAGACCCTTAGGGAAGTCCTCCAAAGCTGGTTGACCCCGGGAGTGGCGCCATCTTGGATGTCCATGCATGCCTAGGACCTTGTCCTAGGGTTGGTTTTGATGGGGTCCTGACGGGATAATGATAGGCGTCGATTTTTCAGTTGCCAAAACTTTGAGATATGTTATTTCAATCTTATTTGCTAAGAAGTGAATGGTAATCCTTGTTTGCTAATGTGTTGGTTGATTTTGCAGGCTTGACATTCTTGCGGATATTTTTGTTAGTTTGACCCGGAAATACCATCATATGGCGAGAAGAGAATCAACCGTTTAAAAATTGAAATTCAAAAGATACAACTAGCAATGGATATCCAAACAACTCGACATCGACTAGAAATAGAGATTGAAAGACGCAAGAGAAAGATTGAGAGAGTCATTGTAGTTTTAGTAATTTCAATGTCACGGTACTTTGCTTAGGCATGTTTTTTGGGAAATTCTAAGACAATATGTAATCTTTGAAATTAATGTAATTTCATGTAATCTTGTGTGGTTGTGTAGTATTGGATAATCCAAATCCAAATCTAAATCTAAATCCAATTAATAGCATGATTACGATTATGATATTACATCAATAAAGAGTTACAAAAATGACAATTACAAAAATAGGTTCAATACAATCTCAAGATTACAATTAATGATCTAAACACATCAATGCAAAAACAAGTTCAATAAAATCCCAATATTACAAATTTGTCTCATGGCTTCTACCAATCAAAAAGTATTGAAGTCCCGATAGAAAGCCTTTACAGTGTTGTCCTATAGGGGCATAAAAAAATGTTGTAAGTGGCGGCGCAATTCACTAAAAAAATTATCAAAATATTTTAGTTTTACATTACCTATGAGTGATGAGCAGTCTAAAGAGTTGAAAATTTTTTTGGCTCATATGTCCAAACTTGATTTTGTTGATCCTATTGTTAAAAGTATAATTTGAAAATAAATTAAATAAAAAAAACAACAAAACATTTAAACCAAGTGAATCATAAATTTAGTATACAACATTAATAAAAATGAACCTCAGCTTCATTGTGCAATCGCCTTTTCGTACTGGATTTCTTAATACTCTTTTTAGTGGGGTGTACTTTTCTCTTAGATGGTGGTCTTCCTTTACTTCGAACTACCAACGGACTAAGAACTCTAGGGGTCAAAGCCTCCGTCGAATGAGTTGTATCAACTGTGTTGCTAGTATCATGATTAGTGATACTAGGGTATTGTATCTTCCACTGTTCTATCTGACTAATCGATTTAACACAACTGCTCTCAGCCTTTGAAGCATTAGAATATAGTTCATAGAAGCAATTTTGGATCCTATCATACTTTTGTGCATCGTCGATGCTAGAAGTGTCATAATTACTTTTCATGAATGTGTATTTTTGCTTTACATCTTTCCTCCATTGATACAAGATGTATTTTGATGGTATTATATGCCGGCCCATCTGAGTTAAGACATGGAAAGCGTGCCTGCACAAAATACTCTTAAACTTAAATAACTTACAACTGCATTTTACATCAAGGAAATCTTGATCAAATTCCACATTAAAAGTTACACGTTTTAATTAGTCATTACCAACTTGAACCTCATCCACAACAACGAACGTATATCTACCATCCTCACACCCCATCTCCTTAGTAGTCAAATATAGAAATCCTTGCAATTCCTCTTGTATCTCTTTGAATTTAGCAAGAATATATGTACTTTGAAATTGCTTTTCAAGAGGATAGCGATTGATGCAAAGAATGTCCTGTGTTAAAGGAATTGAAGTTAGCAATTACTTCATTCTCTACCTTCCTCCTAAGGGCCGAATCATACTGGTCAACAAATTGCTTCACATTAGTTCTAGAGTGGATGTAGTCATCAAAAAATACATTCATTCCTTCACTTCGCTGTGTGGTTGACGTTCCTGCCCAAAATGTGTCTCTAACATAGGCCTGCACCCAATAATGTCGATCACTATATAGTGATACTAACCATGCATTCTTATGCAAATCATATGTATCGGGTATACGGCACCAATGTTCATCAAACTCATGCTGACTGAAAGAGTCATATACACACCTGTATATGGTACTCTTAATTTTCTCATGTCGGCAATGTGAGCCAAATTTCTCAAGAAACTTTTTCATTATATGCCACAAGCAGAATTGATGCTTAAAAGTTGGAAACGCCATTGAGATTGCAATTTTCATGTCCTTGTCTTGGTATGTGATGATTGCATTTGGCGATTGGTTATTCATACACTACAACCATGACTCAAATAACCACTCGAATGTATCTACGTTTTCAATGGATATCAATTTGAACCTAAATAAGATTGAATGTCCATGGTGGTTCACACCCACAAATGGTGCAAAAAACATTTTTATATGCATTAGTAAGATATATTGTATCGAATGTAATCACATCCCTGAATGATTTATAAACAGCTCTACTCCGGACGTCTACCCAAAACACATTATTTAACCACATCTTATTGTCAACATCAATCTTATAATAAAACTTTGGATTTTTTTTTTCATATTTTCGAAATAGTTACATAGAACTACACCACCTCCAATCCCGAGGCGAAGTCGTCATGCTTTGTCAATGTAGTTTCGACACTCCTCCCTAAATGTTACATTCTCATAACCCCCCGTCTCAACAATCACAGACTTGAAGTTTTTGGACAACCTTATTCCTATATCGTCATTTATTTCAAGTCTCTTAGCAATACGAATATCAACCTTCTTAAAGTATCTGAAATGTCTTACATTTCCCAAACTACAGGCGTGTGTGTGATCCAATATAACCTTAGATATAGTATATCCACTTTCAATATTGAATACCACATTAATCCTAACCTTACACCTCATATTTATTATTTGTCTTGGTTGCATAACATTGGCAACCGTACTCTTCGATGTTCCTGCTCACGCGCATGTCAAGCAAAACCATCTTATCGTCCCATCGTTATCCTATCTAATATTTCTTTTGGATACTCCAAACCCCTTTTTCTTACCATACTTCATATAATAAACATGCACTTCTTCTACAGATGAAAATTGCATTCCAACCGTAGGTTCTTCAACAGTTTCATCCCCTCCAATCTCTTTATCAATTCCTACCTTATCACACTTATTATTTGAAAATTCTCTATTGGCATCCATTGCAACGTTCAAATTGTCTACAAATATACAACATGTGAAACAAGAATATTAAATTAAAGCTTTATAAAAATAATTGTAATACGAGAGCTAGAGATGAGTATATAATGAAATAAGTATTATGACATCTATTGAATATTTAGTGCTGCATGCCTAAAAAATTAGCATGGACAACATTTCATTTTCATAGGAATTTCAGTTTTCACAAGCATTTTCACAAACATGTCAACTGCAATCCCTTTTTTCACAAATGTCTCCATCATTCCATTTACATTCCCTTCATTAGTACAATAAGTAAGGATCATAACAATACATTTACAACATAGCTCAAAAGAAAAAAAAAATTCGGACAAGCAACAAAAAATTGTAGAGATCGACCTCCCTAGTGCAGGGGAAACTGAGATAAAAATAAAAAAATAAAAAATTTAGCTTGGAGATTACATCGGAGAGATGGCCGAGAGGGGACCATGAATTGGTGGGGCTCAAACTCGTGAGGCTGGGGACAGTGAAATGGTGGGTCTGGGGAGGGTGAAATCGATGGGGCTGGGGAGGAAAAAAAAAGTTGTGGTCGGAGATGAGTTTGGTTGATCGATGGGCTCGGGGGGTCGATGGGGGAGAAGGAGAGCAAGGGCATATACGTGGGAGAAAAGGGAAAGGAAATTACAGTACCATTGCTTTGTGTTTTAAAATGAATAAAGTAGTTAAACGTGTAGGACCACGTCGAGCGGGATATCAAAACGGGATGTTAGAGCGGGGCCAATAGCATTTTTCTTATTAAAAAGGTCAAAGTACCACTGTTTTTATGTAAGCTGATGCGGTAAGCTTCTATATCAACGATGTGTTTGGTGCGTAAGTAATGAAGTTTGCAAATAATTTTTAACTTTTATTTTTATTTTTTTTATTTTCTAGAATAGCTGTATAGAAGGCTTCCACAACAATAATACATCAAAGGTATATTGAGTGGCCTTTTACCTGCAAGATCCACTATCAAACTCATGATAGCCTCTTCACTAGCTATGGCTATAACAACAAAAGCATTTGGGAAGGAAACTGATCTGTAAAGACATAGGGCATGCAAGTTCTGTGCAAACCGTTTGTATTTGTAGGTGTTGTGGATATATTTATGTGTATATCAATCACTGGACAATAATTAAAAGAATTTTGTTTTTTGTTTTTTGAAGACAGGGCTGATGCAAAAACTCGATCCCCTAAAGAGAAATTGGAGAATATGTGAGGATGGACATCGTCTCATAAGATGTAGATGTCTTATGAGAGAGGATGGAGAAATTTGGATCAAGAAACGTTTATTGTGCAACACAATGAAGAAATAAGTAGAATATGTGCACAATTGTATTAATATGTACTTTATAAGATTGATTGAAATGAAAAATGAAGAAATCTAATGGAGTTTCACTTTCTACTCGTTCTCTTTGAGAGCCCTCCCAACTCAGGCGGAATGACCTAATTATCAAAGGCGTGCTCTACTGCTGTGACAAATGTATTTTTCACTTCTCTTTCCATCCTTTGAAAATGAGGTAAAAATAGCTCATTTGGTTATATAAAAATTTAGAGTTTTTCATTTTGTGTCAATATAATTGTACAGGCTCAAACTTGAAAGGTAAAGGTAAAAAAATAAAAGTAAAAGTAAAAATGAAAATTCACAAAATCTGAAAAAAAAAAAAAAAAAAATCTCATGCTAAGGAAAAATTCTCTGTAAACATGTTTTCAATTCTCTCCATTTCTTTTACAAATTTAAATATAATTTTTCAAAAGCAAGCCCAACATAATTTCGAAAGACTCACAAACCACAACATATTTTGTAATTGTAGGAGCCCACAAATTAATGGGTTAGCCCATAAATTTTCCTACGCTGTTGAAGCAAACCCATTAAACCCAACAGCATCATCGGTCTACAGTCACAAACGTTGAAGATAATGTTTGTTTCTTTCAGATTCACAAACCACACGCCGACTCCGGTGAGTCTATGCTTTTACTCCCAAACTCCTGAACAACCTTTGTTCGTAGATTTCCTGCAAAACCCAAAACTTGAGCAAAATCACAATGTCAATTCTCCAAAACTCTCTCTCAATCCAGACTCTCCCGCAACAGCTCTCATTCTCTAAGGCTTTGACCGGTCCGACCCTCATATTCTTCCGCCCGAAACTCTCGTACCCTTTGCTCCAAAGCCAATCCATCACTACCAAAACGACGACAATTCGGATGGGTGGAGGGCCCAGGACCTACCCGGGCGGCGTCTCCAAGTGGCAGTGGAAGCGAATGCAGGCTAAGAAATCCAAGCAGCTCCTCAAGGCCCGCCTCTGCCGCGAGCGCCAGATTTACGAGATGCGCAAGCGAGCCGAACTCAAGGCAGCCGTGTCTGAGCTCGAGAGGCCCTGGGAGGTCGTCGAGAAGGCCCCTAACTTGTTATCCGTCGACGCAGACGAGCAAGTGAAAGTCTTGGCCGACAGGTTCCAGAGGCCTGGCGGTTTTGACTTGTGGACTGAGAGGGACGGCCCCCAATTGTTCAATACCGTAGATGACCTACCCTCGGCCAGGTTTTTCCCTAAAGGGGTTGTTCACAGTATTAAACCCTATCGAAGAAATGCTGGGTTTGATGAATTAAACGGTGCCGAGGAGGGTTTGCGATCGGATTCTGGAAATGGCAGGGCAGTGGGAGAACAAAAAAATGCGTTTAAGAGTAACAGGAGAAGTATTGTGAGGAAATCGACAGGTGCGTCTTCTAGTGAATGGGAGGGCCAGGACTTAGATGGCTCGGAAACGAAGGGTTCTTATCGGAAAAGTAATTTGGAAGCATCGGGGGTGAATAGCGGAAAGGGGAAGACAAGTAATGGGAAATTAAGGAAGAATGAGAATAGGAGGCTTGCGAGTGCGGGTTCGAATGGTTCGAGTGGGTTGAATTATGGACAAGTAGGCTTCGATAGAAAACGGAGAGGGAAGGGTTCCATTAAGCGTGAATATGAGTTGAATGATTCCCACTCTGATGTTTATGATATGAGTTTGCAAGAAGATGGAAGATTCAAGTTCCAACCGAAGAATGGCCGTTAAGGGTGTATTTGAAATTGAGCCATTTTTTAATTCAGCAATCATGATTTCTATATTGAAGAATTGGAGCTTTTGTGAGGAAGATGGTCTCTGCTGGAAGATTCTATGGAGTTGTTTGGTGATATGCCATCATCGAGTTTATGCAAGTGCAGTGATCATGAGATCGATGATCAGGCAAAGAGCTACAGTCTCTAATGTATGTGCGTACATATATATTATACTCTCACTTTTGGTGACTAGGTTGTAAATTAAGGCTTTAGTAGTTCTATGCTGGCATTGTTGAATGAAAATTTAGCTCCTTTGAGAGTATATGTTACCCTCTCTTCTCCTGAACTTAATGTCACTCAATCGATCAATGTTCATCTATATTAATAAGTGCCACACAGTGCCTTTGAACTCAATTTGTGGATACTTCTAATGGTACGATAAAAAAGAAAAGCAGGACCTTAAAATTAATTCTTTGCATTGCTGTTACATGGGTTGGGGTTTCTTTCCATACTTCTATCATTGAGTTGTACTTAAAGTAGGTAAGTAACATGTTGAATTCAGATTGCTCTAAGTTATTTCGTTCTGTATCATTGAGGCTCAACTGCGTACATTGATGAGTGAGTGGCAATCTCAGTGTGATTTAGAAGACACAAGCTTAAACAAAAAAGTTGAATCTTTCTAGAAAGTACATCATTTGAAATGTATCATATGTGATGTCACCATGTTTTTTTTTAATGGACATAAGTACCGTCTTATTACATAATGTACAAAATTGATTATTTTTATGGACTCATTGACAAGGTATTATTCAAAAGATGCAAATCTACTGCTGTTACAATTTTTCTTATTGGTATATGTCTATAGTCATATACATGTTGTATTAAAGAGCATAAACATACCGTGTAAAACTGAACATATGATTCTTGGAGGTACAGGGGGTTCCTCATTTAAGGACCATCGTTGTATTACATTCTTGAAATTCGCATCAAAGTCAAATTATAGATTGTGCCAATATTGATACGTGCTGTCTCGAGTATAATTTAGCATAAACATGGTCCTCCCAATCCTGATTGATGCGTAATAATCCTTATCTTCATGTAACTCATTCTCCAATTTAAAAAGGTGACTCGTCTTTCTTTGACATATTTTGTATATCACAGTGTCTCCTTGACCCATCTTGTACCCAATTCTCTCATGGCATTTTGACTAATGGCAATCATTTGTCTTAACACTATAAGATGTTCATTACGTTTCCATTTGACAACATTGTCAACCTTCATATTCGCTATAAGCTTCTGACCTCCACATCTTTTAAGTCTTCAGGCACGAGTGGTTTAGTGGGGTGTTGCACTCATCTTCTTCTACCCACTGAACCCATCTTAGTGGTTTCCATTTTCTATTTACAGTTGCTCTCAACTTTAATTCCACTCACTTGAGTAATGTTTGAGGGTTAGGCTTACCTCACTTAACCTTTGATTTGCAGATAAGAAATTGTCTATTCCTGTGAGTAGTGATTGCGTATGTTCTTTTTGTGCTTGGCAAATACTTGGAAGGCTTGGTGTTTTTTTTTCCTGCTCTTTTTTTCTGAAATAGATTGAGATGCTCTGATGGATAATAGCAAATGAATGGGCCAACTAGCAAAAACTGTTTATCAATTTCTTTAGCCTACTGTTTTTGGTATCTAATTCTGGAGTTCTTGTATGATTTGATTTTTTTTTTGCTAAGACCGCTATAGGAATTAAATTTACAAGTTAGAATATGCGTCTGATTGCTAAACCAAGGTCTCATTACCTCATCGATTGGATTAAGATACCAAATGGTTTATTCGATAATGACAATATAAGAGGGGTGGCTTGCTTTTTCTTTGATCATATGGTTCTGACAACAGATGCTGTTAATTATTGGGCTGGCTCTGGTAGTCCAGGGCCATGACATTAGTGGCTAATTATGCTATCACTGCTGCTCGTACCATGGAGATCAGGTGGAAGCTGCTCCTGTTATTTTCAGTGCTACCACGACTCAGTGGTGGGAGAGCTAACATTACTGATCTCACAATCACTGTGGAGAGTAGCAGTGGGATTATTTATGCAAAAATGGTACATTCTGGATCTGTGAAAAGGAAAATGCCATATACCACTCTTATCCTACTTTTATCCTGATGTGATGATGGGTGCATCATCCATCTATATGAGTTTCATTGCTTGCAACTTGCAAATGTATTTGTATATAAAAAATACTATTCATTCAACCTCTTATCATTTTTTGATATGGTATTAAATGATTGACAAATTAGTAAAAATAATAAACATTTTTCAATTATTTGATGCCGATAAAATGTTGGTTGATAGATTGATGAATAACATTACTTGAGAATAGTTATTTATCATTTTTTCATTATTTTTTGATGTGACATTATATAATTAAGAATAAGATATTATCTTTAAATTATTAGTTAATCATTTGATTTCACTTCAGGAAATAATATTTAGTATGCTAACTAAGAAAAAAAGAGAGAGAAAAGACAAAATATTTAGTATTGATCACTGCTATAAAAAGAAATGAAAAGATGTATGGATGTTGCTTTTGCCCAAATTCCAAGTCTGGGGCAAAGTTTTTTGATGGGGGAGGGGACAGCCTTGCCGCGGGTTGATCACTTAGCTGGTCGCTATGACCATCTTCAATCTTGGATGAAGAGTGGGTGAATTGGGGACCAAATTGCAATATGGAATTGTTGAAAGGATGCAACTTTGACCGGTATGGCCCATTGTTAGGCCCTAGTATTGTTTGTTTTTACTTTTTATTCATGTGCATGGATGTAAGCATCTAAAAAGATTTCATGTCTTAATTCTTGGGATAGACCTATTCAGATCTTATTTTCAGTTTTTGTCGTATTATATAACTATTTATCATCCTTTTTAACCATCATATTTTCATTATTATTTATCATTTCAAGAAAAAATAGTGCATAAAAATTATGGGCAACAGGAAACTAATTGGCAAATCATATCAATATTCAATAGATCTAAATTCAGAACATTCACATTGATCTATGCATCTCCATATGCAAAGTCATATTTGCATAATATGAGCCTAAATTCCTCTACATTAGCTTATGCATCTCCAAATATTTTACTAGCTATGAACAATTTTTATGTAAATTTAGAGATCTATTATTCACTCCACAAAATATATTTTACTCATTATTGCTCTCCTCCCGCTCTCTCTCTCTCCAACATCCCCCCTCCCCTGAGGGGATTATTTTATGAGCATAAGGGATTCATTTTTTGTGTATATAAATTTGACGTATTTTATTATAGAAATTGCTAAATTTGGATGCATGAAATTGTTGTTTTTGAGCATAAGTTAAATAATGGAATTTCTACTGGGTGCTAATTGCAAACTCAAAAAAAAAAAAACATTTAGGCAAAAAATTAATAATATTTTATTATTATTTTATTTCAAATATGCATAAGTCAATGTAGAAGTTTTGTTTGAATGATAAAGTGGATCTCCAAAAGAGATGATTTTGCATATGCATATGCATAAACAAATATGAATTCTCAATCATAGATAATATATATTATAAATTTATAATTATTTAGATCAATTATCAATCTAAATACCAAAGATGTCAAAACCAGAATCCTAAGAAAGTAGTAAAACAATCAGCACAGAATTTTTGTTATCAAAGTGAAATATCATTTACTCTAATTTTTGGGTCAAGACAACGTTGAGCTGTTTTGACCTAGTAAACTTTGGAGTTTGAAGAATTTTGTGAAACATGGATTTTTATAGAGTTAAGTCAGCTTTCTAATGCCACGAAGCTCATCTCAATATGATGTTCGAATAAAAAAGTTAAGGTTGATTTACTCTAAGTCGATCTCATCGGGTCTTGCGAATTTGTAAGTTTTGACTTTGTTTCAATTGCAATCTAGACTCTACCCAATGTATTTACAACTCCATTAGACTAGGTTTCACCATAGAAATACATCAATGAGTTATTATATGTTCAAGTCGGTGTGCAAAGTACATAATTCACATAACTTAAATGGTAATATTTGATTTGTAAGACTCAAATATTAAAATGAGTAATTTTACTTATAAGCTGGTGTGGAAAACACATTTTTTTACACCGTTGACACTGGTTTACAAATAGAATCTCTCTTTTAAAATTTATCTTTCGAATCAAATTATGTTATATTATAAAAATTTTATTAGGAGCGCTCTATACACAGGCTTGATAATAGAATTTTTCTATGCCAATATATGATTTTTACATCAACATACATAATTTCCTTTTTACTGTTTTCCCTTTTTTTATGAATGAATGAGAATCCTTCTTTGAGGATTTTAAAAAGAATTTCCAGTTTAAATTTGTGTATTTTTACATGATCATCAGTTACAACTGCATACTTGTTCTAGGAAATGAAAAAGAAAAATTAAAACTCATGATATTGATATGAAGGTCCATTTTCTTTAGTCTATCCCATCTGTTCAATGCATGAGTTTCTTAACTTTCATTTCTTTGACAAGAAAAAAGAGAGATATTTGCTAGCTCGATCGTCGGCAAACTTTTTGAATGCGAAATAAAGTAATGACACGTGAGGATTTTCGCAGAATCAAAAGGAAGATGGCTATGAGTCGGAGTAAAAGATGTTCTAATTAGTTCGAAGACATTGGAAAAAAAATAATACGTGCATGCCCTTTAATTGACAGTACATTCCGGAAAGTGCATGCATGCAGGGACCAGACAACAGCGATCGAATTAAAGATAAACCGTCCACTTCGCTTCAATCAAAATTAATTTGACACAAACAGGCACCAAACACTGAAAACTCTCACGTTCAAAATGCTTTTCTTTCTAATGAAAAACATCCATCAATTCTGCAGATTAAAGTTTATATTTTGCGACCGTCTCAAAAAGTGATTTGCGATATATATGGAATGTTATAAAAAATTTGAATATCTATCTCGAAATACAAATTAATATTAGATCGATTGGCAGCTCATGGTTTGACATATTGAACAAAAGATACTCTCATCTCATTCACTACAATAGAAGTGGTTTTTTGGGACAAAATTTTTAATCTCAAAAAATTGTGTTTTCGTCTCAAAATATTTCTTGGGTTCCAATGACGGTATCCCAAAATATATTTTAGGACGAAAATATCAATTTTGGCGCAAAAAATATCTTTTGGGACGAACTTGAGAGAAATCGTTCATTTGTGTTCAAATGAAATATTTTTTTGGAATGATTGAATTTCGTCCCAGAATCACGTTCGAATAGTACAAACTTAACATTCGAACGCCAAATATGTTCAAACACATCCTTCATGA
Organism: Cyclocarya paliurus; assembly: GCA_029856935.1. Classification (NCBI taxonomy): domain Eukaryota; kingdom Viridiplantae; phylum Streptophyta; class Magnoliopsida; order Fagales; family Juglandaceae; genus Cyclocarya; species Cyclocarya paliurus. The sequence goes on along the minus strand of CM056955.1, from coordinate 29,120,726 downwards.
TTTCTCGATTGATACCAATTCGTTCGACCAAATATGCATGAGGAAATGTTTGAACAAACAATTTTATGGTCAAACAGTAAAATATGTTTGAATCTATAGGGTAAGATATTTGATAGGACCATGATAGGATCGAACGATTTCTTATGAGATGACATTTGAGCATTTATTTCATGTTCAATGATTTCGTTCAAACGTTTTTCGGTCATTCAAAAGGTAACTATTTTATTTTACCTAATAATAAAAAACCAAATATAAATACATAATATTTAAAAAAATACATTACAATTTATTCAATACCAATAAAAGTAGTCTTATAAGTGTGAACTAAATAAATAAAACAATAGTAATAACATTCTTCGTATAGAAATAGATCTCAAAATCTGTATGTAAAATGTAAATCAGTTGGTTGGAGGCCTGGACTGTTGCATAAACATATGCATTTGGAATTGCACCTTAATAAATCTCTGTTCGAACTCTTTATTTTACATTTAAACGATATAATAATCTATTCAAATGGTAAGTCAATGTCCTGCTAAGTTTATTGACTTAATCCAACAATTTTTCATTCGATCATATAAAATATATATTCAAACATTGATTAACTTTGATGTTCAAACGTTGTTGGATGTTGTTTGAATGGTAAGTCAATGTCCCGCTAAATATTGTCACTTAACGCGCCAAATTCTCATTCGAACATATATAATGTTGCCAAGATGACTAACACAAAATGGGGTGAATTGGGTTGTATTTAAAAATTCACAATTATAAATTAAATACACAATATGAAATATGAACAAAATACGAAGCAGCAGTAAATAAAAAGATTAAGGGTAAGAGGAAGCAAATTCAGTATTTTAACGAGATTCAACTCTACTGCCTACATCCTCGCCTCTAGCTACCCATTGAAAATTTCTAAATTTACTATCCAATCTCCTTCAGGTGGAAATAGAAACCTATTACTTATTTGACCAGTACCGCTACAAAGAATCTGTGTAAAACACCATCTACACTTTTAGTCACCTTACAAGTTGTGATCCAACGTCTATTCCCTATGTAGAACACCTTCTACACTTGCAATCACTTTACACGTGGTAATTTAACGTCTATTCCCTGTGTAAAACACCTTCTACACTTGCAATCACCTTACACGTGGTGATTCAACGTCTATTCCTTATGTAGAACAACTTCTACGCGTATAAGGATTATATACATCATTTTACTGATACAAGAGCTGATAGTGGATAGGTTATCAGAAAACACTCATCAATGAGTAAAATAAAAATAATACAATACAAACTATATCTCTCTCAAAATGAACAAGGGTTTAGGCTAAATGCTTAGAGAAAAGAGATTGAAAGTTTTGAATGAATGTTATATACTCTTGTTGTTGTATATATTATTCTTAATTTGAAGAATTCAAATGAGCTATTTATATGCATATGAGATTTTATTTTCAAATTTAAAAGAATTCACATGTCAAAAACAACATCATTCATTTCAAAATTTTCAAATCAAAGTTGTTCTTTCTTAAAATTTTCAAAGACAATATCATTAACTTTTTAAAATTTTAAAATCAAAGTTTTACATTCTTAAAATTGTCAAAATTTCAAACAAAACATGCATATGTGAAAGATGACAATCAATCATTTTTTAAAATTCAAATTTTTAATCATGTCATGCACATGTGAAAGATGATAACCAATCATCTTATAAAAATTTAAATTTCAAACTTTTAATATTCAAATATGTCAAGCACATGTGAAAAATACAATTTGATGTTTTATGAGAAAATATTAATTTTGAGTCTTAATCCAATTTTGAATTTTATCAAGAGACGTACAAAATTACTTTTAGAGCTTCATTTGCGAGTTTGTTCCCTTTCTTGCTCATGCTTAGTTCATTGATGTGTTTGGCTTCATTGTGTAGACAACTTGAGCTTGAGATTCCTTTATACTTGAATTCATTTATTATTATTAAAATCTATATGTAGATATATTATTATATGACGCTTGAAACCTTGTGTTCAACATATAATATCCGTTCAAATTTTTATTTTATTTTGTTTGAATGTTTTTGGTCGATGTTCGAACGGTTATTTTATTAGGAATGAAATTTGTCTTCCCTACATTTACCGTTCGAATGGTATACACCTTTCATTGTTTTTTAAGAACAAAATTTGAATTTCATCTTTACATCTCATTTTTTGGGATGATTTTCATTTTGTCCCCAAACAAAAATTGTCCCAAAAAAGAATTTTTGTTGTAGTGATTTTATCTCATCACATCTTATCTCAATATCCAAACACTACAAGCATAAACGTCACTTTTAAATTTTTAATTTTTTCATCTAATTATTATCCAATCATTATAACTTTTTCAAACTTTCAAACAAAACACAAAAAATAATTCAATTTTTTCCGTCCCAAAATGAAAATAATATTAAAAAGTTATATTATAATAATATTTTAATTTTATAATATTTTTATTCAACTTTTTCGCTCCTTTAATTTCCAAAAACCTATAAAAATCTTAACTCAAATCATTTTACTTCTATTTATAAATCATCTAATTTTATCTCACCATTCAAACCAGGTCTAAACCTTTTATATTTTCCAAAATTTCTATGTATCTATTTAATTTGATGACAAATTCATTACCCTGCTAGCTACGTGCATGCGGACGACGGCCTTGTACTTGGTGAGTTTTTTTAGTAAATAGAGAATCTGAAGTACCAAGACACCCAACCTAGAAAGATTTGGTGATGAAGAATTGAGTGCATTAAATATTAGTATGAAACCAATCTCAGTGATGAACTCATGGAGCTCCATCCACATTTTTAAAGGCTTCTTGGAGGAGGACACCTCCGATGTCATCATGAAGATCATATTTTTATTTGAGGATCAATATAAATTAATTCCGAATTCGAGGAGGTGCATGTATTTCTTACTCGCATATGCTATATATATAATGCGAAGAAAATTCCGACTAATCCCAGGAATATACAGCCTTAATTTCAACAAAAAATTTCTTGCAAGTAATGAATACATACATGATACCTTATTTGAGTACCACATGGTAGAAATAAAAGAATATTTAACTCAATTATATACAAACTATTATTGTTTTTATTTTAAAAGTTAAGCATAATTTACAACCAAAGCATATATAATGAATTTATGATCCACTCCAATCCGCAAGTATTCAAACCACTGCCTTGGATAATGGAGCAGATGATAGGATAGCCCCCAATCAGTGTGGTGGGACTAAAGGCGACGACCGAGTATCCCTCTCAAAAAAGGATGAATCCCACCAACGCAAGCAGTATATATTACTATTCTCTAAATTTCAAGTACGTACAAGCTACATGCATGTTTTTTCCCCTTTTTTCGCATTGAAACTAAGACTATTATTTTGTTGAATAAAAATAATGTTAGAATGTTTGGATAGTAAGTTGAGATGAGATTATATGAGATGAAAATTGAATAAAATATTGTTAGAATATTATTTTTTTAATATTATTTATATTTTGAGATTTGAAAAAATTGAATTGTTCATTATATTTTGTGTAAAAATTTAAAAAAATTATAATGACTAAATGATGTAAGCTGAGAGACTTTTTGTAGCCAAATAACCCGACCCATATGTCTATCAAACGTACGTATTCCTTCCAATACGACTAGATAACCTAGTATTCGGCCTCCAATTAATTCTTTCACACATAAGTTTAAAAATAATTTATAAGTTAGTGCTTAAATACATGAACTTTTTGTGAGATTCAGAATAATTATTAAAAAAAAATTTTAATTTATAAATAAATATTTTTTCATCCTATAATTGATGTATGTGATAAACTTTCGAATCCGTAGTAGTAAGCTTTTTCTTTTAAAGGATAAGCACAAATATTTGACTTTTTCACCAATTAACTTATATTATCCAAATCATGAATTGGATCTTGTATGTCAACAAACCCATCAGACCGAACTTGATATTATAATTAAGGGCTGCTTTGGATTCTGAGAGAATATGATATAGTTTTAGATGAAAGTTATAAAAAATATTGTTAGAATATTATTTTTTAATATTATTATTAAATTGATATTTGAAAAAGTTAAATTATTTATTATATTTTGTGTAGAAATATAAAAAAATTATAATGATGAGATGAGATAAAACACTTTCTAAATCCAAATAGAACTTAAGTTTTAGAATGAATTTTAAGAAGAACAATGAGAAGTAACCTGCATGCATGTTTTTTTTTTTTTTAAGAAGTGTTAAGTCTATAAAAAAAAATACTTTATAAAAGAAGTACTAGTTTACATATTATCGACATAACTTAATGTGATATGTCATATCCATTTTATATTTAATAATTTTTTTTTTTTTAAATACATGACTAGAAGTACCACAATATCATTTTTTAGGCCAAGTAATATTTCTTTTCTGAGTGGCAATTAAAAGGTGCATGGGCCTCATGATATCTATCAGTACTTCTGTAACAATGCTTTCTTGAGCAGGATTGACTATTGGACAGATGCCAATAGCATAAGGAGAAAAGAATATTTAGGCAGCAAGAAACACATGCATGGTACCTTGAACATGGGTAATTTAATGTCATAACACCCAGAGTACATGATGAGCCCTTAATTTGCTTAATTGAATAATACAGGACAAGAATAATTCCCATGCCACCAAGTATATATGGCAAAATTAAGCCGATGGTGGTGCCAAAAGTAATGAGCAAAAAAAGGCCATATTTTGACCATTTAATTTCCATCGTTTTTAATATGCTAGCTACTTATGCTGTGAGAGTGTTCTGTCCACCAAATGAAAAGTAAATCATGCACTTCAATTTATAACCACAGCCACTGAAATCTCATGTTGGTCAGTACTATATATATATATCATGAGAGTACTACAGTTGACCTTACCCATAATTTAAAATAGTTTACATGATTTGTGGCTGAGTTTGATTGGAGATTCGAATATCTATCTAAAATTCTCAAGGCCCCACAACTTTTTGTGAACATTCTCATTTTCAAGTTTACACTCATCGTATCCATTAATGGAACATAAGAGAAGATCAAAATTAGTTGCCTGTAGTAGTAGTAGTAGTAGTACTTAATCATACTGTTTCCTTCCACTTATACTTTGTCATTATTTTATGAAATATGGCAGGCTCTATTACTCAAGTCATTCTTCAAAAGGGTTTCTTTAATTTCTTCACCTATATAATTATCTTAAAAGCTATCCTAATCTAATATATACCACTAACTAGCCATGATTTCTGATGAGGTCTCTTGGCATGACAAACACCATTAATTTCCACTGGATGGATATGCATATATATATATATATATATATATATAAATATATAAATGTCTGTGCATGCTTGGTCAAGATCGATCACCATATATATTGTGTAGGTGTGTAGTTGGAATAATTATAGGGTCGATCGAACAGTATATGTTCTTGGTTCAAAAGAGATCATAATCATGAACGTAATTATTATATTCATTAGTTGGGTAACTTGTTAATTATATATTTAGGTGAAAATGGCCCATTAATTACAATTGTAATGATATCAAATAAGCTAGCTTTTTGCTATACTAATTTTCTTGGCATTATTACCTTTGGAAATATTAATATTAAATAAATATTTTCGTATTCATCTGATCTAGATTCATTCTTCTTGTTCAAGTTTATTAATCTAGATTTGAACTGTATATAGGCCGCGTTGAGGAAAGCCAGCACAATAAAAAGTGGCTTTACTATTTTTTATTTTCTTTTTCTTTTTCAAAAGATCAGAAGCGGTGACCACCTTCACCAGCCAAATCCAACTTGATCTGTCTTAATCTTCGTAGGACGTGGAATCCACGAATTAACTCCAAATTAATGTACGTGCAGTGTGAGAATAAAAGTGGATTCAAAACGTAGAATATAACGTAGCTAATTATTTACTCATTTGTCGTGCAATGATAACAGTTCTTTTCAGTCGTATGACTTGAGCTCCTTCTTTTTGGACTCTCGAAAGCAAGCACTCAACATGCAGATCAGATCGATTAATATTCCAGTAGTACTGTTGGGAAAGGGAAAGTCAAAAGTCGCTGTTATGGTTACCTATATATTATATGTATATATAAAAGACTGGATGGCGCCATTATCTTGGAGGCAATTCCCCAGCTAACTCATGTGATATGGAAGTGATAAAAAAATATGCACAAATCCATATCAGAAATTAAGCAAAATGATCATCAGAACCATCATTACGGATAATATCAAAACTCTCTTTTTCAACAAAAGTTATGGTCGGATAAGAGAGTATCCCAGATCATCCAAAATCTGTACCATATATCGTTTCAGGTGTCAAGAGCTCTCTCTTCCACTTAAAATCCATCACCCGTTTAAAAGTGCATGTACAAAAACACTATCTCGATGGACCATGACGCAGAAATTCAAATGAATTTCGGTTTGTAATATATATATATATATACATGCAGAAATGATCGAGAAATCCTAGCCAACTCAGAAGCAAGCTGGCCATCCATCCATCCAAAACTGGCCTGTATTAATAATACGTACCCCCTAACAGCACTGTGACGCGTGAACGGCATGTTTAATCAAGCTAGCTCCGCACCATCACCTCTATCCTATCCACATCCATTTTCTTCGCGTGGTGGGAGAAAAATGATTTCCTAATCTTCCTATTTTGAATATAAATTTATACAAAAATTAGAATCCTGGTCCAAATATGCAAAAGTTGAAAGCATTCCCAATTATCATGTGAAACAGAGATCACTGTCACATTAATTCCATAGTGATAATCCATGTACAAAAAGGCTTTAGAAATGGAGAAGATAACAGAAACCAAAAAAAATGAGAGAGAAGCAAACTTTGCATTAATCTTTGTGTAATAATAAAGATGTATTAAAAACTAAATCAGCAATACATGCAAAAGGAGAGGGGTAGGGTGCCCCAAACACCTATCCCACTCAAGTGCTTGCAATATATCAAAAAGAAAAAAGGGCAGTGGATGAATAGTTCGAGCAATGGTTCAACGATAAAACTGCTGGAAGAGAGTAAACTGAAAGGTGATGGTGGAAAGGCCGCCACAATTAATAAAGTGCGTACTATTTTGAGCAACTATTTTGATCCTTTTGTTGAAGAGTTTCTTCCTTTACATCCGTGCCTTCGTTAGAGAAAAATAAAAGGGTTAATTACACTTTGTCCATTTAAACTTTTACTCAATTTACAATATATCTTCAAAATTATTAATTGCATCAAAATGGACTCTCGAACTTTTAAAACTTCTCAATCCCCTCTTCCGTCTATCAGCAGTGTTAAATCTAATAGAAATTCACTGTAAAGATGTAATTTTTATCTAATTTGTTATCATTGATCATATAAAATATAAAATAATATATGTTATCAATTAATAATAAATTATTAATCATTAACCATATATAAATTAATAAAAAATTATTTAATGATTTATTATTTATTATTAATTGATAGCACATATTATTTTATATTTGATATGACCAATGATAATAAATTAGATAAAAATTACATCTTTACAGTGAATGTTATGCACATGAGCAGTACGTGCAATGAATTTTCATTACATTTAACGCTGATAGTAGACGGAATGGGGGGATTGGGAAGTTTTGAAAGTTCGAGAGTCCATTTTGATGCAATTAATAGTTTCGGAGGCACATTGTGAATTGAGTGAAAGTTCGAGAGGGCAAAGTGTAATTAACCCAAAATAAAAATATAACATAGCTAAGGAACAGATGCGTTGGTGGGATAGGTGTACTATGGAGTCCATCTTGAAGATTTGGTCTGGTACTAGTACGTAAGCCCCCACATGCTAGTTTGATGATGGCGATCCAGGTGTCGTCTTAAAAATCAAGGATTGGGAAGTTTGGTGAAATAGTAATGTGTGCGGACTGTATTAAGTGTGCCCAGAAGGCAATAAATTGAGACATGATTTCCTAATGAGAAAATCTTCTCATCACCGGTTTAAATTTTTTACACCATACACCTTATGTGGCATTTTGGTTCACTAGCAAATAAAAAATAAAACCGATTTTTGCTCCCAAATCATCTCTCGGCCAAAGACTCTTCTCCTCCCCTCTTCTCTGTGAATTTTCATCTCCCGGTGCCCGTGCTTCATCTCCATGTTCAAAATTCATCCACTAAAATAGCGCTAGCCTAGTTAGTGAAAATCAAACCAACCCAAAATTGAGATCAAGGAGAGAGAGTGAGAGAGAGAGAGGGGGTGGAGATTCGATGAGAGAGAACTTGAGAAGAGAGAGATTGATGAGAGAGAGAGAGCTTGAGAAGAGAGAGAGAGGGGTCGAAGAGAGTGAAAGAGTTTAAGGAGAGAGAGAGAGATTGAAATTAGCGTGATGAGTTTGACAAAAAAAAAACTACGTTATGTGTGGGGTGTGGGGTGAGGGGTGAATAGTGATTGATGTATAGGATATCACTTTCTTAATTCCTACCTAGAAGAAAAGAAAAATAAATAAAGAAGTGAGAATTCACTACAACATAAGTAACTTTTTGCAACCAACATTATTTCATTATTTAATAATGTATTATTTGAAACAACTAGAAATGTTTCATTGAAAATAGTTGCATTTGCAACAAAAATTTTGCAACAGCAAATTCTCATAGGTATTAACCATGAACAGTATTGGGAAACAGTAAAATATTATTTCCAATAATCTTTTTAACAATTACAATGAAGATGGCTGATACACATTTTCAACAAATAAAATTCATCGCAAATAGTACTACATATATAAATTAAAAATTAAGTGTGTAGTATTCGCAACGTTCCCTTCATTTCGTTGCAAATAACAAGTTTTAATTTGTGTAGTATTTGCAACAATTTTCTTCATTTCGTTGCAAATAACAAGTTTTTCCTTTGTATTTACAACAAAAACTTTATTTTATTGCAAATAGATTCTCTTCATTTTGTTGCAAATAATAAGTTTTTCTATTTCATCGAAAACTTCAAGAGGAAATCTTATAGACGGTCGGTCTGTTGTTCCCCAAATAACAGCCCTCCAATGGAATTTTGCCATGTAACTCCTCCATTTCAAATCCCATATACCTGTCCACACTTGATAATTGTGAAAGAATGTCTTTCATGAAAAACCCTTCCTCCCTCCCTCTTCCACCGAAGCCTCCTCCTTTCCCAGAAAGGAAGCCTCACAAGTCCACTACTACCGATCTACTCGCCGGTAAGGAAGTCTCACACGTCCACTACCAATCTGCTCAACTGATCCGAGGTCTGTCTGGCCACTTACGTTATTATTGCGTACTATGCGTGCGTGTGGCTTGTTAGCTTGCTCAATCTGATTTGGTACTCTTTCAAGTTTCAAGTTTTGGAATTATGTATAGATGAATGAATTTTGCTTGTCGTTTCATTTTGGGCTCTTCAATTTATTGCCTTTTTGGTTTGGTAGCCAAGTTTAAAAGCTTATTTTCATGGTTTCTATTTGGGCTTTCTTCGTAATTTTAAATTTATTTACTAGCAGCTAAACTTGTGGTCATTTTTGCTTGTTATTGAACCTGCTATGCGTTCTGGGTTTGAAAAGCTTATTTGTGCTAGTTTTGTATGGATTTTCTTGGCTTTGATCTGATTCCTAGTCCATGTAAGATGAGTGATTTTTGTTATTTTCTTTTTCTTTTCTTTTTTGGGAATCTTTTGTTTCTTAAATAAGAAGAAAATGCTTGCAAAGTATTTCTTAAATAAGAAGGACCCTGCTGTTAAGTACACTAATTTCTGCCCATCAAACTGATAAAACTTTCTTTCTTCCATCGTTCTACAATTTCAGTAGATCATGCAGTACTTACTTGAAGATTTGTACACAAGGGTGTTACATTTTTAAGACAGGAAAAACAAATTGAGTTGTGTTCTAGCAACGATTCTGTCAGCAACCCAAGAATCATGCCACTATAAGCCGAGAGCCACACACAATGCCCCAAGTTTTAAGGTTTTTTCACTACACAACACTCACGTCGATGCAATCGTGACCCACCACACGGTAGCACCTCCCTCACCTCCAGATCACCACAAGCCATTGTAGGCTCCCCGGCCATGAGCCCTGCCCTCTATCAGTGCCTACAACCATGGTAGGTCGAGGACCTCCACCCTCTCGCTCGTGCATTGAAGATCAGCCAAGCAACTCCCATTCATAGCACATTGTCATCTCTGCTGTGCACCACTGCTTAGCCCTTCAATTTTGGTATAACCCTTAATTCCTTATCTCTTAGATTAATATGCTTACTTGATTAAATGGAGTTGTGTCCAAATATATGGACATAGTTTATGTATAAATTGAATGTGTTTATTGTGATAAATTAAGAAGTGATGGGATTAATACGCAGTTGTGATGTGGTCGTATGTTGTGTGAAGTGATGGGATGGGATGGTTGTGTGGTTTTGATGTGGTCGTGCGTTGTGTGAAGTGATGGGATGATTGTGTAGTTTATGAAGTGGTCAAATGCCATGTGAAGTGTTGAGATTGTGGAACTTGAAAAATTGTGAATCATGATGATTGTATTGGTTTGAGAAATTATGAAACCATGTGGTTATGTTGGTTTGTTGTATATTGATTTTTAAGATAATAATGGATTTAATTTATGTGTGTATATTAATTTAGTTGACGAGTTGGGTAGATTTTAACTTAAATATAATGGTTTATGAATTATAATTTATATGAGGACCATGAGGTTCAAGAATATGAACATATTGTGTTTAAAGTGATATTTCTTTATTTTTTATGTTTGTGTGAGGTGTGAATGATTATAGTTGTAAGATTGTGACATTTTGAGATGTATGAATGCTATTAAGTAGCATAAAAATTATATAAAGATACTCTTAAAAAATCATATTATGTTTTATTAATTGAATTATGTAGATGGAAGCGTTTAGAGGAATTTGTGAATTGGAGCTATGTAGTCTAGTGTATCATTTATTGAAACGACTATTGAAGTTTGGAAAACAATGTATATATGTTGTTGCCCTTCCAAATTTATTCATAGGAAATCCGTGGAAACAAACAAGACCCTTGAGAAATAACCTCAAAAAGCCCAAGCCCCAAAAAAACCATAAACAAGCCTATGAATAAAATCAAGAGCATGAAAAACCAAAAACAATAACAAAATTATCGACATCTTTAAGGAGAGAAGACCAGATTAATCCAAATGGAGCAAACCTCTAAAGGCCCGAGGCAGTATAGAATTATTTGTTAACCAAATCAACACCATTGGCACCATCCTTGGCCAACCAATCTGCCACCTTATTCTCTTCGCGTAATACATGCTGAAAACGACAATTAATATAGCTTGAGTCAAACTAATAATCTCTTCCCAATAATCCTTCAGGTACCAAACCCCACACATGTCTCTATTCCACCAAAAAATAATCACCAATGAGTCAACCTCAACAACCACATTGAAAATATGAAGAGATTTGCACAACTGCAGGCCATTAGGGAGCGCAAGAAGCTCCGCTTTATTATTTGAACCAAAACCAATAGGAGAGGCGAACGCTTGCACAAGCTGTCCTAGATCATTGCGAATAACTCCACCAGTACTACTAGAACCCAGGTTCCTAAGGCCGCTACCATCCGTATTCAATTTAAACCACCCTAATGAAGGTTTATGCCACTTGACTACTTTACACCGCCTTTCTTTTAAAGGAGCGGGTTTGATCCGTAAGGGCTCAAGAATCAAGCCACCAAACCGGGGCAATCTATAAGAATTATCAATCGCCTGACAAAGAGAACCAATCTAAACACAAATAAATTTGACAACAGCTTCATGAGATTCCAATGTGCCCTCCATTCGAGCAAGACATCTTCTTCTCCAAAGTCTCCAAGTAACTATGACAGGCATAAGACCAATTATAACACCCACATGAGAATAGGACTGAGCACGCCGAAACCAAGAGGAGACTTGAAGTTTCCAATTGCTACCAAGAGGGAGTCCAAAGAGGTTTCCAAAAAAGGACTAGACTTTTTTAGGAAAATCTCCCTCAAAGAGAAGATGATTAATGTCTCCATAATGACCTGCAATACAGCAATCACATTTGGAAACAATTGGAATGCCAATACGGCGCAATCTATTATCCACACTCAAAGCCTTATGCCAAGCCTTCCAAAATTGAATAGAAATTTTTAAGGGAAGACTTTTATGCCAAATCTAAGAATGCCAATCAAGCAAGGAGCCTCTGACTCTAATACAATGGAAAACATACATGTCTCTGTAGGGGTCCAGACAAGAACATCCTTACCCAAGTTTTGCCCAGATAAAGAGACTAAAATATCATCAACATTCTCCAAGCCAACCAAGTTCTCTAGAAGATTCACATCCCGACTATCTGACAGCCGACACTTTTTAATTTTCAACAAAATCTGACCCACGACTGGCAAGTCATTAATCAAGGGCCCATTGTCCCTCCATTTTTCATACCAGAAAAAAAATATCTCCTTCTCTAACACTCCATTTTGAATTATTCAACATCAAAGGAATACAACGAGCAACCATTCTCCAAAATCTCAAACATTTATCAAAATCTATTAGGAACCAAGGTTTCGATCCTACATATTTAGCCTTAAAAAAATTTTCCCAGAGAGAGTTACCTTGTAAAAGATTCCAAGCAAATCTCATGTGCAAGGTTGTCTGAGTGTCCTGGAGATGCCTCAACCCGAGTCCTCCTTCAACCACAGGCCTACAAATATGTTTCCAAACCACCCATTTCTTTTTATCTTTCCCATTACACTCGCCCCAAAAGCAAGAGCTCATCATTTGATGGACCTTGCTGATTATTGCTTAAGGGACTTGTAAAGCAGCAAAAAAGGTGAAGGACCATATTAGAAATGACGTGACGTAATAAGACCAGTTTCCCTCCAGAAGACAGGAGCAGCATTTTCCAACCACTGAGTTTTTGTGTCACTTTATTCACCATGCCTTCAAGATCTAATAGCTTGAGATGACCCAGGATAATGGGTACTCCAAGATATTGAAACAGGAAGTGCCCCTCCATGAAACTCTTGCTACGGAGAAGGCGCCACCTATGAGTAGGGGAGATTTTGTTCGAACAATACAAAGCAAACTTATGTTTATTAATAGCCTAGCCCGACCATCTTTCATATTGGCCCAGAATACCTAGAAGTACCCGAACAAATCTTTGGCTCCCATTAGAAAAAATAATCACATTATCAGCATACATTAAATGAGAAATAATAAGCGTACCTCAGGCCTAATGAAAGTGTCCATGGCCTTGCTGAATAATTTGGAAATGAGCCACACTCTGGTGAATCATCTTGGAAATGAGCTTTTGCTGAATAATAAAAAAATAAAGAGATAGAGGATCGCCTTGGCGAAGGCCATGGCCTCCTGGGAAGAAGCCTTTTATTGTCCCATTCATCATACCCGAATACTAGGGACTCGAAATACAAAAGAACATCATATCACAGAATTGAGGCGAGAAACCAAAACTCAGCATCACCTTTATTAGAAAATTCCAATCCACACGATCATATGCTTTTGCCATATCTACTTTTAACATAATGTTGCCGCCATGATTCCTTTTATTGATCGAATGAACCATTTCTTGTGGGAGGCTAAAATTCTCAAAAATACTTCGACCTAGAATAAAAGCTCCATACTCCAAAGAAACCAGACGAGGCAAGAACTAGTTAAGAGATTCACAATTATCTCGGAGCAAAGTTTATAAAAAATCAAACAAAGGCTTATGGGATGAAACTTATCACATCCTGCTGGATAATTCACCTTTGGAATTAAAACCAAATAAGAAGCTGTAAAAAAACTTTGGTAGAGACTTGGAGGCAAAGAATTCTAACACTGCATTCCACAAATCATTTTTAACAACATCCCGGCAATTCTTATAAAATCCAAAGCCAAAACCATCAGGATCAGGAGCACTATTGACTGGAATAGAGGACAAAGCAACAAATACTTCCTCCAAAGAAGGTGCACTAACAAGGGAGGCATTCTTCTCCACAGAAATAATCGGATCTATAAGACCCTCAAGATTCAGACGCTCAACTGGCGGATCACCCTAGAGAAAAGATGAAAAACAATCAACTGCACCTTGGTGAATGCACTTCAAAAACTCAAACACCACATCATTCGAACACATATCTAGCACCCGCTTACACCTTTTAATGGCTAAGCGAGTATGAAAAAAATTTGGAATTCCAGTCACCATCCACCGCCCATTTTATCTTTGCCATTTGAGCCAATCGGATTTCTTCCCGATGCCTCCAAATTACCATCTGAATTGGCCACCTGAAGCTCTTTATCTAGATCTTCTTCCCAGTTTGATTGAAGCTATAATTCAAGCTCCTCAACCCGATTCTCAAGAGCAGCAATCCTACCCAACGTATGGCCGAAAACCTTTTTATTCCAACCCCACAAGGCTACCTTAGTCTGTTTTAGCTTCATAACCAAATTCTGAATGGCTGAACCACCCGCTCGAAATGACCAAGTATGCCGAACACAATCCAGAAAATTATGGTGTTCCACCCACATCTATTGGAAACGAAAAGGGGCTGGACCATAAGAGAAAGGGTCTTTCTTGAACTCAATAAACATAGGAGCATGATTCGAAGTATATCATGGCAAGTATGAACAAATAGTATTAGGAGATACCGAAAGAAAAGAGGCATCTATCATAGCACGATCCAACCGTGCCCAAGAACGAGCAAGGCCATATTGCCCATTACACCAAGAAAAAACACTCTCCTTTGAAACCATTTCAAGCAAACCCCATGTTGAATCCAGCTATTAAAATCCTCCATAGCCCTAAGAGGTCGAGGCCTACCTCTGTGTCTCTCTAAATCATTCCGAATAATATTAAAGCCATCGACAAAAATACACGGGTCTAGGCCCAGAGTCTAGCTACTGAGATCATCCCATAATATGCGTTATTCAGAAATTGTACATTCAGCATAAATAACTATAAACAAAAAATCTCAACACCTTCACCTACGTTGAGAGAAACATATTGCTCTCCCATTCAAACCAAACTCACCTCCAGAGTACTATCCAAGAAGATCCAAATCCCCCCCCCCTCACTCTTGTTTGAAATGAAGTTATCAAATTTTAGAGCACGTGTCAATCTCCTAGCAACATCTAGATTTTGAAAAGGCTCCAAAAGAGCAACAATTTTCTGTCTCAACTTACCAAGCAACTTTTTTAATCTACCTTTAGAGGTCCCAACTCCCCTAATGTTCCAGACAAATATGGGACCAATCATTGAGAAGGGTTAGAGAATCGAGCAAGAACCCAAGAAGAACCTCTCATTTTAACAAACATATTTTTCTTATATTTTCTTTTTTTCTTTCATTGACCTCAGATTTTGTTAAATAATCTTTATCCTGTGGAAAAACTTCAGGATGTAAATCTGGCTCTGGGTCAAAAACAATGACATCCAAAATCGGGTGCTCCTCAACTAGTTCAACTTCTGGTTTCGCGGCATCAAATTCAGACTCTTTGACCACAAACGGGACAACAGGCGTAGACTCCCTTGCAAAGGCCATCTGCACTGGTTCAAAAGCAACCACAAGAGGTTGCCGCAGCATTGATTCATCTACCGTGACCGAATTCACAGTACTATTTGTAACTCGTGGTTCAGTGTCATTCTCCCTAGTGACCTTAGTTTCAATCATTATTGGAACCTCCCCAACAGCATCTACCTATACCATAGACAAGATAGGCGCCAAAACATCATCTTTCTATGAATTACCCCTCGCTAGATCAGACAACGGATCAATCACAACTGCACTCGAGACCATCACAAGAACCGCAACAGGTTCCCCATTCACATCCGTCTCTTTTAGCCCTTTCTTCCATGCCTAAGTCTTCCCCAACTTCTCAAGTTTATCAGCCCGACAAGTCTGCAAATTATGGCCTTGCATCCGACACTTACAACAATAGGCAGGGAGAGTTTCATTAACAACTTCTTGTTTCCTACTCGAAGGCAAACTCAGTGCTCCAACCATAAATGAGATAGAGGGTCTTTTGCAACATCAACCTCAACACACAACCTTGCACCATCCGTTCTCGTGGCACAATGCGTCTCTATATGTGGTTTCAACATAGTTGACGCCGGATCAAAATAGAAGATTATTATGATGGCTAGCTAAACAACAAAAACTAGGGATTGGGATTGAGAAAAATTGCAAATAGAGAAAAACTCAGAGAGAAACTTTGAGATTAAGGTTTTAATATAAAATAAATCAATCACCCTCTTTGAAGCCCACAAGTCAAGCTTAAATAACTAACGAAAAATGAAAAATCAGTAATTCAGATCAAAAAATAAAATACGGAATAAGATAATTATGACTAAGATGTAGCCTAAGAATCTGGAATAAAATCGTTACTAAAAATACACATTACCATAAAAGAAAATTACTCAAAAATGAAAGAGTTGACTAAAGTTAATGTTTCAGAGGTAAAAATGGCTAATTTTGGTGTCAACAAGGTGACCACGACATGCATGCCGAAGAGTGATTTTCATATTAGGGTCATATACGTGATTTTGACACCTGTAGTCAAAGTTATAGTTAAAATACGAATATCGTCACTTCTTCTCGCCCAACCGATGGATAAGTCTCCTCGCCCATCAAAGGGATAAGTCTCCTCACCCAAATTTTTCGCTCCCCGCCCGATTCTTTATCTCTTCCCACCATTTTGCTTAGGTCTAACTTCTCGAAGTAGTCCAGTACTTTTAACGTCACATTTTTCAGCTGAGACTCATCGGTCTCGGATTCGAGCTCAGATCCCCTTGCATCAATAGCATAAGTAATTTTTGTGCATCATTCTTGGTAGGGGTTGCATAATATTGTCTATTTTGGATTCATTTTTAATTATTGTAACACTTGAATTGGTTTGAATGGATGACGAATCCTATCCCTAATATGTGATATTGTACTTTTTCTCATATGTAAGACTATTTGTAGTGAGACACATTCAATACAAATAACTATTTGTAACAAAAATGTTTCGCTGCAAATAGACATATTTGTACATTTACATATTTGCAATGAGTAAATTTCCTTGCAAATAGACATTTGCAACGAATATACATTTTGTTGGAAATTATAAACATATTTACAATGAGTACATTTTGTTACAAATAGACATTTTCAACAAGTACATTCCATTGCAAATAGACATTGAGTACATATTTGTAACAAATGTACATTTTGTTGCGAATAAACATACTTGCAATGATGAAATTTCGTGGCTAAAAATGATTTTTTGCAATGAAAACCCCATCGTCGGGATATACTTTTCCCATGGTGGTATTTGAGTAGGGAAATGAAAAGTGATCATTACAAAAACTTTTTTGCAACAAGAAATAGACTTTTTGTAATGGTTTTTTTTGTTTCAATATTTACTATTCAGTAAACATATGTTTAAATTAATTTTAAAGCTGTTACATATGTTTGGTTACAAATAAGAAAGTACTTACAGAGATATAAAATAATAAAAAGGGATATTTAAGGTTGTTTTAGATTAAAAAATATATTATTCGTGGACATTTGAAGTTTGTTTTTTAGATCACAACATCTCTTACTTTTGTCCATTCAACATATATATCTTATTAAAGTAAAAATCACAATCACATAAGTTGTTGTTGCATATTTTCTAAATTATCAAGTTGAAGGTTTGTTAAAAAGCACACTTTTAGCTTTTTTAAATACTAAAAGTAATTTTATAAAATCAATATGCCAAAAAAACTAAATTACAAAAAACGTATTTGTTGAGTCTAAACAGCATTTGTTGCCCTCTCATTTAAACACCATAACAAACATGACTACTATAAAACCAAATACTACTAAATTAATTAAGTACCTATAACTAGTTAACTAAAGCTATACAGAGTATCAGCAATCTTTATTGTTAATTGGTGAGACTTGGATAGTGAGATGAGATGAGATGATTTTATATGAAAGTTAAAAGTTAAATAAAAAAATTTTAAAATATTTTTTTAATATTATTATTATTTTGGGATTTGAAAAAGTTGAATTGTTTATTGTATTTTATGTAAAAATTTATGAAAATTGTAATTATGAGATGAGATCATATGATATGGGCTAAGATGGTTTTGGTATCCAAACTCTTGAGTCTAATAATAATGTTAGATGCAGTCTAAGTTTAAGAGTGTATAACTTCCGTATGCTCCTTTTGAAAAACAACGGAATCATCATTAAAAGTGAATTTTTTTATATGATTTCAAATTTATTTATTATTTAAAAAAGAGTGCATGATACTTACATACCATATATATAATTGTAGAAATCATTTCTCTAACTCTAAGGGCTAGTTTGGTTATACGTACAAAATCAAACTATCTCATCTCATATAATCATTATAATTTTTCTAAACTTTTAGACAAAATATAATAAATAATTCAACTTTTTCAGATATTAAAATATAAATAATATTAAAAAATAAGATTATAATAAAATTTTATTCAAATTTCAATAAAACATATTATTTCATTTCATTTTATCTCATCTGAAATGTGTAACCAAACGAGTATTAATACTTTGAATTGTGTGGACACGGGGAGTTGGTAGGGAAGGTAGGCTTAGTAGGCATAGCTCCTTTTACGTATGTTCCACATGTAAGGAAGATACTCATATTGGCATATATTTGTTTAACATAATTTAGAGGCTAACGTTGGACGTTCTAATAATTAGTGGAAGGACTGAGAGCCCCTTTTGTTTTTTTACTTTCCGACCCAGCAATTATTGCTAAGAAAAAAGATTTCCTATTTCTTAGCCTAAAACATTCCTCTCTGACCCATCTACACGATGGTAGAATGTCAGAAACCCAAACTCAGTGGATGAAAAGAAAGCTAACCCTAGCTAACTCCTCTATATAAGAAGCCTAAAGCCGAGCTCTTTCATCACCAAAATCATTTTCTGATCTCCCACACACATCCTCTTTGCTACAATCATAACAGCCTTTCTTTCTAATTCTTGCTTGCCTTTTTCTAGTAAGGAACTGATCATCATCATCGATAGTACTACTGTTTTCTAAGGGACTAAATTAATGGAGCAGCGGAAGGTAGCAGAACCAAAAGATCAGGCTGACCAGGAGAAATGGGTTTCTGACTCTTCTGTGGATCTTAAAGGAAGAGTTCCTCTTCGTGCCAAAACTGGTGTCTGGAAGGCCTCCAGATTTATTATTGGTAAGGAATACAAATAATTAATCAATATGCATGACAGAATACATGAGCCCCTACTACTGCTAGTGATATTATTTAGAAACTTCTTGTTTCTTTATGCTTCGCTTGCTTGGTTGCCGGGAAAGTGGGGGCCGGGAAAATCCTTCTAATGTTTTCTCTCATTTTCCCTCATCTCATTGGCAACCGAAGTTTCAACTTACTAGCTAGAACCTCCTCTTAATTATGCAGAAGCTGGTTCAACTACAGGAAGGGAAGAAATTAAAAATAAAAAATTGTAGTGTTAGTTCTTTTTTTATTAATATTAATGGTATAAATACATATATATATATATATATGTATACTTATCGGTATCTAATGTTATATAAATATTTTTTTGATGTCCTGTATTATTCTAGGACCCAAATTCCATTTCTGGAGCATGTTAGTGCATGAGTCAGAAACCACATTAATCTAGTGCCAAAAGACATACGTACCGGCCACCTTGCAGCCATGCTGGTGTATTGATCTCTTCCTCTTTTTTTGGCTGCAATGATTCAAGAACCTCGATCATATACTACTACTACTACGTTCTTGATCTTTTCTTTTGTTAATTCCGGAGAACAACCTGCGGCTATTGCATGTACATAGGCGTTATAACTACGCCGATTAGTCAATTCTGAAAGGGGGAAAAAGAAAAAAAGAACAAATTGCATGCATGATTTGCCATCATGTGGGCCAGAGAAAATACGTTCAGATCATAAAAATGACCTAAAATAAGAGTATTTCAATAGAATCCCTGCCCATCAAAAAGTGTTAGGAATCAAAAAAAGTAACTCCCCCACTGAAATTTTTTCCTAATATCAGTACTAATTAATTAGCGTTAGACGTTGCGCATACATTATCCAAGTCAGTACTGTCACAAAATCATAATTTTTTTTTAATAATTTATTTTGATGAATGGCCCAGACTAGTTCTTGATCAAGTAGATGCAGGGTACTAGGATATGTGTTTTAGAGATGTGAGCATCCATATCCGCTTCTTCAAAACCCTCTTTTTCTTTCATGGTTTGAAGAATATAATTTGCTTTCGATATACACCGTTCTTCATATATTTAAACATGAACCTATAGTACTTAATATTCTTTATATGCGATCGAGGACTACATGAGTTGCTGCTTCTTCTTCCTATTTTTTATTTTTATTTTATTCTATCCTTTTATTTGAACTAATAGAAAAAGTCTCTTCCATGCACCATCTCAACAGCTTCTCACGTGAGGTGTCCCTTCAGCCGCCTCTGATATTATCTGTCTTTTCAAAAATAATTTTAATTTTTTTATCTTTGAATTATTTTTTTTGAAGTTTTCTTATATTTACCATTAATTGTTTTATACTTTTTGAAGCTTTTTGTTTTCCCCAGTTTTATAGTTTTGTAATTTGTAACAAGGGGTATTTATGTCAATTTGTTTATGAAGGGGGTAGAGTACAAATTTTGGTAATACGAGGGGTAATTGCGAAAAGAAATTTTCTACTCAGCAGCCTTATACACACCATAAAATGTTGAGAGAAAAAAAAAATCTTTTATTGATCAGCAATTATGTGGTGTAGACTGCTGAGCAGAATAAATACACTTGCCAAAATTTATGAGTGAGGAAGTCAATCCTATATATATATGGTACGTAGTTTTAGAGGGATTTATTTATTTTTTCTTTATTTATGCATTGGATTTTTCGAACTCATTGCAATTGAGGCTACCACGTGGAGGCCGACCCTATTTTGGCTGTGCTAGTCTACTTAGTAAAAGACTTTCGTTTTTGAAGTTTTGGGTTTCGGTTTTTCTCGGTTTCCCTTGGAGGCAAACATGCATATATATTGGTTCGCTAGCTAGGGGTGTACCATGAAAATCGACTTAGTACTACTTCTGCGGACAACTAGATAGCTCTTATTCTATATATACATCAAGTCACCTTTAGCCAGCCTGCCTCAACTTCCATCTTGTTTCTACTTTTCTATTTATTCAATATGAAAGTATTAATGGCCAGCTTCATCGTCATGATCATGTGCATGATGTCCACATGAGCAAGAAAAAATTCCGATAATTCATGATCGATCATGACTCAGAAAAATGGTTAGGCAACAGTTTTGAAGGCATGCATGCAGATGATGTAAATTGTAAAACACTTAGTAACTGTAAACTAGTACTTTCTTCTCTCTTGATCGATTCATGCCAAGCTAGGGGAAAATAAAGCTCTTAATTTTAACTAAATTTTGTGGTTGTGTTTGATGATCACTGGGCAGCAATCGAGTTCAGTGAGAGGTTAAGTTACTTTGGAATTGCAACCAGCTTAATCCTTTACCTAAGCAAGGTACTTCATCAAGATCTTCAGACAGCAGTCAAGAGCGTGAATTACTGGTCCGGTGTTACCACTCTGATGCCACTGTTGGGAGGATTCATAGCTGATGCTTACTTAGGCAGATTCTCTACAGTGCTTGTGTCAACCATCATCTACCTTCTGGTAATTCCCTTTGGAAATATATATCTGATTAATCAAAATTATTTTGTATTAGCTTAAGATATATTGACATATATATATATAAGATGATCTTAAATTGACATGCAGGGTTTGATTCTCCTTACGTTGTCCTGGTTCATACCAGCCTTAAAGGCTTGCGAGACTGATATATGCACCGAACCCAGGAAGGTTCACGAGGTGGTTTTTTTCCTTTCCATTTACTTGATCTCCATAGGAACTGGAGGGCATAAACCCTCTTTGGAGAGCTTAGGAGCCGACCAGTTTGATGATGATCACGACGAAGAAAGAAAGCAGAAGATGACCTATTTCAACTGGTGGAACTTTGCCCTTTGTGCTGGAGTTCTACTTGGTGTGACTGTGATTGTCTATGTGCAGGACCATGTGAACTGGGGTGCTTCTTATATTATTCTCACAGCAGTTATGGCAGTTACACTGGCTATCTTCATTATAGGAAGACCATATTACCGTTACAGAGCAGCCACAGGTAGCCCCTTGACGCCATTGTTTCAAGTTCTTGTCGCAGCATTTCGCAAGAGAAATCTTCCTTACCCTTCCAGTCCTGCTCAATTGTACGAAATTCCCAAGACAGAGAAAACTCAAGGGAGGATTCTGTGCCACACAAAGAAACTCAAGTAGGCATCTCATGAACCCCGGCCTCAATTCAATTTCACTTCAATACAAATTAATTATCCTTATCAGACATTATAATATTGATGATTTTCCGCTATTGCACTTCAGATTTCTTGACAAAGCAGCTGTTCTTGAAGACAAAGACAATGCGGCCGAGAAGCAAAGCCCTTGGAGACTCGCAACTGTGACGAAGGTCGAGGAGTTGAAGCTTCTTCTAAACATGATCCCCATATGGCTTGCTACCATGCCATTTGGACTTTGTATAGCACAAGGCGCCACATTCTTCATCAAACAAGGCGTTACTTTGGACCGAAAGATTGCAAATGGTTTTCAGATTCCCCCGGCCTCCATTTACGGTATTGCTGCCATAGGAATGATAATCTCTGTGACCGTTTACGAGAAAGTCCTGGTTCCTTTACTAAGAAAGGCAACAGGAAATGAACGAGGCATGAGTATCCTACAGAGGATTGGTATTGGAATGCTATTCTCAGTAGTTGTAATGGTAATTGCAGCCTTAGTTGAGAAGAAAAGATTAGGTGTAGTGGAGAATGACCCCAAAAAGAGTTCACTTTCAATGAGTGTTTTTTGGTTGGCTCCACAACTTTTCATCCTTGGCGTTGGAGATGGATTTGCTCTGGTGGGATTGCAGGAGTACTTTTATGAACAAGTTCCAGATTCTATGAGGAGTTTAGGCATTGCATTTTACCTTAGTGTAATAGGAGCTGCAAACTTCGTTAGCAGTTGGTTGATGACAGTTGTTGGCCACATAACCAGTAAGGGTGGGCCTGGCTGGTTTGGTAAAGATTTGAACAGCAGCCGCCTGGACAAATTCTATTGGCTATTGGCTGGCATTGCTGCTGTGAACATGTTGTTTTATGTGTTCTTGGCTCGAACATATTCTTACAAAAATGTGCAGAGGGTGGTTGTTGCAGACTGCAATGAGGGTGAAAATGATGGTATGGTTTAGGCTAGTAGTGATAAATGCCAGATGTTGTTCGTCGGTTTATGTCTTTAAGGAGCAGTAGTGTTGCTTTAGTAACAAGCTGTTAAATCATATGATCAAACTAAGAAATGAAATTCTGATTGAAGTTTATCTAAGCATTTTGCTTTTGTAAAGGCAAATTTCTGTTCACATGCTATAAAGAACCACTTCCAGATCCCACTATCTGAGTTTTTTTGTCTTTGCAGAATAAAAAGAGTTTAGAACTGTTAAATTGAGAAAAAAAAAAATACTGCTGCTCATGTACTGATTGTCTGCTTCGAAAATTACAATTGGTGCTATGTTTGCAAGTGTACGTGTCTATTTATTGAGTGTTTATTCCTATTCTTTTGGGTTAGAGAAAAATATTTTAACGATAAAGAGATCTCGTAAAAATAATCTCAAAATTAACATAATTTGATGTGGTACGGTAAATTGTAAAACTACTTTTATCATAAAGTAGATTTAAAAATAGATTCTAAATTGCAAACAGAGACAAAAAAAAAAAAGCAAAATATCCTTTAAAAAGATAAGGCGCACACACACTGGTCGGCATACTCTCGAGCTCAAATTATATGAAATTTCACATTGAAGACTTTTTACTGTTGTCTTATATTCATAAGGTTTCAAGTTTCAATTCATTAGCCTCCAAAGCGACATAGGGGGTCCCTGAAGACGGAGAAGCCATTAATAGTGTCTTTCCATTCGCTTAAAAAGAAAGCAGAGGCCTACTTGCTTTGCAATTTGCTTTAAATCTGAGACGGCAAAAGTGAACTTTAGCAATCAGGTCCACGAAAGGGTGTTTCTTTTTGCTGCTTTCCTCTCACCAATGGACCAATAAATTCTCTTTCATCTCTTCAGGCTGGATTCCATTTTTGAATGCTCACGGTATCATTTTGTCTCCTTTTACCCAAAATAATGGAACGAGGAAAAATGCTTCTTTAGGCCACCGACATTTTCTACTACCAACTTTTTTTTTTTTTTTTTTAGGATTTGTGTTTTTTTATATTTTAGTATTGTATTTTTTTTTTTTAATTACATTAAAAAAGCTTTATAAAAGAAAACCTAGTTGGTAGAAATCATCGTTCATTTCTAGCTCTAGCAACTCCCATATGAATAATGTTAAATACAATTCTAAAATATATAAGTCATGTGTCTTTTTTTTAAAAAAGAATATAAGAAACTTACCGACCGTATAATGGTACAAATCATTTTCCCACAATCAATTAATAAAAATATAAGAATCAAAATGCACATATTCTTTTAAATTAACTCGGAGTTATAGGCTTTTAACAGGTCAATAAATATGTAACATACAAACGGCTAACTGTTCCATTTCTTTAAGAAAATTAATTTGAAAAATGATTCAAAAACTTTTTTAATAACAATAATTATACTGGTTGAAAAAAAAAACCAAAAATTTATACTTATCAGTCCACCAGTTGCACCCAACGGGCGACACTTGGCACGCCCTGGTTGACAGCAAATGCCATGTAATAACCCGGCGGAGCAACCATCCCATTTGGCGGAGCTGTACATCCGATTCTATAACGGCCGTTACCGTCAGGAAAGGTGTTTGTTACGGCTAATTTCACCAGCCTTTGACCCTGGGAAAATGAATGCGTTGCAAAAGGCGCGCTTCCGAAATTGACCTCCACGATCCCCACCACCGGCAACGGAACCGATACCGACACGTCGAAGACCTCTCCGTAACGTACCCTTTCAGGAATTCCCTGGATCTCAGGTCGGATATTCGCACGGTCCGCCGACAAGTATTCCGGTGAAAACGCTTCGATCCGTAGCTCCGTCGGGAACTCGGCTTTGAATTTGTAAAAGTAGTGAGGATTACTTCCCGCTAGTAAAATCCTCCCGTCCGGTAACAGGTTCGCGGTGGAGTGGTACAATCTGGGGACGGTTCCTGGGTTCAACGTCATATACCGTAACCCCACGGGTTGATCGGGTCGATAAAGAAGCGGGTAAAGACACGGGTTGGAGGCCATCTCGAACCCTTGGGTCCCTGCCTGGGCTCCATTGATAATAAGGACGTCACCGGTAGGGAGCATAACCATATCCCCCATTATCCTCCCGAATGGCATATCCTCCATTTCCCAAACTGGGTCCGGTGCAGTCGCTACGATGCGGCCGCAGCTACCGTGGGCCGGGGTTTCCGCCCTCTTCTCCAGAAACGCACCGTATTGTGCCCCGCCGCACACGACAATCACGGCCGTCGAGTAGTCCCCTTGGAGTGCCAGCATCGCTGATGATCCAGCTGATGGGTAGTTTCGTGGGCCACCGGTCAACGGTGGAAAATCTCTGATAACTTTGTTAGCCTCATGATCGTACAATACTGCTTTGTTATTAGCGAAGATGAAAAGGTGACCGTTGGGGAGGAGATGAACGTAAGGGTATAAATTGTCCATCTGAGTATCCTCGACGTCGGCAAGGAATGGGAACAAGACGGCGCCTCCTTTTCTCGGCGGGTAATACTCAATCGTGTTCGTTGCCCTCCCACCGACAATAATCACCGAACCATCGGGTAATATCTGGTTCGTAGCGTACCACCGCCCATTCACCAATTGCACATCTTTAAGCTCAACCCAGTCGCAAAACCGGTGTGCCTCGCACGGTTCGAACTTTCGGATCTTCTTAAACCCGTCCATGTCCCCACCAGTCTGTAACAGCGTACCGTCCGGGAGAAACTGGCCGGAGGAGCACCAAGTGTCGGTGAGGATCATCAAGGGCCGGATGTTGTTGGTCTGCAGGTCCAGAACGACGGAGTGAGCGTAGCAATCGCGCTTGAGAAATGCGTCTCTGCGATCGTACCGGCAGTGGCCCCTGGGGAGCATCTTATGGGATGGGCCGATGTTAGTACGATCCAGGAGGACGACGGTATTGTAGCGGGTGACGGCCGTGTGCATGGAGGCTATGCCGGCATTTGCGACCAGAAGCTCCCAGGAGCCTGGAAGCTCAGCCTGTGCGAGTAAACCGCACAGCGTGACCGCAGCTGTGAAGACGAAGAGAACCCAACATTGCAAAAGAAGAGAATCCATGAGGTTACAGTCACAGAGAGTCAGGCGGTGGTAGTGAAGCAGAGCATAAGCAGCTGAACGAAGCTTATGTTTAAAGGAATGGAATTATATACACAAGAGGATTTGGTAAGGAAAGACAAAGAAGGGAGTGAAGAGAATCCATGAGTTTACAAAGATCGAGAGTGGGGCGGTGAGCTGGTAATGAATCAGAAGCAGAGGAAGTTAGCTTCTTCTTAAAGGAAAGGCATTTGCAAATGAGTCGATTTGGTAAAGAACGACAAGAAAGAGAGGAGTGAACGTTGGCCGTCGGTATGGGAGTCGGGATTTGGATAGACGTGTCTCAGCTGTCTGCTCGACCCGTTGGCCGTTGCGCGTTAAGTGGGAAGGAAAATTCAATAATTTCAACGGCAACGGTCTAATTACTAATTAGTAATTATAACGCCCGTACGAATACGATAAGGATCAGAACGAAGAAGATAAGGCGTGTGACTCTGTTTGTAAGGGACTGCACTGTAGGACTGTGGTGACACGTTGGCAGTGAAGTGTCTTCGTGTCGGTTGTTTTTCTGAAAAGTAAAGTGGGCGACGTAAGCAGGAAAACGTACATTTTCTGCGTACAAAGGGGTGGCCACCACGTGCGTGATGTCTTCTTTGCCCCCACGTAGTGTACTCCGTTTACTGCCCGTTACGCTGTCGCTAATAAGAAATGTGAACCAATTATAATAAAAAATTCTATTCATTATTTTTATACTATATATTATATTTAATTTTTTTTATTTTCTTTTTACTAAATATATGGTATAACAATAATTAGTAGAAAAATTAATTAGTTTAAAAAAAATAAAATCAAAAAAATAAAAATAAACGTAATGTGTAAAAATCATAAATAACAAAACTCATTATAATAAAAAGATAACATATGATGTGAACTCAAGGATTAGGAAACGTTTCTTCTCTGTCCGAATTGGAGGATTGAGGCTCCGTTTAAATGCTAAAGGTCTGTTTAGAAATTAAATATTTTTTAAATTATTTTATTACCATTCACAAATAATTTATGTTATTTATAAATATTTTATTATTTTTACTATTATTTTATTACTATTTACAATCTGTTTCATTATTATTTATAAATGATCTAAAAATAAATTTTTAAAATATTTCAAATCATTTATTAATAGTAATAAAACAGTTTGTAAATAATAGTGAGATAGCAGTAAAACATTTTATAAATATTAGTGAATAGTAATATGATAACAGTATAGTTCCCAAATAGACCCTCAATTGCACAGTTTCAATTCCATGAAACCAAGTCTTCTATAAACCTTTGGATAATGGTCAAAGACTTAGTTTCTTTTTAAAGATAATGATGATACTCCTGTTTTATTGATAAACTTTTACTTATGATAAGGAATACCTTGTATAAAGAAAGCGAGGGGGTTACAATAAAAGTGGTGCCCTCGTCCCTCAATAACTTATCCGGCAAGGGGCCTCGGTGCCCAAAATGCTGACGATCAGTGACACTCCCATTGTTTCAAAGGAAAAGCAAGTGTTCATACGCCATGCTCACGCTAGAAGTAATAAATCGCAGAGAAAACTATATGGAGATTAGTCAATGCTAAATATACTAGACATACAAACAAATAAAAACCTTCATTAATAGTAATATACATAAGCCACTATCACTTCATCCCAAACAATATTTTACACCATCATTAATCCATCGCTTATAGAAAACAAACCATAAAGCGTTTGTCACCTAACTAAAATAAACATTTTATAATATAAATATTCAATAATCGGAGATAGGCCTACGTAGTTACTCATCCCGTTGGGCTGGTCCTTCCTGAAAACACTCTTGGATTAAATCTACATCATCTATAGTTTCATTGAATAAAACGGCAGATTAGACCACCCCGATGAGGTTCCTAAGAAGTTCCCGTAAGTTATCAGTTCATGTAAATAAAGTTGAGAACGCACATAGTTATGCTTGGTGAGGAATCACCCTTCAAGCAAAACACAAGCATATCTCTACCCATCTAACGCCTGAACTCATTCACCAGCACCGAAGAGGAATCACTCAACTCATCCAACACGGGGAATCACTCTACCCGATCAACACATAATAAAGGACACCATGCATGCCTCTAACTACCTGTGATATAAAATGAGGTCAATGCAAAAACGTTCCACCCCGATCATCGTGGGGAATCTTTCTACTCGTATGAAACTCGTGGTAACGTGTCGTTAAAATAGCACGGGGACTCCTCAACCCGTTCGATGATTTTTAGAACACTTGGAGGATGCGACACTTGGGATCACAACATCTCAAATTGCAATGTAAAGATAGCCAATAAACATAATGAAGAAAATATGCACTTTCATACGTGAGAAAGAGGTAAGATATAGAATTAGCAAATCCTGAACATGCTCACAAACATTTACCCCACATCCCTAGTATAAACATTGGAGCTAAACACCTGAACAATATTTACGAACACTAAAGTCATGCTGGTGTTGTTTCCCCAATGGTGATGCCCTTAAGACCCTTGTTTCCTTGAAGGTTTCAAAATAGAAGAAAGTGAAACCCTTTATGATCTTAAAAGTGAGAGATTAACTCTTGTACAGGGTCTTTTTATACAACAAGATTATCAGTCAAAGTTCTGACGTTCTCCTGACTTCTGATATGCTTGAATGAGAGACATTCAATCTCAACTGTCCATTTGTCCTCTGGGCGTGAAGAATTGTAGAGATTGAATGATTGATGGTACAAGGTGTGCATGTCCCTACATGAACTTGGTTGGGTCCAATCTCACAATCCTTCCCCTAGTAAGGGTCTCATATGTTGCATTAGGTCATACCTCTGAGGTCAGACGATGTGGCTTATAGGTCCATAGTCCCTCTATTCCCTAGTTTACTCCAGATGTGACGTCTCTGATGGAGCATGGGCCTTTGGGTACAACATTCGCCGCTCTCTAAGCACTTTCGTGTTATCTCAGAGAACTCCCATCTCTCCATCCAGTTTGTCCTCACCCATTGCTAGAATTTGTACGATCAGCACGCCCTTCACTCAGCTGGTGTTGGGCAAACCAATGGTACTAACCCAGTGACCTAAGTAATTAGAGTGATTCAAATGTTAAGAGAAATCACCACAGTTGTGATTTTTTTTTAAAACACTCACATTAAAAAAAAATTCTTAATATTAATGCGTTGTTATCCAACTCTTTATATATATATATATACATGGGGAGGAGGAATTCGATCATTGGTTCTTTTAGTGAGAAATCAAAGTGTTGCCAATTCACCCAAATGATCTTGGCATTGTTATCCAACTCTTAAATGAGATTAATTCATACATAAATAGATGAAACAAATCATACCCTGTCAATTCATAAAATAGAATATCGACTTCAAATCATTATGATTTTCTCGTTTCATTATTCTTATCAGGAGAATTGATATTCGCAGTTTTAGAGTGTACAAGTATCGTGCATAAGGGTGCTACCCACATGGTGCAGGGAGGGGTGGACCCATCCCCACACCCCGCTCTGCATCATACAGGGGGCTCACCTCGGTACCGAGGGTGGTGTTGAAACAACACCCCACCCAGCCCCCTGTTCAACCCAATGATCCATTGGGTCTATAAATTATTTTTGGGTCTAAATTTTTTTTAGACCCAAATTATAACATAATTTAAATTATAAATTAAAATTTATACATTCAAAAATAATATAAACTCATGAGAACAAGGCAATCTATTAACATGAATTCAATTTCAAGTTTTTAACAAATTGTAGATATTTATATACAATATATTTATACAAATTATTTAATTTTTTATATTAAATAGAGGAGGGCTGCAGAGTGGGGGCGGGGTCCACTAGGGTCAGCCAGCCCCCTCTGCCGCTAGGGGTCTTCCATGAGGGGTGGACAGAGGCGGGCACCCGCTATCCACCCCTAATCGCGCACTCATTTTTTTCTTTTTAAAGTAGGTACATTTGAGAAACAATATATATATATATATATATATATATATATATATATATATATATATATATTAATGGTGGTAGGGGTGTAAAAAAAATTCAAAAAACTTGTTAAACAAGACCGAATTGGTAAGCGATCCGCTGTGGTAGCGATTTTTATATTTTAAAAATCGGTTTAAACCAAACCAAACCGGTATATATATTTATAAATTTTTACATCATATTATATATATTACATGTTAAATTGTTAATTCATATAATAAGAAATTCTAATTTTATTATTGAAGTCTTTTAATCTTATAATTTTTAATATAACATTTTATATAATATCTAAGTTTTAATCTTATAATTTAAACTTAATATAACATAAAATTTTAATGTTAAATATAAATAGTAATATTAAGTTATTAATATAAATAATATTAAGTTATTAATATAAACTTACTTTTAATATATATATATAATATATATTCTTTTTATATAAATAGTAATATATATAATTTTTATAAATAAATCTTTAACATTTGATCATTTATACTTATATAAAAAGCCTGGAACGTATATAGACTATAGTTAAATTCAATATTATAATAGTATGTGTTAATTATTATAAAATAATATACTTATACTATAATATAAATAGACTAATAGTTTAGTATATGTAAACATAATATTATTACTAACATAGATTATCCGTAAAATCGAGAAAACTGGACCGGACCGGACCCAAACCGGAAAACCTAAAATTCTGGTTTCGGTAGTGAATCAGTCTAATATCGGTTCTTAAACTTTCAAAGCTAGTGTATATTGATTCAATTCTAAAAAATATACAAAAAGGGACCGAACCGGATTGGTTATCCCTCTAAATGATGAATCTCGTACTTTTTTTTAAATGGAGTACTGCACAGGACTTACACAGACTATATCCAGCTTGTATTAACTCAAAATTAACCTAACAAACACAATACAACTTGGTTGACAGCCATACTCAAGAGTCAATTTTGATGACAAATTGAAAGGGATATTTAGAAGCATACAACCCTTAAAAAGAAAGAGTAATGCTAGATACAATTCTAATATGTATAAGTATTGTACACTCATTTGTTTGAAAAAAATAGCATCTATTATTAAAATATTATTATTTTTATATAAATTCTAGATTTATCTATTTTTTTAAATTAAGTACGAGTGACTTCTACAACTATCACTGTAAATATCATAATTTACAACAATCACTTTAAATATCATTTAAAAGAAAAGTATATAATTTCTCAACAAAGTGATGAAAGACATCTCCATTGCAAGGTACTCTCCACCCATTCTCATAATTGCCTTTGCCCAAAAAAAACAAAAAGGCCGAAATATAAATAATCAAAAGCAGTGACAACTAGGGAAAGGATCATACTTTGATGATTGATCTCTTTGGTAATGCCATCATTATATGTAACCAGGAATCGCATGCAAATGATGATGCTATTCATTTATCATATTTTCAATGGTAGGAGAATTATTTTGCTTTGCTATCAAGTCAGAAG
The DNA here is from genome assembly GCA_029856935.1 of Cyclocarya paliurus. Classification (NCBI taxonomy): domain Eukaryota; kingdom Viridiplantae; phylum Streptophyta; class Magnoliopsida; order Fagales; family Juglandaceae; genus Cyclocarya; species Cyclocarya paliurus. The sequence continues at coordinate 29,088,821 of CM056955.1, read as the reverse complement.
CTGCATGTCGGTCAAAAAAGTTGACGACAATTTCACGTGTATGGACTCTTGTACTCAAAGCTATCGAATTTAAAAAATCCATATTATAAGAATTAATGCAACAGTCCCCAAGGATCGATCCATTGTTGTTTTTGAAGACTACCTGCTCAAATCGGCTTATATACAGGATTCGGAAACTATACAAATACAACCCTTTCATAATCTATAAAAAAAAATGTTTGTATTTAATTACTCTACAGGATTAGGCCAACTCAACTTAACTGTTCAAGCTGCTGACACGATGAATCTTCACCCCATCGTATTATACGGAGGTGAATTAATGAAATTCGGGTATCTTTGGTTATGAAAATCTTTAAAAATGTTTTGGGTTTTTGGAATTTTTTAGGAATATTGTTTATTAGATTTTTTAAAATGAGAGAAAAATTTTATATAATTATTTTTTTGATAATAAATTTTGTACTAGAACTTGTGAAAGTAGATAGATAGAGTTGAGAAATTGTTCATTTGAACATAATCTTTTAAAAGTATTTTTATTTTGGAGGTTGTAAAAATTATGTTAGTTTTTGTGTCTGGAACAATGATTGAATGAGAAGTTGAAATAGAAAAATTATTTTAAAACTTACAATATTGGGTTTAACTTTAAAAAAAAAAAAAAAGAATTTGTATAACCAAACAAGCTAGGCCGGCTATTGTTCTCCTGCGTGACAAGATAGAATCCATTTGCACAAAATTATACATTAATTTTGTATCCCCTTTTTTTCCAACAAACTTGCATTGACTTATAAGATGAGAGGGCAGAGAACCTTGATAGAAATCCCTTCACAAAAATTGTAGTGCGAACAACAGAACATAAAAATAATCTGGGAACGAGACCAATAAATTGGACTTGGCCCTTGTTCAGGAGGGATCTACTACAATAGCAACTATAAAATTCAACCAGTGGATTTTTCGAATGAGGTTGTGATCTGCATCCACGAAAGAAGCACCACAACCATCTATTATCGAGTCATTGACGAGAACCTTCATGACCTTTTCTCCTATATTCTCGGTCAAGAAAAGTTTAAACATAGTTGGATAACTAGAATCAGGCAATCTAGGTCACATGGCAATCTAGGCAACATTTCAGAGGAACTTATGGCAAAGCCGGCATTTAAGTAATACGCATTGTTAGAGACAAAGTAGATGAAGATCCAAAGGTAGGGAGTACAACTATCACGAGTGATCAAAGGACGAAAAATGCGTTGTGTTGAAAAGCCGCCCAACTTGGGTAGCGCGTGTGGCGCACGTGGCGATCATTTGGTGGCTCCTTCATCGAGGTTTTGAAGAGCAGCAACTAGCACAACACAATTGTGGGGAGAGCTCCTCGCTCCTCCCTCCCCTCCAGCAAAGGCTTACAGTGGAGGTTGGTTGGGCTATCGGGCTCTATCTCTTGGGCAACTAGACTTTCTCCAAGCACATTAATCTCTATCTAGTTTGCAACATATTCTTCAAAACTTTGTCTTATTTAAAATATAAAATTTAGTATATTATGGTATCAGAGCATAAATCTTAAGTTCACTCTCTTACTCTCAATTATAAGTCTCATAACAAAACATAGAAACATATTTGCTACTTGTGGTGAACTGATTTACTAACCAAAAGCAGCCACCCTAAATGTATTTTGAGTTGTGGGCTTATATACTTGCTTTTTCATTCTTTTTTTCCTTTTGAGATGGCTCGCACTTATGGAAAAGGGAATGGATGGCTGATGCTCTATCCAATATAGGTGTTATTGGCCATGATGTTCCTTCAATATCTCATTTATATGTTTTAGAGAAAGTTGGTTTGCTCATTTACACATTAAATGCTTTGTTAGATGTTATTGTTGCTTAGTTTAGTATAGATTTACTAATCTGATACAAGATTTAGTTTCAGGAGTTTAATATCTAACTCTACACTTCACGCCTCTTAATTATATATGGAGTGGCGACAAAGACAAGAAGATATTCTTTGATTTATTAGGATATTATTAGGAACCAAACCATGTTAATGGGATCCTAAACTTCTCCATGGGAACAAATTAGGAGCCTAATAATAATATGTTAATTAGTTGCTACCAGCGTAACTGTGTAGAAGATTGGGCAGCTAAACCCAACCCCCCAACCCAAATATTGAAAGAGAAAAGCTTTAAACCGGATTTGGTGTAAAGTTATACTTTGCACCATCCAATAGAAAATGGACACGTAAGAGATTCAAATAATTTACCATGGGTATGAGTTGAGAACCCATTTCCCCTTGTTTCTGTCTCTCATCCCCTTGTTTCTGTTTCTGTCTCTCATCCAATCTCTCTCTCTGACATCTTGTGAACTCGGAAGATCCAGTACCCTCCCCACCCATCCTCTTCTTCTCTTTCAAAGTTTTACATGGCTTCGAGCCAAGCAGCGGTGTAACCATCTTCGTCCCCCTGGCCGAGTCCAAGCTCAGATTTGGACTTCTCTTGGACTCCGTCCTTGGAGAAACATTCACCGAGCTTAAATCCAACGCCTTTATTTCATAAAAAATGGGACCGCATTGCTTTTGAAGGCAAAGAAAGCTAAGATGGCTGAAACCCTTTAAAGCGCCGCCTTCTATGACCTTCTCAAAAGCGCATTTGACATGGTTTAGGAACCAAAGGCGCTCCAATTGCTCCAAATCCTCATTGAACACAACGAATTACACAAAAGGGTCTTCGATAAGGAACGTGTAGGTTCGGCTCCTAATGCTATGAGAGAAAAATGAGTGGTAAGGTGGGGTTTTCTCAATGCATTTTAGGGCTAAGGGCACGAGATCGGGTTCTCTGGTGAATTGGGCGAGAATCGTGGTTTCTTTGGCAATGCAAGTGTAAAGGATGAGGTTTGGATCGAAAATCATTTGATGGATCTTCACAGAAGAAACTCGACGCTTATGGTGTGGAATCGAATGGCAGAATGGGATATGGGAAGGGAATTGGAAGGAATTCGGGGGAAATTGGCATTGGAAACTGAGTTGCTTCTTCTTCTTATTGGGAATTCCCTCAATCGAAATCTAATTGATTTCAGAGAAACTGAACTTTCTCTCTAAGATCCAATATCCTCTTCCCCTTGAACTTGTCAATTTTTCTCTTCTCAACAGGTCGCAAACTCAGTCTGATTCTTGATTTGGATAGCCTAACCTGGTACTCGAACTCGGTCAATTTTTGTGTAATTTTTGTGTTATTAACTCCCATCCCAAATCAAGGACCTCCCATGTTCTCAAAATTGCCACAGAATTCCATGAATATGATTTCTATGCATGAATATGTAGGTACAAGGAAATGTTCAAAATTTATATTCTACTTATTACAATTGAAGCTATAACTAGCAGTATAATCTGTTAATAAAATAAAGAATCAAGCAGCCTTTGTTGTGCACCAAGCTAGGAGACAAATGTAATAAATTCACTATAACATTAACATGCCCCTCTTGCAATGGCTGCACTGCAGCATTAACATTATCACAGCTACATTAACATGTCAGAATATGTCAAACATTTTAGAATATGTCAAACATCCAAGAATGTGTCAAACATTTCAAAATGTGTCAAAATGACTTCTCAAAATGTATCAAAATGGCATGTCAAAATGTGTCATAATCCACGAAGCAACTCTAGCAAAAGCATTTCATCCAAAGTTTGGACATGAATTAATGATTCTGTGATGCGTAAAAATTTCACGAAGCACCAAAGTGTTGATCGTGTGACATGGCCGGATCTTGAGACATGTCAAATGCAGTTGTGTAACTTTCCGGCATATTCCTACAAAAAAAAAGGTTCATATTAAAAGATGAATAAATAAAAAATAAGAAATATAAAATAACTAAATTAATCAAGTGGCATAGTATTCAGAAATGTCAAATACAGTTGAGATAGAGCCCGGATTTGAAGATATGTCAAATCTAGTTGAGCTTGGTTCCCTCATATTCCTACCAAAAAAAAATTATAAATTGTATTTCATAGAGTTAAAAGCTAGATTTAAAAAATGTAATTAATTATTCAACATAATTACCACATTGAAGTACCTATTTGATGTACAATTGGTTCTAACATGTCCCTCTTGTTTACAAATGCTACATCGTCGCTTCTTGATTGGACCATTTTCCTTTGGGTTCTTTTGGTGTAATGATTTGGGCCTTCCTTTAGGCACAATATGTGGAGGATCTTGTAACGAAAAATTTGAGACTAGTTGCCTATTGACCAGGTGTCCCTCCTCAACATTCCCTTCATCAACATTCATTAAAAGAAGTTCTTGCTGGATATTCTTTATGCCCCTAGAGACATGCTCATATCTCTAGATAGACTGTGACCCCATTTCAGCAACTTCATAAAACTGCTTCATCAAACGATGTTTCATGACTAATGCAGTTGGGATCGTGTCCATTCCCCCCCCCCCCATCGCCACATATGCCATATATCACGCAACTCTTTGCGTTGATCGTCCACCTCTCTAAGACATACTATTGCAATATGATGTTCAGCATTGACTATTTTCCCAAAATATGTAGGCTGTGGTGACATAAAATTCTAATAAATTCAAATTTACAACATGTACAAGAAACATTGAGCTTTTCCCTCCCAATTGTTACTTCATATGCTGAACTTTCTTTCCCATCAGGTGTCACCAAATATATTTTTTTCCCATCTTCCTCACATATTTTAGAGGTCTTGTATCGTTGGTTACAAAATAGCTCTTCTTGGAATTTCAAAAATGACTTTCTTGTGTAGATCTTGGCTACTTCCTCTTCCACTTTGAAACAAGTTCTCATAATTGGTTTCGTAGTTTTTGTCTTCCACGTCTTTCTCTTTCTCACTGAGATAACAGGCGTTCAGTGCTTTTTCATATTGATGGACAAAATCACAAACCATCGTACTTGAACGAACAAAGTCTTTAAAAAACTTGTTAATACTCTCACTTCCTTGAGTTGTGGACATTCCAGCACAAAATATGCATCTCAAGTAAGCTAGCATCCACTTTTCCCTTTTGGCATAAATACTCTGCAACCAACTATTGTTTTCCAATTTGTACTTTATATATGATTTCAGTCCACTTCAACTCAAACTCTTCAATTGTGAGTGTTTCATGAATACAATGGTGAAAATCTACTTGAAATTGTGGATACTTATTATAGACACGAGCTAGATGTTCAGGAACTTTTTATAATATATGCCATAAACACAATTTGTGAGTAGTATTAGGCAATACCTCCGTAATGGCCTTAGACATTGCCTTGTCATTGATTATTGTAGATGGAGCACGACCAAGTATTGTCTCTAGCCATGTTTTTAGCAACCATGTATAAGATTCGGCTGTCTCATTTATGAGTAACATCCAAACATCGCAGATTGATGGTGATGATTAACTCTAGTGAACGGAACAAAAGGCATCTTGTAGCGATTGGTGAGGTATGTGGCATCAAAAGTCACAACGTCCCTAAAATACTGATATGCGGCCCATGATCTAGAATCTACCCAAAAGCAATTTCCCATTGATCCATTTTCATCGACTTGGATTGAATACACAAAGTCTTGATTATTACGTTTGCTTTCCAAAAAGTAAGTGTACAGGCTTTGTGCGTCTCCCTCTCCTAGAAACTGTCTCCTTCGATTTTCCAAATAATTTTGAACATCTTTATTAATGCAACCAATATTATAGTCACCACCAGACTCCTTACTCAAAACGAACATTATTTTTTGTGTTGGTATCCCCGACTCATTTAGTGTGTCTATTAAATTTTTTTGTACTTGAGTCAGCTGTCTATGCCCACGAAGAAAACTTGTACTCCTAGGTGTCAGCAGCTCATGATTATGTTGGAGTACAAATTTGGACACAACCCATTTTTCTCCATCCTTTCTTAATGTCATCATCGTCTTACACCTAATCTTTATTTCTGCAGTCTCGGGTCTTACTCTATCGATTTCAAATTCTGGCGACGAAACCCTTCCCTCGAACAAACATATTCTATCCCAATTAGTGATCTGTCTTCCTTTGACAATCGGGTATGGTTTGTTCAAATGCTAAAACCAATTCATCTAGAGAAGACTTTATAGCAAGTATGTGCATCTTCTACATCATCAAATTGTAGCCCCACATATGGCTCCACATATGAAGATGACGCGATATTTGGTTCCTTGGGCACGTTCCTATCTTCTTCAACCATTACATCCAAATCTTCAACCATTTCAACTTCATCGGCACTAGAATTAGGAGAATCTAATACCTCAACATCATCCCTAGAAATACTCATCTTTCAAATTTTGAATCCACCTAATATCATGAAAAATGTGTTATTTAGATAACAAAATCGCATGCACAAAAAATGATTAATAATTTAATAGAATAGTACCCAAAAATAAGATTGGCTACAAACATCACTAGTTAAAATGGTTATAGTTGCATAAAAATGATTGCACTACTAGGAACATATTTTTTAATGACTAATCATTATTATAAAGGAAACAAACAAGATAAATTTTTGTGGTTTTGTACCTAAACAGTAATCTAAACATCATTATCACAATGCATTTCTTCAACCCAAACATATTTTATTTAATCATGCAGATAATTTAAAAAATATCTAAAAAGTTGTAGTTCTAGAAGTTTTTGGTGGGCTGTTATGTTGCAGTACCAGTTATTTGTAATAAAAAAAAAAGTTTTTATTTTTTCTCATGTTAGTGGACATGGCTTTAACAATGATCCAAAAAAGTCATTGCTATATTTCTATATATTTTTATGGAGATTTTAGTGCAGTGGTGAAGTAGTGAAAGGTGAAAATAAATTATTTTATAATGCTTATTATTTTTTTTTCTAATCAAATTTTTACAGTATTTATTAAAGTAGAAGCAAAAAAAAAATAGCAGCATATAAATCGAGTCGACGTCGAAGAGAGAATATCTTACTTTGGCCTGAGTAGAACGAGAGCGACACTACGAGAGAAGGCTAGAATCAGATCAATTTATCATCAAATGCTTCTGAGGAAAGACATGGATGAAAAGTGAAAACACTAAAGAGGTAGGAGGAAAAAGAAAGGCATCAATCCTACCAAATTTTATAAATTCACTACAATCATGCCTATTTCACTTTCAAAAGAATTCTTAAGTGTCACCTTGTAATTGAAAGGGGTAAAAGGTATAATTACACCACGAAATGCCGCCAGCCACTCTCATATTGAAACTGTCCTCAACAATCAAACACCCAGTTACACTCAAATATGCCTAGGCTCATCTTACATAGTAGCCTTGATTTGACATGATAAAAGTCTAACTCCATGAAAACACTGTGTAACACTTATGTTTACACACTCACACACGCCATCTCCACTCTCACCTAGTGATACAAAGTGACAAATTAAATTTATTTTTCCATTGACCGACTAAATAATAAAAGAACTCTCTTTTATCGCTATCTTCCATTGTTTTTCTTTTTCTCTTATCATTGTCTTCCACTTTTTTTTCTTCTCATTCTTTTTCTGTTCTTCACGACATGGATACTGGAGTTGGAAAATTGTAGAATTGTTGGCTTGCTAGTTGCTACTATTTGGTCTTGCACCTTGTTGAGATCCTTAGACTTTCAATTTTCGTAGTAAGATTTCTTAATCCTTCTTTTATTTCTATATAGTTTGTCATGTATAAATTTTGTGAATTTGGTTTAGCCTATACTTTCACACACACCAAAAAAAAAAAGACATGAAGCTACATTGTTAAATGTACTTATATGATGAAAAAATAATATTTGAGGTGATACAAAAGTGGAGCATTATGTTGAAAGAATTGAAAATTTCTTACCAACTATTCTGTGAAAGGTCATTGATCTGTTGATCCATTCATCTAAGAAATAAAAACAAAATATTCATTAGTTCATTCACTTTATTATAGGCCAGTGGGCCAGCTTGTTTGTTTATGAATTGGATGAGATCGTGAGAATCATAAAAAATTTGTAGTATTTAATTGAAGTCGAATAAAAGGAAAGAAAAAAATAATCTATTAATATAAAATGATTGTTTTTGAAAAAATTTATTTGTTATTCACATGCTTTTCTTTGTGTTCACTTACTTATTAATAATAATACAAAAAAAAAAAAATCTAACAACTTGTATATTATTAGGTACTTTTCAGATCTATTCTTGATCTATAAATTTTTTTAAAGCATAGAAAAATATGAACGAACATAAAATAATTGATTATTTTTTTAAAAAAGAAAGACGTGTATAATTTGGAGATTAATACACGTTTAGGGAGCTCAATAACAACAGAACGTGATACTTTGTTCCTTTAAGATTTCAAAACTCCAAACTGAAGAGATGGATGCTACCTCTTTAGAACGTGATTTTAGGTTCTCATTTTTCTAATGAGAAATGTCATCCTTAGGTCATTATTTGACATGTCGTTATATTGTAGGGGTTTCATTTTTCTAATGAGAAATGTATTAATATTTTCTCAAACGTTATTCTTAGGTCATTTTTTGACATGTCGTTATATTATAAACTATTTCACAAGTCAATACTATTCGAATAATAGTAGAGACAGATAGAGGAGTGACAAATCATATTAACAAGTTGTGTTCACTTCATATCAAGCCATAGTCATTTGACTATATGGGTCAATACGAGCACAACCCGTTAAGCTAAATAAGTCAGATCTTCAAACCCTAATATGACCCACTTAAATAAAAGGTTGGCACGACATAAGCCGTTTTGACCCTTGATTAATTAATTAGAAATGAATCGACACAACATGACCCATTTCGATTCGTTTCAACCTATTTCATGTTAATAGGTTGAACTGACCCACATAATCTATTTGACCTGATTAATATAATTTCATATAAAAGTTAAAATCAAAATATCTCCCAAAAAAATAAGAATACCTATATTTTTCAGATTTTAATATATATTAAAACCAATATTACAAACCTAACAATAATAAATATGAGCATATGTCTAAAATTAGAATTCCAACAATACCATATATAAGTATAGGTCCAAAATTACAATCCAAATAATAAAATATAAACATATTCTAATAATATTAATGTTACAATCCCAATAATAATAATCAATTATTATAACATTGATAGAACTTGAAGAAATAAAGTGTCCTCCTTGCTCTTGTTGATATCAAACTTCATAACATCTCAGTTAGTTTGTTCAGTTTTATTGCTTGTGTTTCCATTAAAGAAATGTCATCATTAAATTTTATATCAAATAAAATTATTGTATTAAAATGTCACGATTCATATAAGGAAAATCAAATAACGAAATTCATTTTCTTTCCAAAATTCAAGAATATCAAAATTTGCATTTCTTTTTTTCCTAGGTTCATCCATATCCATATAGATCTCCAACGGACAAAATAATTTATCACAACATAGATACAAGGAAGACCTGTGGAAATTGATAATTTCGAAGCTATGAAACATCAGCAATCCGCTTCAAAGTACGGCTTCCCATGTCAGATGAAAATTCTTACCAATAATGAAAGGTTTCATACGCTTAATATGGTGGAAAAAATATACGATTTTTGAGGTAATGAATATCACTTTGTAGATGGAGAAAAGAAAGGCCATATCAAGAGCTAATACACAAATGAATCATTATCAATTCAAGATGATACGGATTCATATTGTAGAATCAAACAAGTGACAGAATATAATTAGATATCAAGAAATTAGGCACATAGGACATATTTATACAAAAATAACAAGCTTTGATGGGAAGATCTCATGTAGACAAGCCATTTAACCATAATTATGACTTGGAAAATGTCACGATAAAAGGAGAACAATTACGATGAAGTGAAATAATACATGATACATTCAAACTCTAGTTTTCCATGGCTCCCCTGACCATCAATTCAGAAACAAAAAGCACGAGTGACTAAAGCGAAGACAAGCATCATAACATATCTGTCGCCGTAAAATATACAAAAAAATACCATATGACTATTCACACAACGAGGCATTACATAAAAAATAATTAGCTTAAATGTTAAAATCTGGAACAGCCACAATATCAAAGAGATTCATATCATACTCAAGACCAAACACCTGCTGGCAGAGGCATATGACAGTTAAGTAAGCTTGGGAATCAAGATCGAAAAAGGGTCAAGGAACTCTTAGATCAAAATATAAAATCATCTTTAATATGACGAAACTAACATCCTCATCCCATTTCATAGCCACCTTAAGTGAAAACATGGCATGAGCAGTCTTCGGTACGTCTTGTGTGCGGGATCCAGATCCTTTGAATGAGATGGACCGTGGGAGTGGGGGGTAGTGACGTGGTTGCGGAGTGAGAGACACAAAGTGAGTTTTGAGAGAGAAGATCGAGAGAGGTGGACCATGGGAGTGGGCCGTGGGGACGGTGACAAGGCCTGAGGCTTTGAGAGACTAAAAAATGGAAGAAGAAAAGTTCATTTGTTCCGTAATTTAAGCAAATTAATGAGATAATTTAAAACAATAGCTCAATTATTGATTGATAGTGCAATCACAGTAATGGGTTGAGCATATAGTTTTTAACATTTTACTATATTAATTTATTAACCCTATGATTAAGAAAGAAGAAGAAGAAAAAAGATCTAATTATTATCCATCTCATATAATCATTATAACTTTTTTAAATTCTTATATAAAATATAATAAATAATTCAATTTTTTCAAATATTAAAATAAAAATTATATTAAAAAATTATATTCTAATAATATTTTATTCAATTTTTAAATTTCATCTCATCTCATCTTATCTTTCAAACTTTCGAATTATTCTCATAATAGAGAATTATATCAAACCTTTATATCCAAAATTGTTATTTAGTAAGCTATTATCTCATTATCTCCTGTGTATTATATTAAAACCTTAGAACGGATGACGGCTCGTCAGAGATATTCTAATGTCTAGGCAACTATAAAGTAAATAACAATTTAAATAATAATATATACAAATTCTAAATGTACAACTTTTAAACTGGTATTATTTAAAAAAAATTAAATTTATTATAGAAAAGTATGAAAAACTTACTTCTTTTTTTATTGAGATCCACTTTTTTATAAAAAATTTACACAAAACTTATGCATGGGAAGCTTATCCTAACAGTAGTCTAATAATTTTATCTCGAACAGAATAATATGCACGGGCTTTTTTTGGAACTTTTTTCCCCACATCAACACTATCATTGAATATGTCTTTATTGAAAGTAAAGATGTTTTGCAACTAAAAACTATCATTTGTTAATTTATATCCCAAAATAGTATTAAGAATACACAAAACTATTCTTTTATTTACACTTTGGATTACCCCCCGGGGTCCCCATTCCGTCCGCTAAATGTGGGTGGTAGGGTAGGCTAACTCAGATGCAGGGGATTGATCGAGCAGGGCCATGGTTTGCATTTCCCCCACCTTGCACCTCTCCCCCCTTCTCGACTCTCGAGAGACTCCCTCACCTCTCTCACCTCTTTCTCTCACACCCACACACAGACCACTCACTTGTCGCCGTCGCCTTTAGCCATCTTCCTCACCAAGCTTGTGTCTCTCTCCTACATTCTGTAAGTATCCTGAGAACCCTAAATTAAGTTTGAGTGATACATGCGATGAAGTTTTGGATTGGACTATGGAGGATGGGATTTATAAATGGATTTGGAGGATGGAAATGTGATTTGTGTACTATGGAGATATTTGTGCAAATTTGTCATGTAAATCCAGGATTTCAATCCGATACCCTAAATTAACTTAGGAGTTCCAATAATAAAACCCCAAAAATAATATAGAGTTTCAAATTGAAATTCTAAATTAGTTTAGGATTTCAATCCAAAACCACAAATTAATTTAGCCATCATGATTGTATGATTCTTGTTGTTGTGTGATTTTGCATTATGGCATCATGTCCAGTTTTTTTGAGTCAACGGGATATTGAGGCAAATCCAACAACTAGTGTGAGTGCTAGCTCTTCTGACCCCATTGACTCCCCTATCACTATTTCTACCCCTACCCCTACCTTGCCACCCATGGTCGCATTAAGTAAGAAACTATTTTCAATTGTGTGGTCTCACTTCACCAAAAAATAGGGTGGTGACCCCAATAACCCCTAAACCAACTGTAACCATTATGATAAACTATATGGATGTCACTACAGAAGACATGGTACATCTCAATAGAAGGTCCACTTAGAAGAACAATACAAAAAGAGTTAAATTAGATGTTATTTAAAAGAAAACAATCAATCTAAACTAGATATTGGACCTAAAAAATGGTGGATGAGAGTAGTGCGGTGGCGTTGAAGGGGTATACAAAGAATGATCTGAAAGATTGTAAGAAATACCTAACTCGTATGGTCATAGTTGACGAGGTACCCTTTCGGTTTGTAGAGGGTGAAGGCTTCCAAAAATACTCTAAGTACTTGAAATTGACTTTCCTTCTTGCCACACGGTGGCAAAGGATATTATTAAACTATACGGTATACATAGAGAACTGTTGAGAAACCAATTGAAGGGTTAAAGAGTTTGCCTCACAACCAATACATAGACATTGGTCCAATACATGGAAGACCCTCGATTCATCGACATCAAGTCATCTATGGCTCATATTGTGGCGCCCCCGACTTTCATGTACGGACAGCACGAAAATCGAGACACCTGGGATGATGACAACACGGTCACGCACCCCAACGACACGTGCCAAGTGTGTGAAATGCAACACGTGTACAAAGTAAAACGCACGAAAAGGTTAAGTCAGATAACTAAGTACCAGAATTTAATACAATACAAAAATAATACAGAAATCCATAAGTCAACATAATACAATTTTCTTGTTTATAAAACGACATCAAATAAAAATACAAATACCAAATAAAAATATAGCCAAATGTCCATACTCCTCGGGCGGAGCCGCATCCTCGGGCTCAGACTCTGCAAAACCTGCATTAAAATCTGCAGTACCAATAAATGGTACCACAGGTAAGTAAAACCTAAAAGTACTCCAAAATAACAAATATAAAAATACAACAACCACTATGCATGCACATGATGACCCAAGTGCAAAACCCGAGAAGAACACCATTTCTCGAAAATCACAAGTTTTTTCCACGCACGCCAAAAATCACCATATGGCACAATTATTAACCAGGAATAGTTACTTTTATTCCAATTTTAATCCGTATGCACTATGGCCTCCCCTAGGGACCATCTACATACCCTGGCTCCCTTCGTCACTCCACAGGTAGCTACTATGCGAGTGATACAACACGAGTGATGCCCAGTTCCACGCCCACCGCGTACATAGCCAAGCATCCTCTGATCTCCGCCAGCACGAGAGATCACGGAGTCGGATCGAGAGCGCTACCATCCCGTCCAAGTCCCGAGCAACAGCTCCAGGGGACGACACTCAGTATATTCCGCTCCCGAGTGCCCAGAGGAGCTCCACCGAGATAATAACCCATCTCGGCTTGGGGGTGATACACACACACCCGAAAAGCCCTTTTTACAAAACACAGTTTTCAAAAATATACACACCCACGCATGCGTGCACAATGCCATGAAAATGACTAAAAACCAATAACCAACAGTTACCAACCATTTTCCAATAACCAACACAGTCTATCAGATAACCAATTCACAGTTTATAAAACAGGTCATTGCAAAAATATATTTAAATCTTAAAAGTCTTTTGGAGAAATACTTACAGTGCTTTAAAATAATTATGGAGGATCACGGAAGAACTGGAAGCGCCAAAACAGCAACACCACAGTGTAAAAATACACTGTGGCCGAAATACACAGTGAAACCCAAAATCACCCGAGGCCAAACGAAGACTTGGGAACGATAGGGTAGGGCCTATGGGAGGTAGGGAATCTAATGGTGGTGATGGTTGGCCGTGGGTGGCGGCCGAAACGGCGGTGGAAAGCCATGAAGTGTAAATCGGAGAAGGTGTTCGATGGGGCGGCTCCGATGACAGATCGGAGCTGGGGTTGGGTCGGTTAGGACGGAAATGGGCCGGTAGTAATGTGGCTAGGAGCTGGTGGCTGGAGGTGGCCGGACGGCGGCGGAATGGGCGAAGGAACGCCGCGGCTTCGCACGGCTTCCGGAGGCTAACGGCGGCGCGGCGTCGGCTGGAATTTGGAGGGGTGGCTCGCCGGCGCACGGGGAAGCCGGTGGTACTGGCGGTGTCGACCACCGCCGGCCGGAGGCGGCGCTGCACGGTGATAGGCCGAACGACGAGAGAGAGAGAAGAGAGAGAAAGGGGCTGGTCGGGTGCGGGGAGAGAGAGAGGAAGAAGAAAAAAGAAAAAGAAAAATAAGAGAAAAAGAAAAAGAGGAGGGAAAAAGTGAGATCCAGACTTTTCAACTTGGGTTTCGAAAGTGATCCAATGAAAACGATTTTAAAACCACTAAATAAATAAAATAATCCAAACGCAGTGAAATATTCAAATAAAACAATAACTATTTTTAAAACAGTTAAAATAAATAAATCAATTTAACTCAAAATTAATTAACATAAAATATTAAATTCTGACAAAAACATCCTTTAAAATAAAAACGAATTAAATTGCAGATCACTAATTAAAATTAATCAAACGCAGTGAAATGCTTTAATAAAATAATAGTAATTTTAAAACACATAAACAACCCAAATTAAATTAAAGATCAATTTAAATTCACAACAATAATTAACAATAAGAAAGCCCAATAAAATAATTTTCACAATTTAAAATATTCTAAAACTCCAAAAATAATAATTAATAAAAGTAGGAAAGTCCAATAAAATAATAAAATAAAACCTCTAAAATATTAAAACAAGAGAATTACACAATAAATATTTAAAATAAACTTTCTTTAAAAATACACTAAAATCCAGGATGTTACACATATAAATCAAATCAAAGGTCAGGAAACCAGACTGCAATAAGGACGTTGCGGATTAAGTCACACGCCACATTTATGTAGCCGACTCAAAGCCACATTGCATTAAAAAAAAAAAGTCTAACAGCAGACACAAAAAGAAAGCATGGACTTTGTGGGAAAAAGACTATTTGCATTCTCCCCAGACACAATATAAATAGCAAGATTCAGGTACTAAAATAGGTCTCTAATCCCTAAAATTTCTTACTTATTTACTACCCTCCAAGAATATTTACTAACTTTGACATCGGAGGTTACCCAGCCACTAGGCCACCCTCTTAAAGCAACAGTCTATTCTACCTTGTGCATGGCCCGTGTTTGAAGATCTAAGTTGTTAAAGCGTGACCCAAAGGTGTGTAAAACATGACATTAACAAAAATAATTATGGATGGTGAGTGTTTGCATGTGAGATGTGCTGTACATATTCTAAATCTTTTTATGACCGACGGTTTGAAAGATATGCATGATCTGGTTGCAAGGGTTAGAACTGCGGTGAGGTTTGTCAAATCCTCATCAGCTAGGCTTGATAAATTCAAGGTTGCTGTAAGGGTTACAGGTATTGAATGTAAGAAGGGATTGTGTATTGATGTTCTTACACTATGGAACTCAACATTCTTGAAGTTGGAGACATCCCAAGAGATTAAAAAGGCCTTTAAATTATTGGGTGAGTAAAACATACAATATGTCAACCATTTTAATGATGAAGAGAGATTAGGCATGCATAATGATGATGATTAGATTGTTGTTGGGATTTTTGTAGTATTTTTTAGACTTTTTTACAATGTCAAAACAACAATTTCTAGTTCTTTGTACGTTACATCCAATAAATTTTGTCAACAAGTATATCAAGTGAAAGAACAATTAGATGAAATGTGTGGGAGTAACCAAACTAGGTTGCGGGAAATGTCAATAAGCATGCGAGCTAAGTATGACAAGTATTAGGGGAATTTGAGTAGATTAAACATTTTCTAATATGTGACTATTGTTCTTGAGTCCCAATACAAAATTGATAGCATAATGTATGGATTGATATTGATGAACGAGAAGGCATGGATGAATCATATTGCAGTAAGAGTTAGGGAAACCCTTAAAAGATTGTTTGATGAGTTTGACTCACTCAGATGTGGTAATATTCGACACTAACACCTACCGCATCACCTTCTCTTGAAATCGGGATGGGGAAAAAACATAGGTTAGGATGGGGTGAGAGGTTGGGGCAAGAGGTTGCCAAATTTTGTCGGCCTTCAAACACTCAATCAGAGTTGGATAGGTACTTGACAGCAGAGATGTATCCATTTGCGCTGAGGTTGGATATCTTATCTTGGTGAAAATTCAATGCCATCAAGTATTTTATCCTTAGAGACATATCGTGCAGTCTTTTGTTCATCCCTATTACCACCGTAGCCTCAGAGTCGGCTTTTAGCACCGATTACACATATTGGATCTATTCTATAGTTCATTGTCTCTTACCACTGTAGATGCATTGATTTGCACTCAAAATTGGATCAAATATAAACCATCTTATATTCCGGATGTAGAGATAGAGGAGGAGGAGCAAGGTGGTGATCAGCCTGCATCCAGTAATCGCTCTTATTTTTTATATTACTATAATTTTAATTTTGCTTGTATTATATTGTGTTATTAGTTATATTTAAATTTAATTATTGTAGGGACAACTTCCACAAATGCACCTACATTTACAGCGGCCACAATATGGTTTTGTAGTTTGATCCTCGTTGGTTTGTATAGTAGTTTTGTTATATATTCGTAGTATGTATATATTGTTTGTAATTATAATTGGTTTTCTTGTATCTTTTTCAGTTTTTATTGTCTCACTATCACGTGCACAATTGGCCTAATGATCTCATCTTAATCTTAATCTCATCTGGATTTGTAATTTTAATTTTTTTTAATTTTTTAATTTTTTCACATATCTATATAATGCTTGTATTTATATTTTTTTTTCTTATTTCGTTTTCAAGTGTTATAGTCTCAGACTCACACCCTCACTTGCCCAGCCCTAATCCCAAATTCCCAATAATCTAAATTGCAATCCTTGATAGTCTCATTTGGTTTGTATTTGTAGTTTTATGTTTTTAACTTTTTTACATATATATATATTGTTTGTAATTCTAATTTGTTTTCCTATTAATATTTTCAGTTTTATAATTTCACAGTCTCACTTGCCCATGGGCCACCACCCGAAAATTTCACTTTCAGGACTCAAAGTCATCTTGCTAGCTACAATTTGTAATATTGTAATATTATTCATTTAAATTATTTGACAATTTATAATATTTTTAGATTAATTTGTATTATTGTAATAGATTAGTTTGTAATAATAAAATATAGTTTTTATTTTTTATTTGACATTTTTTTAATTTGGACCCATTTTTGGGTCCAGAAAGAGATTATAGGGATGCAAAATGTAATTAGCTATGATATATTCTACTCCTAAATTAATGATTCTCTCTCCTTGCTATTATCATGATGTGGATGATTGAATTAGAAACTTGATATGGTATATTAGATTGTAAAGTTACTTTTATCGTAAAGTAAATTTTACGAATCACATGAAATCACATCACTTTATGAGTTTACTTTTATATAATCTCTTTGTATCTGTAACATTTTTCTTAAATTATACATTCAAATGTCCACTAAAATTCGGAATTGCTTATTTGTCAATAACAAAGTTTTCTTAATCAGCACTTTGACTCTTGTATTGTAATTTTTTTATAATTATATAATATGCTTGCTTAGTAATTTTAAAAAATAAGAACTCTTGATATTATTCCAAATTTCTAAGTTCTTTCTATTTAAATAGTGCGACTTCGATAGGCTATGTTGTTCAAATCATAAGACTTGATAACGTATAATTTGATGATACATGTCAAAGCTTGATAGAAAGTATGGTTACAATATCAAGTCATATGATTTTGTGCGTTTTGTAGCAAGACCAAAAAAGATTAAAGAGATGACAATGAGAAGTGATGTCTTTACATGAATGTGATTATAGTGATTATCTTATCTTTATCCTCTTAATGGGAGCAAGTAGGGCTGTAAAAAAATCGAGGAATCGGTGAAACGGACGAACTACTAGATCTAATCCGGTTTTAAAAAATATCCAAAATTAAATAATCGGATTGGTTACATCTCTAGAACAAGTAAGAATAAGTTAAATCGTAGAAAGTTTTGAGCTTTCATAAATTCTCATACAAAATAGAATAAATGATTTAATTTTTATAAAATTTTTAAATAATAAGAATATTAAAAAATAATATTTTAATAATATTTTATTTAAGGTATGTTTGGTTCTTAAATCAAATTCAATTTATCTCAACTCATCATTAGAGCACTAGTATTGGATTCATTAAATTCATCTTCAAATTTTGATGAAAAGTACATATTTTCCATATATCTAAAATCTTTTTATCTATAATCCCACATTGGATTCGCCATTAGATTCATCAAAATAATAATATAATATTATTTTTTTAATAATATTATTTTTAATTTTTTCTTCCAATATCTTGATCTTACACTAACCATATGTTAAGTAATAATTTAATTTGATACTTAAATTTTTGTTTCCCAATTAATTTTTTTCCTCAACCTAATTATCCAACAAACACATTTTGCCAACCATTCTTCTACCAAACAATCATATATTCAATTTATGAAACCAACAAACACATTTTGTCAACATTTCTTCTATCCAACAAACACATTGAATATTCACTTTTGTAAAAACAAAAGTTAATTAATTAAATCATAAAACACCTATAATCAACTCATTCTATAGCATCTTGCCACCGGTTACACCATCCAACCACAATCAAGCTCAAGAATCAACTTCCCTTCTAAAACGACCATAACATCACTTCAATCAAGCACAAGAATCAACTCAAATGCATTACATATTTTCAACCCAGATTCAGAATCAAACTCAGCTGCATTCACTTTAATCAACTCAAATGCATGAACTATAATCAACTCAAGTGCATGAACTCAGAATCAACTCATGCTTCAGATCACTTGCTGCCAGATTTAATCGGCAACCCAGATTTACACAATTTAACTTAACATTAACAGCCATAAAACATCACTTGCTGCCATCACACATGCATCTAAATAATTATCAAATGCATTAACAATTCACATTAACAATAAAACATCACTTGCTTCCATCACACAAACATCTAAATAATTAAACTTAACATTAACAATAAAACATCACTTGCTGCCATCACACAAGCATCTACATAATTATCAAACTTAACATTTCAAATTCAGATAACTTGCTGCCAACAACGAATCTAAGGTGAAGTTCCCCTTCCAAAACTTAGTCACACAGTGCTCTTATTGTGACTATGTAGAGCAGTCTGGATCAATATACTAGTTTCATTAAGCATACTGTTGTTTCAAGCCAATAATTTAATTTCAAAATGCTAAAGATGCTTCCTGGAATTTATATTAATTTCAACACAAATAGTTTAAGTAGCTATAAATAACAACACTGCTTGCCTCCTAAGAATGAAAGAAATTAACAAAGAGATTAACATGCATTACTTCTGGAAATAAGAGCAAATTCCACTTTTTCTATATTCTGTATTTGTATACACAAAATGTTAAACTCTCCTAAAAAAGCAGTTAAAGTATACAAGCCGAGGATCGTACTACTTGTTTGACAATATGCAACACTGGGTGCGCCTGAAAATCACCCAAAAAAAAATCAAATCAAAGTCAGTAAATTGTATGTTGGGTCTAATAGATGAAGTTTTCCAGCCGTTCACCGAGAGCAAAAGCCCCCATCGGGCTAACCAATTCTATTTCTTCTTGAAACTAGGGTTGTAGTACATGAAAGGAGAAGAAGTGAAGCACGAACCTGAAAGGAGAGAAACCAGTGTGGGTTTGCTCTGTTTTTGCGTGAAGAATCGAAGCTGAGATGAAGAATCGGGCACTCGCATTGCGAAAACGAGAGAAACAGAGAAAGGGGACGGTGCGCCTATAGAGGTGATGGAGATCCTCTGAAACCTGAAAACACCTCATTCAAAGTTCAACCCCATTGGACGAAGATGAACTGCTCACTCTCACGGCAAAGGGAATGGATAGATTGGCCAAAAACCGGAAAGGAAATGGAGAGGAAGAAAGAGAGTGGAAGAACCGTGCTGGGAATCGAAAAGGGAGAGGAGAGGAAGAAAGAAATCGGGAAGGAGGAGGAGAGGAAGAAATAAAGGGATTTCGGATTTGGGGGTAGGAAGAAAGCAGAGAAAAGGAAGTGAAAGAAAAAGAAAAAGAAACGAAATCGCATGCGAAATCGATGCGTTTTTGTAATAAAATAATCAGATGGATGTTGAATAGTCATTCTTCAAATTTGAAAATAAATGAGGGTGCACTGTAGCTCATAGCTTTACAAATCCACCGAAGATGAATCCAATGCCAGTGCTCTTATAATATTTTCAAATTCTAATACAAAATATAATAAATAATTTAATTTTTTTAAATATTAAAATAATAATAATATTAAAAAATAACATTCTAATAATATTTTATCATCTCAGCTCAACTCAACTCAATTTAATATTTAAATACAATCTTAATTTTTAATTTTATGTAAAATTATTTTATCTTATTATCCAAACAGTACAATGGCCGCTGCATGATGAGGCAAGTGGGCCGGCTATCGTATGTATAGTCGTCCATGTAAATTAATGCACTGTAAAGTTGTAGCAAGATCTGATAGACCGTTCCGTCGAACGACGTAAAACCCGGGAGAGTCCTCGTGTCGACTGCATGCATCGATCATGTACTGTCTCAACTCAAACTCTATCTTAAAAAAGTTTGAAGCAAAAGATTTGAATCATTTGATCTCTATCCTCTGTATTCCGTACGTTGTCCCCGTTTCTGAGAGCTATCAAAACCCAAGCTTAAACGGGTTTCTTAGACAGACAAAAGAACGAAAGCATGACGATGTCACCTGAACATATATCCCCATCTCCATCAAACACTCAAATCTCCCATCAACAGTCAATTTTGTTCTGATTGCATTGCCAGAATATTAGGCTGGCTAGCCTACTTTTGAATGACTTGCAACTCTGTTTTTTGTGATTTAAAACTTTTCCTCATGGAATTTGTATCGCATCATAACTTCCTCAAAAGCAGTGTTATTTTTTTACGTGGCATTGATAGGAGCCTGATCAGCCAGCTAAAATGGAACTAATTAAAAAGAACGTAATTTTGTCATTTCAAGTACAGAGCTTTTGTTTTTTTAATATATATTGAAATATAATATTTAGATTTTGAATATAAAATTTTTTTCGTCTTATTTTACTGTTATATATTTTTTTAAATTTGTATATAAAATATAATAAATAATTTAATTGTTTAAATCTTAAAATAATTCTAATATTAAAAAATAATATTTTAATAATTTTTATTTAATTTTTAATTTTTATATCAATTTATTTTATCTCAACTCACTATTTAAATTATAATTTAAAAGTAAACTAATTTAAAACAACGTTAATTTTGTCCATTCGACGAGGATCAAACAAATATGGCTCCAAATCGGGCGCATTGCTTTTTTTCTACGTACGACCTCACCAATGCATGCTCTGGTGGTGAATCAATATATTGGAAGATGAGTGTTACAGTTATAAAGAGAATCTTGAAGAATAGATCAATTAGTTGGTTTTGGGTTTGCTCTCAATGATCAGCAGTTTGAGTCCTCTTAAGATTATTGGAGGTTTACTTGATCGTTAATTTCAAGATTCTATAAAATTAGTCGAGATGCACGCAAGCTGATTCAGACACCCTCAATTATCAAAATATATATATAAAGAGATTACATAAAAAAAATCTCACATATTGACATAATTTCATGTGATATCTTAAATCTACTTTATAATATAAATAATTTTATAATCTGACAAATCATATTAAGTCACGTTAATTTATGTTATTATTTTTATAAAATCTTTTTATAACCAAAATATTTCTATACTGAAATCACGCGTGCACTATCATCTTCTATGAACATAATATTACTATAAAAGTTTTAAGTTTACAAGTTCTCTATATGGATTTCTTTTTCTTTTTTTTTTTAGAGAACTTGCAAACAATGTATATATATATTCTTTTTTATTTTCTATTCTGAAATCACGCGTGCATTTATCATCTTCTATGAACATAATGTTACGTAAAAGTTTTAAGTTTACAAGTTTTCTATATGGATTTCCTTTTTTTTTTTTTTCAGAGAACTTGCAAACAATTTATATAAATAATCTTTTCGTAATTAAAATATTTTCTATACTGAAATCACGCGTGCACTATCATCTTCTATGAACATAATGTTACGTAAAAGTTTTAAGTTAACAAGTTCTCTATATGGTTTCCTTTTTTTTTTTTTTTTAAGAGATCTTGCAAACAATTTATATGTCCTAAACTTGTATGAATCATTTTTCTTTCTTTTACAATTCCCTTAAGATTTAGGTGAAATGAATATGAACAAAGAATTGATAGAATATAGTAAAAATTAAGAGGAGGTATTGAATGAAGGCTTAATCCCAAAAAAAGAATTTTCTTTGAGTTGTGTAATTCTATATACAAGAGCAAGCAGGACTTGAAGTAGGAGTTCAATAATTACCACTTAACTACAAACATAAATCTCTTTAGCTTCCCAATAATTTATTGCAATAATATTAATAGAGAAATTCACAAACTGATTTGACATAATTTGATTTGTTACGTTAGATTATAAAGTTATTTTTATTGTAAAGTAAATCTAATTGGAACGAGGGTTTGGGTACGAGGGGCTGAACCCATATTGCCTAGCAGTGCTTGTGGGTTGCAAGGAGAACAAGCTGGAGAGGTACAGGAAAGGGGGGCACAAACAGGAATTGCCGTGAAGGGCCTCAGTCATCGATCTGTCCCAATTTTTCCCATCTTGGCACATTAATGAGACTGGGACTACTTGGGATCTAGTCCTCCCAGGAAATCGGGTGCATTAAATGCATTTCAGAGTGGCTTCCCCCGAGGTTGAATCCCGATGCCTACTGCAGGTAGCCGTATTAAACATTGCATCCCACCGCCACGATAAAGAGAAGGTGACGACCATGATGGATAGGCTTCACAAGGAACTAGAACTAGAGGGAAGCTGCATAATGTCTAAAAAAGGATGGTACTTAATGGGTAAGATTGCATTTCATTTGGGTACGAGGCTCTAAAATTTTTTGATCTTAAGGAAAAAAACTGATTCTGACATTGGAGACTCCCTTGCTATAGCCAGCCCTACCTTTCTCTCTCTCGCATGTGTCACACGGCATCCAAAGTGGATGGCCAAAAAAATATGCATTAACAGTTAGCACTATATGTGGAATCCAATTTTGTTTGGCCTAACGACGATAGCATGCCCTTTGTATGCCGATCATCACACGCTCGTGCAGGTGATGGTCAAAAAAATATGCGCAACGTTTGAACGACAAGGTTCATAATGAACATGGAAGGAAGAATGGCGGAGATGGAGGACCTAGTAAAGAAGTTGATGTTAGATGGTGAAGACCTCAGGCAGGTGAACAAGGCGCAGAGCAAAAAGAACGTGGAGCTTGAAGAAGGCGCTGGCCAGAGCAAGAATGAGCAAATGGAAGGAGAGTCACAAATAGCTGGCAAGGCGTGCCCCAAAGATGACGAGCAAAGGTGAATGGGTGATGAGCTATGAGGCCACAAGGACAAATACAACGAGATGGCGGGAACGGGTCCCGCTCCCACCCAAGTTTAAGCCCCCCAAATGGAAATGTATGACGGATCTAAAGACCTGGTTGAGCA
This sequence comes from Cyclocarya paliurus, assembly GCA_029856935.1. Taxonomy (NCBI): domain Eukaryota; kingdom Viridiplantae; phylum Streptophyta; class Magnoliopsida; order Fagales; family Juglandaceae; genus Cyclocarya; species Cyclocarya paliurus. Next base: position 29,065,082 of record CM056955.1, on the reverse strand, counting down.
CCTGGAAACCTTTAAGACCCATGTGACGTTGCACGATTTCCTAGGAGAAATAGCTCTTCGGCGCTCTCCCTCACCTTGAATGGGTCTGCTAGGGCATGATTCGAGACCCTCCAACCAGACACTATCCCCAGCTTCGAAGAGTTAGGAAGGCAATTCTTGACCTAGTTCATGGCCAGCTTAAAGAGAAGATGATCGGTTGCGTACCTTCTCACTGTGATGCAAAGGGAAGAGGAGAGCTTGAAGGCATACCTTGGGTCTAAAAATGATCAAAAACACATTTTTTGACCTAAATTGTAAATTAAAATTTGTAAATATGACTATAATTTAAAAATTATGTAATTTTTAAATTTGTTAGTACATATTTTGTGTAAGTTATAGTGTAGTAGGGTGACCTTTTTATAGATTACATTCACAATACAAGTCTCACAGTTAAGTAATGTGGGACTCTTGTATTGCCTTGACAATCTATAAAAGGGTCACCTTACTGCACTACAACTTACACAAAATATTAAATAAAAATTCTACTTAATACATATTACTATATTTATATATAATACAAATAATAAATATTTATAAATATGTATTGTATAAATATATAAAAATATATATATTTATATAATAAAATATATAAGTGCGAGGCGCGGTTGGGCCCTCCCAACCCCCCCCCCCCCCGCCCCCACCCAGGCACTAGAGGGCTAGATGCTGGGCAAGGCAGCAAGGTGCGGGGCCATGCTTCCCATCCCTACCCCCTCGTAGACCAAAGTGTTTGATGCTAGATCTCGCCTGGCTCATGAGGTCGATGCTCTACACTCGCACCTAGGCAACCCAATGGGGGAATACCTTTTCGAAGTGTCCCACTCCTATCTCATTGACCAAAGCGGTCGATACCAGATCCCACTCCCTTCTCACCAAAAAATTTCCCAGCTCGCACCTAGGCAATTAAGGGGGGAACACCTCTCCCAAGTGTTCCACTCTCCCCTTCCTTTCTTTCTCACCTCATAGAGGCAATTGACTAAGGACCAAGTCACTAAGGAAGATTCCCTGCACGTTATACTTAGACTCACTGACGAAAGGAGGTGGGAGAAAGGAGAAATCAAACTTGCACAAGAGGACATTTGAGAATCTCATTCATTAATCACAGATTGAAAATTACAAGACATTTGGGGCGAAGGCCCTAAAAAGAAGTGTGTACAAAGGCATAGTGATGTCCTAGGGAGTCATTGGGGGAGGTGGCAGGGCTGTGAAGATATTAGGCATTAGGTGATGACTGAGGGAGTCAAAGGGAAGGCAATCTGCCCAGGTTAGGGCCCCATGAAGTACGATAGAGTTTGCCAGCCAGTACTCCTTCAGCTTCTTGAACCATTGCAAATACCCGCGACTCCAAGCCTGGTTGAGAAGGGGCTTAGCCGCTGCAAGTTGGGGAGTAAGCTGATCAAGCTTCTTGTTGGCTTCAACGAGCTCCGCATCCAGCCTCGCCACACTTTCTTCCCGAGACCATAGTTCCTCCTCGAGCCACCCTTGGGACTTCAGCTACTTAGAATGTAGGGCCTCAGCCGCTTATTTTCCTTATCGGAGCTCTAAGCTCTACACCACCAGCATATCCCTCTCAAACTAAAGCTAACTCAGGCATTCTTGCATGTCACGACTGGCATTTTGCCGCCTCCACCAAAACGGTGAAATACTTCTCTCAACGTTCTGCACCTCCACCGCCTCTTCTTGGCGACAACGGTCACGACAGACTGCAAATGGGAGATTTCCTCCCTCATGGTCTCCTTCTCTGCCCCAACAATGGTCACAACGGACCAAAAATAGGATTTCCTGCCTCATGGTCTCTTTCTCCGCTCAGAGGGTGGACTCAACCTTGCACTGATCTCTGGCAAGTTGTCGGAAAAACTTGTTCTCATCCACAATCTCGTTGTAGGTCCACTCGGCGCATTCTAGCTACTCCCTAAGGAGGAACATCTCGTTGTATGAGCACCCACCCAATGTGCACAAGGCCTCGACCTCGTTCTCCACCTTGGCCATATCGTCCACCACCTAGCTTGTCAACAAATCGACGACTTGTCGACATGAAAGAAAATTGTAGGAGGCCAGTTCTTGAAAGCCAAGCGTCAAGAGAAGGTAAGACCGAAAGACGCTGAGGAAGAAAGGTTGTTCAATCGGGTAGTCATTGCTCAGACTGCCTTAGCCCTAACGTCCCTCGCGGATGACCTATCAGGACCAAATGGTGACAACCGTTTGTCTCTTTGGGGTATTGTGTTAGGGACCCCAGTCAAGTCTCTAAACACTAAGTCATCCTTGGCTATGATCTCTTTTGGTTGACCGAATTCAAATCCTTCTCTTGCTTGGTTTACGATCAAAGGTGGCTATGGTGGCAATTTGGACAAGATGAGGTTAAGTGTTTAGGCTAGTATGAAGTGGATGGAAGGTGGAAAATTGGCTAAGTGTTGGGATCACAATGGTGAAGGGTGCACAGCACTAGAGTGGGCTAGGGTTGGCGCCACTTGGATTAGGGTTAGGGTTTGGATAAGTGAGGTGGATTAGGGTTTCGGCTATGATGGAAATTAGAGTTGCCGAGAATGAGGTGGAGGCTAGGGTTTTGGTTTGCAAGGCAACTAGGGTTGCCGAATTTGAGTGGTGAGATGTTTTAGGAAAGATTCCTAAGTGATAGGAATCTTAGTGGAAGAAGGGGGATTCGGTTTTGGCTTGTTTAGGCAAGTTAAAGGTTGACTTGGGTTATTTAGGAAAGAGAGATTTAAGGAATTGAATGTGATTGACAATTCCTTAAATTAAGAGATTTGATTTGGAAGAGGTCAAGAGTGCAAATAAGGTAAGTGTTACCTTATTTGAACTAGGGTTTCGGCTAGGGTAAGGATGGATGGAAGAAGGGTATTTCGGTATGTGGTTTATTTATAGAAGGTAGGTCAAACAAGGGTTGGTCGAGTTATGCAAGTGAGGAAGGATCAAATGGATGAAGTGGATCACTTGTTGGCCGAAACTCACAAGAACAATGATGAACAATGCAAGTGCAATGCAAATAACACAATAAGATCAATGGGAAGTAAATGGAAGACAAGAGAATGAATGGAAAATAATCATAAGATTGATAGAATGAATCACACTTATTCACGAATTGCAAAGTGTGATTCTCTCCTTAGGGATTCACGAATTGCACCCCAAAAAGCCCAAGTGCTAGGTACCGAAAATGATCTAAAAAACAATAGCCGTCCATAAAGGGAAATTGTCAAAAGATGTGAAATAAATGACTAAGGGTCCTATTTATAAATGTTACAACTTGGAAACCCCCAAAAGGCCCCTTTGTAATAAAAGAAATAAGATTAATAAAATAAATAATATAAGTGAAGATAGTGGCATGGACCACATGGCCGTGGCATGCATGAGCCAAGAGTTCGGCTAGGATGGTGCATGGTGGTCCTCGGTCTGGTCCATGGCTAAGTGGCTCGGCATGGCTAGCTGTGGTGCATGGCATAGTGCCATGCATGGGCCGGCTGGTGGGCATGGCATGGTGCCATATTCAGCCTGCTGATGGTGGCTAACCATGTGAGCCTGCTGCAAGGCATGGGCTGGAGCCATGCGCCGGATGGCATGCCTGGTGGGCATGCCACTGGCCTGCTCTGCATGGCACGGGCTGGGCCCGTGCGTTGGATGGCATGCCACTAGCCTCACTGGTGTGCGGCAGGAGGGCCATGCAGCTGGGTACATGGCTGGCTGCAAGTGCATGGGCGCACGCATGGGCGTGCGCCTGATGGGCGCGTGCATGGCCGTGCACCTAGGCGTGCGCATGGCCATGCGGTCAGGGTGGGGGCGCAGGGTCGTGCGGCCTGAGTGGATGCGCAGGGCCATGCGGCCTGCGTGCGTGCGCTGGGCTGTGCAGCCTGCGTGCGTACGCGGGGCCGTGCGGCCTGCGTGCATGCGCATGGCCGCTTGGCGGATGGGCGTGTGCATGCCTGGTTGTGCGCTGGGCTGCACATGGCCACTAACATCACTGGGACCGAGGCGTGGCGCACGCATGGCTTGCATGATGGGCGCCCCGTGGGTGTCAAGGCACGGGCCAAGGCATGCATGTGGTCGGTCCATGAGCATGCTGGGCGCCCGTGTGTGACAAGATACGGGCCAAGGCATGCTCGTGGCATGATCAAGGGGCATGTTCCGGATATGGCTAGGACATGTGCAGCTACTTTGGAGGCAACTTTACGTGGGGGTCTAACACATTGGTCCCCCACGGGGACAGGGAGTGCCCGATGCCCGTGATGGCCTAGGCCCTTCTCCCCAGCCCATTTTGGTCGAATTCGACTCCTGGTCGCCCCCTATCGCACCAGTCGACTAAGACCTCGTGTCGACTTTAGTAGTGGAAGGAGTGCTACGATCAAATGACCCCTGAAAAGGAGAAAGATCTGCCTTCTCTGAGTACAGCTGGGTTGTGGTGAGACAAACCCTCAGGTGGCGTGATGCTAGTAGAGAGGGATGACAGATTGTCCCCTCCACCTGCCAAGTTTTTCGAAAGGCCTAAAGTGGAATGACTGACAGCCCTTGAACACTCAGGGGCTCCGGAGCCTGGCTCCCCCAATATTTTGAGGAAGGCAGCTTGTAGCGCCTCGTCTTCCACGTCCCAGGAAAACGCCCTTAGACCACCCGATGGAGTGGATGGGGCATCCTGAGTAGAAGAGGATGCAGAGGGCACGCCCAAGGAGGATGCATCAGAAAGGCTGGGTCAGCTGCTAGTCCCCACCGCATCCGCGAACACAGTCCCTTCCTCCATGCAGGGCTTCTTCGCAACTTCGAAAAGGGTGTCCTCTAGAGGATGTGTAGGTGCTCGTGGGGTAGTGAACCCCCCTTAGAAACTCCAGACCCCTCACGTGTGACCGGTCAGACAAGACCAAGAGTCGGGCTACATTTCCTGGAGACTGGAGGGTGTCGAACAGCACCTCTTCCTCGTGTTTCCGGATCTAGGCATACACTGATTGGATGCAGTACCTCTCCCAATCGAACAAATCGAACTTGATACTTTAGACGGATGGGAATAACCCCCCAATCGGACCGGATCATGAACTCTCGAGTGGCAACCTCCCCCGGGAGGGAATTCCCATCCGTCTCTTGACACAAAGAAGAACTTCCTCTGCCATCACTTGGCGTTAGACTAACGCGACTCAAGATAGACGGGTTTGAACTTTGGCTAGGTCTTAAAGCTACACACATTCCCTGCAAGTGTTTGGACCATGTGAGTGAACAGGAACTCCCGCACGGTCAGATCTGGGTATTCTTCCCCTAAGGGCTCCAGAACTATGCGCCATGTCAGGAAGGTCCTCCAAGCAAAGGGGTACAACTACAACGGGGCTAGACCTAGGATGTCCATAACATCGCGTACTGGACGGCAAAAAAGGGAGCCTGATCCCATGGGAGAAAGCACTGATGTGCGAGCCACCCTCTCGGAGTTGCCCAACGAGCCAACGACGGTGGCCCCCGCCTAGGAGAGCTCTAGGGTCACGAACTCTGGGATCGAATATGTTTTCCGAAGGGTATCCAGAGTGGTGAGGCCTAAGGCAGAAGTCCAAGCAAATTCATCGTAGGAGAAGGGATTGTTGTAAGAGCAACTCTTTGAAGCCATGGGAGGCGTCTTGGAGGGAGGGCCAACGTGAATGGCACAATGGTGAAAGATAGCAATAGATGGAGGGATGACACGCAGAAGTCAAGTGGGTCTGACAATGGGAGTTGGAGGTGAGAGTTGATAGGGTGGGAGGCGATGGTTGAGGAACCCCAGTGGGAGGTGTGACAGGACAATGTGAAGCGACAGTTACGAGTATTCCTAAGGTAGGGAAGCGTACGATCAGTCGGGCAGTCTGCAGGAGGAAATGAAGTGTTGAGAAGTGTGAAAAAATTTAAATTGCCTTCACGCCAACGCATAGACAATTCACAGGTACTAGAATGAGGATTTAAGTGCGTGGGGCTAGGCCCATACTACCTAGCAGGGCCTGCAGGCTGTAAGGAGAACGAGCTGGAAAGGTGTGGGAAGGGGGGGCCCAAACAGGATCTGCCGCATAGGGTCTTGGTCAGCAGTCTGTCCTGTTTCTCCCATCCCAGTGCATTAATGAGATTGGGATCGCATGGGATCTGGTCCCTCGAGGGGAATTAGGTGCATTAAATGCATCTCATAGTGGTCGGATCCCTGTGCCTATTGCGGGCGGCTGCATTAAATGCCGCATCTCGCCGCCACAATAAAGAGAAGGTGTCAACCGTGATGGATGAGCTTCACGAGGAACCGGAACTGGAGGGAAGTGGCTCGGCGTCTCAAAAATGATGATACTTAATAAATAAAATACCTTTCATGGGGGTACAAGGCTCTAAAGGTTTTTGGTCTCCAGGAGAAAAACTGATTTTGATATCGGAAACTCTCCTCTCCAACCACCTTCTACCTTTCTCTCTCTCATAGATATCACACGGCATCTCAAGTGGACGACCACAAAACATGCATTAACACTAATGTATTACATAAAATATATTAATTTATAAGTTTATTTTTATAAATTTTTTTATTGTAGACTAATATTGTAGTTAGATGTAAGGAATTCCCACCGTTTTTTTATGTAAGCATGATCTCACTTAGATAGGCATGTAACGAATGACCTTAAAGATGCTTTAGGATCCCCACCCCGCCATACTTTTTTTTTACCTTTCAACTAATTGGTACTTTAAGCATAGTATTGCTATTAGCCTTTGAGTGTTTGCAGCAGTGAAAAAGTTGCGTCTCTTTCCTCTGAAAACGACATCCGACCATGTTTTTTGTTTTAATTTGGAGATGAAAAGTGTCCTAACTGTAATAGTAACGCTAAAGGAAAATTAATTGTATACAATATTTTTCACAATATTTTATATAATAATATTTTAAATAATATGAAAAAAATTATTATTTTATAAAAATATCCCAATATAAAAATATCCCAATCTTACAGTATAGTTATAAAAAATATGTCCAAAATTAAATATAAATCCAAACATCTTTACAGTGAGATTCATCTTTTACAAAAGAGGAATGCTACACAATCTCTTTAACCTCTACACACCATATTTTTTTAAATTTTAATATTTTTTAATATTTTTTATAAATTATTTTTCAATTTATTCTTTTCAAACTAATTTAATTTTTCTATTCATTATTCATATATTAAATATTTAATAAAAAATAAAAATAAAAAAAGTGTGGTGTGTGGAGGTTGTGTAAATAGTAAGAGGTTGAGTAGATTTTTTCTTTACAAAATGACTGTTTAGAATTATCTATTTAAAATTTATGCAGATCATTACTCTTTTAAGGATAAAGTAATGATACATGTACATGAATCTTTTTATAATCTTTTAAACAACCATATTTTAAAATATAATATTTATATAAAATAATACTATTTTTTAAATTTTATTTTACGAAAATATTTTTAATTTAAAATATAATTGTATAAAATTTTTATAAAAAAATTTCATGTATATTATTTTCTAAAATTTTACTATAAATCAATCCCAGTTTACATCAAACATCCTACATCTATAATTTTTCATAAGATTGAGAATGTTTTTTTATAAGATATTTAAAGTATTTTTTATAATATAAAATGTGAGATGATGAATAGAAATTAATGATAATTTTTTATTTATTTTCTGATAACCCTTCCTCGAAAATAGTAATGCTATTCGTAATACTGTAGGCGCCTAAGGTACTTGTGGTTGGATTTTTTAATTTAATTTAATTTTTTTTCTTTTAAAAATAATATTTATGGTGATATGGAGTTGAAGGGTAGAGCAATGTGACAGTGATGTTGTGCCAGTGTTACTTTTCTGAGTGTTACTACTTATATTACTCTACTGTAAACAAAAATTCGAGAGGGAAATTAATGTAATATAAAAATTAAAAAAAAAACTTTAGAAAAAATATTTTTTTACAAGAATTTTATATTTTTTTTAAAGGTTCAACAACATGTACGCTTTGTACTGGCACAAATAATGTTTTGATATATAATAATTGTTGGATTTTGCAAGTTTTTCCTCGATGTTAAAATTTTGATTTTGTAATAAAAATTCAAATAATTATATAAAATACAAAAAAATATCAAAGAGAAAAAGAAGACAAGAATTTTGAGAAGCTGAAAAAATAAATCTGAGCTGGCATGAGTTGCCTTAGGTCGTGTCGCTCGGGTTATACCAACCAATAATAACATAGAAATTATAAAGAAATCTTATGTTATATATTGAAAAATTCTTCTCATGAGTTATTATTGGCTATCTCATATCCTATATTTTATAAAAAATATTCCTATATCTTATAAAAATATTCTTGCATTTTATTAAAAAAAACATATAAGTATGTATGGGTTGTGAAAGTGAATGGTGTGTATAGAATTCCTTTTTCCATTTAATTAATATATAATTTCTCATTTTTATTTTCTTATTTAGATATATACATGTTTAAGTATTAAGATATAATAACAAAAATAACAAATTACATATCGTTTCTCAACTAAGA